>CM052709.1:58442956-58499816 GCA_028551405.1 Uromys caudimaculatus | reverse complement strand
GGTAACAACTATTTTCTCAAACCATAAAGTCAGTGTCAGGGCATCCATTAACAGTGTGGGTTAGTTATTTACAATGGTTGGGGCAGGTGAGGAATTTTTCAGCGTAATACAGGGTGGAGAAGGAAGAGAATTCAAAAACCCAGAAGTTCCCAAAAGTTAATGCTAAGAGAAGCCCCCTTTTTAAAACTTAAGTCTTTCACCTTCTCTTCTCAGCCCGAGGGCCTGTCCTAAGAAACACTCCCTGGGAGATGGTAATAGAGGCCACGATTGCTTTATTAAAATTAAAATGCTCCGATGAGTAAGCTAGGACTTATTTATTGTTTATTTGATAATTTGATTATAAATACCTCTTGTGATTTACATATTTTTAAAATTTTTTATGAAACTTCAAGAACATCTTATTTATGGCCAGCAGGCTTGTTATGTACAGTTAAAACACAGAATGTGTGGTCAGGCATGGTGGCTCCCATCCATGATCCCAGCACAGGGAAGGTTGAGGGAGGAGGAGTTCTATAAATTCAAGGCCAATCTGGGCCACATAGTAAGCTCCAGGCCAGGCCAGGCTGGTCTATAGAGTAAGATTGTCCCTAAGCAAAAGTGTGTCTCTGTGTGTGTGTGTGTGTGTGTGTGTGTGTGTGTGTGTGTGTGTCTGTGTGTGTCTGTGTGTGTCTGTGTGTGTCTGTGTGTGTCTGTGTGTGGTTATTCTCACAGTCACATATGTATGCGAATGTGGGTGTGAAAGGGACTTTGACTGCCTAGCTTCTTTGTTTCCTGAGCTCTGTTGGGAACTGCAGTGTTTGCTTAACCTTCTGCATCTCCTCCCTCTTTGTGGCAGACATTCCTGTAGTTTGGTTCCGAGAAGCCCAGCATTACTTTACACCGTCAGATTGAGTCAGTGTGCTTGCTTACTCTGCTTCTTAATGAACCATGGTCCTGGCGGCCGACCCTCTGGGGGTCGCACACTCGTTTCCTTCGGTCGTGTCTTTGTTGAGTCCACTGCCCATACTGTCCCATTTACCTTTCCAGAATTTTCTTGGTAGAATAGACTCTCAAAATCAGAATTTTGAGTTTGAAAGAGCAAACATGCCTTTAATACTAAAAAATAATAATGTTTACATAAAGAAACAAGATTCCAAAGAAATGTGTTTCCTTTAGGTTGCCTCTGGGGGTCTTCAGCTTCCAGAAGTAGATAGACCTCCAAGATATCTTCAGAAGGGATAGGACTTGCACTTTTCAAATGGAGGATGGAGGTCTCTAACTTCCCACAAGGGGTGGAAGAATGGGGGAAGGAAGGGGGATGAGTGAGAACCAGTGAATACAAATGACCGCTTGAATGACAGAACCTCTCACTGGCTCTCTCTGCTGTCTGGTAAATTCCCCGTAGGTCTAGTCTACATAGAGTTCCTGGTGTCCAAATGCATGAGATGTGTGCGGTAGTGAGATGAATTAGAAAAGGACTTTCCCCGTTATAAGTCTTTTGACATAATCCAAGACAGAAAGTTCCATTAGCACCCTCGGAAAGTGCCACTATGTGCCTAGCAGAGCACTCTGGTCACTGAATGTCTTTATTCTTCCTCCAGTGACATTCACTGACACTCTGGTCTCTTCTAACAACTTGTTTCTATTTATATCAGTCCACCCAAACAGATAAACGCAGCTGCGGAGATACGCTTCTGATTTGAGAGTTTCCAAAAGGACATAAAACAACCTTTATGGTTTTCCAATGTCCTCGTTATTTTATCGTCAGAATGTAGCATGTGAAGTGCACAGTTTTGAGCCCTACCTTTAGTAAGCAGAAACACTAATAAGTGCTGATGAACTCTGATCCAGAAGAGAAATGCCATGTTCCTTATTAGCCTAAACTCTGTTGTTGGGAGATGCTGGCTCTGCACAGTGTGTGTCTGGAAGCATTTAAACTGTATTCCATATTCTGCTATGACCAGTCCTACTGCAAATGACTCGGGTTTAAAATGTTAATTGTATATCGCCACCTAGTGGTAGTGTAGGTAAGAACACTGTAGTTGAACTGTTGGTAAGATCTTTATTGAACTAAATGCAGAAATTGTTCATAATTATATTTCCTAGGAAAGAAATGACACCAAAGTCTTCCTTTTTAAATATCTCCTTCAGTTTCTTTGTAAAAGTAAATCAAGTTCATTTTTCTTTCCAACATCTGTAGGATTGATGCATTTGTATTAATACTTGATTAAGAATTCTGATCTGACCTTGAGGCGTGTGTTCTGGCCACTGCAGTAGCTGGGTTTGTATATAGTGGAAAGATTTGGTTTTTCAGCCCCAGTGTTACTTAGCTATATGTTATGTCATTAGGGGAAAAACAAAAATATGTCTTTCTTACAAATGTTTTTAACTTCTTTTGAAAATGAGGGTCTGGCCAAGCTCCTCTGCCTGGGGCCATGGCGATTGCCCTTCCGGATCCTCTCAGAAGCATCTCTGAGCTCCGAGGGCTCTTCTGTGTGAAGTCCTCTCTCTGTACCTGTGTTTTAAAGGGAGAGTCTTCTGTAGCCCAGAATGACCAGGAACGGATCCTGCCTGCACTTCCAGGTGCTAAGGGTATATGTAGTGTGAACCAGCTTGCTCACCTTCCATGAAGCTTCTTATTCCCCGAAGAGCCTTCAACTGCCTGGTTACTCAGCATGGGTCATAGTAGAACAAAAAGGCACAAAAATCTGTATAGCACCCTTCATAGAATCGTTCTGGAAAATGATTTAGAGTACATTTGCGCTCCTCAAAGACCTGTATAGATATATGCCGAAAAACAACTAGATCAAAATTGTTGGATCACAAGGCATGTAAGACATCTTAGGTCCCTCTAGAAATTGCTTAACCTCCAAGAAACAGAAAACATTATATATAATTAAGTATATAATATATACTTTAAATAAAAAATAGGTTTACATGAATATGTGTGTGTATACATACATATGTATATGTGCATAGACATAGACATCCCACACAGCCTCACCAGTGCCAGGATTAACCTGATTAGTAACCCAAAAGGGCTGCATCATTTTTTCTTTTAGTTTGTTACCACCAGGATTGACCTTGACTATAAAAAAGGTATATATATTAGCTGGGCAGTGGTGGCGCATGCCTTTAATCCTAGCCCTTGGGAGGCAGAGACAGGCAGATCTCTGTGAGTTTGAGGCCAACCTGGTCTACAGAGCAAGTTCCAGGACAGCCAGGGCTACACAGGGAAACCCTTTCTCAAAAGAATAAATAAATAAATAAATGCCGCCATTTGTGACTTGTTTGAGTCCAAGACTAGTTGGAGGCTGAGGGTGTGAGTCAGGATGGGCACTTGAGCATCCTACTCACCACACTGGGGCCATTCCAGCCCTGCAACAGGAGAAGACATGGAGGGAGGGCAGGAGGGAGGGAGTGTGGAAACGACCTGACCGTGATCTTCCACTCATGGCCTGGTAGCGTGAGCAAAGCTTAAACAGCATTACAAGGAGACAACCGTCCGCCATGGTGGCCCTGACTGAGACACCGTTTCACTGCCAGCGTGTTTCCTGTCATGGTGAAGGGGCATAAGGAAGATGGGAGCTGGCCTTTCCGTATTTGGCTGATTGAGCTGCATCAGTCACTTGCAGCATGTCGTTCTCTTTTAAGCCTCTTTTTTTCTACTGAGGAGCAAGTGACCCTAAAATACCCTTTGTTCTAGAAATGGAGAGAGGGCCCAGTGATTAAGAGCAGAGCACTGGTTGCTCTTGCAGAGGACCTAGGTTCAATTCCCAGCGTCCACATGGTGATTCAGCCCCCAGTTCCAGAGGATCCCATACCTTCTTCTGACCACCACAGGTACCAGGCACACATGTGCTACACATGCACCACTCAGATAAAACACTCATGTATAAAATAAAAAGAATAAATTAAAATTTTAAAGACAGGAGTCCCTCATACCTTTCCTCGGCCCTTGTTGCATGTCCGTCAGCTGCCTTAGACACAGTCATCTCATTCTGCCTACAGGAACAGCTCTTCTTCATTTTAGGCAGAGTGTGCCTCCCTCCCGGTAGGTTATAGACCCGAGGTGCAGAAGAGAATGAGAGGGGTAATTCCTTCTCACAGATACTCTTCTGTAGCCTCTTTGCTGGATGCACTGGTGTGCAGCTGACCTGCTGGAGCAGTTACCATGATTTTCTGTGCCTGAGTTTCTTGTGGTTTTGATCTGGGTAAATACTGTTGGCCCCCAGGGGTTATTGCTATATGCTACCCTAGCTATGTGTGTTAAATCAAAGTATGGGCAATGGTCTAGTGCTACCAAGTGAGCAAATCTTTACTAGAAAATAAGAGCACATATAATAGTTTCAGAGTCTGCTCTTGCAGCTCAGAGAAAGCCACCAAGTCCCTGGACTAGCATGAAAGGACAAGGAAGGCAGCACACAGTCCACACCTGCCATCCTGTCAGCTCATTTCAGCAAGGAAAGCCAATCCCTCAAATTCCTTACTGCTTTTACTAACCAGTTCTCGGTATGGATTTTGGTAGAAAGTGTTGAGTCACTATTGATTCCTGGTTACAATTCCAGTACAGCCATTCATCCTGTGTGAGCTGGAATACTGCAGCTGCTGTTCAGCCATATGCTGATGATCCAGAAGTGAGTTACCTTGATAACACACAAGAGAGATTTAAAATTAGGATTCATTCTTAGAGATGGGGCATGGAGCTTAGTATACTGTAAAATACCAGATTACATTTGATTTTCCAGAAAGTCCCTGGGTGTTTACACTAATATCATTTTGTCAAGTTTTGACCAAAATTTAAAGTGTTTTAATAACTTAAATGGAATCCCATTGAAGTTCATAGATGATTTAGAGAAAATTGAGGTGCATTTCCAAAACTCCATGTGATTAAAAATTCTAAAACAGCAAGAACATTCCCCCTCAACAAAACAAACACCTCCCACAAACTCATTCTCGTCCGTGTGTTCTCTTCCAAGTGTACCTCCCCTTGGGTCTTCCCCCACTTTCTGGTTGCCTGGGGCTTCATTGCCCAGCTGTCCATGTGTCGTCCTTGTGCCTGTGCCTGGGCTGACTGACACAGAAGTTAGGGAAGCAGCAGGGTTTACCCCGCCCACGGAACCACAGTGCCTCTAGTCTCTGAGGAAGGTCTCTCCCTTACAGCTCTGGCTCCTGGGGCTGCCCCTTGCAGTTGATTCTGCTCCGGGCTTTCGATGCCTACTCCCTGGCTTGTGAGGAGAGAGAGACAGACAGAGAGAGAGAGACTCTGACTGAGAGAGACTCAGTCTGGTTTTCTATTAAGGACCTTCCTTTCCTATTCATCCTTGAGACAGAACTTTTTCTGGGATCACTGTCAGCCTGCGGGTGCCCACTGCTGCGTTTTTGGCTGTACTGAGGTCAGGCCAGGGGAATATTGGAAGGGGAAGAAAACCTCCAATTTAGTATTCCAGATTCTGCCCATATTAGCTGCCATCTCCTTTGCAAAGTACTCGAATAGTACCTTGTATATCCTGTCCGGGTTGTTGGTGCTGTGTTTAATGGGAGAGGGCAGGTGGAGTCCACTTGGTGCTACTTAACTAGAAACAGAACCCATAAAATCTTTGAGAGAGCTGCACTGCATACAGCAATGAGAACCTAATAAATTATAATGTTCAGTTTGACAGGATAATGTGTGTGCTTGATAGGTCTTGAAAGGTGTTGCAGAACCGTGCTGGGTTAAATTCATACTTGTGCATACATGTATTTGTTCTTATATGTACATAGATCTAGAACTAGGCTGTTTGCATGTGTTACCTTGTGGCCGACCAGGCTGCGGAGAAGGCCAGTGGGATGCAGCAAGCATTTCATTAAAGCCTAGCTCTCTGAGTGCCGGTCGGGATAAATGCTGAGACAGCACTTGCTAGCTCCATCCCCTTGCTTAATTAAGCACAAGTCTTAGAGCCAGCATATGTGAGAAGCGAGGGAGAATCAGGGAGCCTCACTTGTGCATTCTCCTTGTGTTTGACCAGTTCCATTGTGAGCTCAGTATGGGGCTCATTTTAACTGTGGTTTTAGGTATGTATGCTTATGTGTTGGTGTTTATATTTTTTTAATGGACCACTTTATATGCCAGTGTCTGACCCCTGTCAGGTGATCATAGACACATGTTTCTATTCCTAGGCTCATTCACCTAAATAAGATTGATCCCCACGTACCAAATGAAATGCTCTATGGCCGCATAGGCTACATCTTTGCTCTGCTTTTTGTCAATAAGAACTTTGGAGAGGAGAAGATTCCTCAGAGCCATATTCAGCAGGTAATACAGTTCTGTGGGGTTTAGAAGTGTTTTAGACAGTCGCTTACATTCTCTCTGTCTCTCCACTTAGTATGTCCCATGTAGGAAGACCATGTGTTTGACATCTATAGGTGAGGCACAGTCAGAGAGCCAACAGCTTCACACTCGGTCTGTAGGAAGCCCTGTCAGGAGCCAAGGGAGTCAGAAGGCCGTCCTGCCCCCGTTTGATCATTCAGAGACCCTTTCTGGGGGAGATGGAAGCAGATTTCATCTCTCAAACAGACACAAGTGTCTTCTTCAGTGCCAGGAGGAGTTTGTGCTTTTCTTTGAGAGATGTGTGGATTCTTAAAAGTGCTAATAAAAAGAGTTGGGGTCCTCCCCAGCCAGCAGTCTGCTAGGCAGAATACATTCACAGTCTCAGTGTCTGATTCCCTTCCAGTAATTCAGTACTTCTTAACAAAAAGTCCCTTGCCTCTACCAAGAGTACTTCTTGTCTAATCATCTTGTTATTTTGCTTGGCTCTCTCCCTGTAGATTTGTGAAGCCATCTTAACCTCTGGGGAGAACCTATCTAGAAAGAGGAACTTCACAGCCAAGTCTCCACTGATGTATGAGTGGTACCAGGAATATTACGTGGGGGCTGCCCACGGCCTGGCGGGCATCTATTACTACCTGATGCAGGTAAGGGGTGCTGAAGGGGGGCTATAAGCTGTCGTGGCTGCGGAGCAGACTCCGATACTGTCTTCCCGCCTCTCGCCCACTGCGTCACAGTCCCTCCAGTCAGTCATCTGACCGCAGCAGGGTTGCAAGTGTGACAGCATGAAGACACTGTCCTGGGACGCCGCTTGACCCCGGTGAACATGCACTCACAGCGGGCCACTGCAGCAGGATCACAACCTCTGATTCTCTGTGACGTGCTATGACATGCTCTTCTCTCTTCTCTCCCACAAAATACCTTGAATAATATTCCCTATTATAAAGAAAACCCACTGACACAAACTTCAGGAGTAAAAGCAAAAATCAATAAAAGAAAAAAAATAAAACAAAAGCAGTGACCACATACTGCCTAAGGCTCACTGGGAGAGCAGATCCAGGAAGACTACCCAGTTGATTTTGTGCTGTGCCCCATAGTTCTTAGGCTCTGAGAGTAGGGGGAGGCATCACTCACAGTTAGAAAGACTGAAGACAAATAGAACTCGCTCTAATAAACTTGATTTGGGGAAGGGCAGAGAGAACTCGGAGGGTGCCTAGTAGTAAGGCAACAGTTGGTGCTTGCAAATGAGAATTTATGGAAAAGCAAATGGATTCCTTATGGCAGCAGAGGTAAGTGCCTCTTCTTTGCAAATCACAGTGTCACGTAGAGGAAGGTATTGTCTGCTCTGTGTCCAGCATGCATGGATGTATAGGTCACCGTCCAGCTGCAGGAATACAAAACCATGACATACCTCTCCTCAACCCACGACTGCTTTAGAGTAGAGTCACAGTTTGGGAGCAGTGATGAGAGGCCAACCTGCACTCATCCATCCATCCATTCATTCACTCACTCTATTTTCTAGTAGAAGTTGTATAATTAGCATTTTTGATTAGCAAGATTTAAATTCTTTTTTCTGGAATATTCCCTTGGTGACTCTTATTTGGAGAACTACATGTAGATTCTTAAACAGCTTTCATGAAAAAAAGGTTTGTGTCTTTTGACATTCAAGGTGAGTTAAGATCGTACATGCCAGTGAATGGGTAGCCTTTTTGACCTGTCATTTAATCTGATAGTCAAGAGATATCTGCCCTGCCTCTTTCTGCTAGCTCTAATAAGAAATCTGAGAGCCACAGTATTGATTTTTCAATTTCCAGGTTGTTATCTATTCAGAATGATGAAGGTGTTAGTAGAAAATCTGTTCATGACTGTGCCGAGCTGTTAACAGAGCATTGAACAGCATTACTTCTAGGCCATGTTAGATAACTCCTGGGGAGTGACTCACTCTGCTTTAACACTTTCTATTGAATAATCTTTGTGTAGAGTGCTATTCTTACGTGCCTTGAAGATCACAGAATGCTAAGAACACAATACCTTATCATTTCCAGCACCACCCCCTGACTATGCGCCCCGCACCCTGCATGCCCCATCCCCTGTGTCTTTTAAAGAATGAACAGGCCCTAAATTAAGAACAGTATCAAAAAGAAAATAACAAGATTATATTCCAAATAACATCCATGTGCCCTGCATCACCATCACTTATAAATCTCTATGTCATAGTATCAGAATTATCCAGTATACAAGTCATTTCCAGTTTGGTGTGAGGCACACTGCACTTGTGCAGCAGGTCTCAGGTCCCCAGTCTCTCTCATATCCTTCCCTGTTACAGACAGTACCCACCACTCTCTGCCTTAAAGCAGGAGCTCAGCTTGGTGGTCCGTACATCTCTGCGCTAACATACATCTAGTGCAAGCATTGACTTGGGAACAATTTTTGTGAATATGTCCATAACATCAATCCTGGGAAATAACACATACAGAAGGCCCAATTGTAGTTTGTTCCATTTCTTAAAAATCATAAAATGATTAAAACAAGACTATCCAGCAGATGAAGAAATTGGAAAAGAGGTGAAGCCTTTTAATGACTTCACATTTCCTATTAGGCATGATTTTTTTTTTTTCTGGTTTGGTTTTAAACTCATTTTGAGTTCTAGGAATGTTGTTTTCTTCAGCAGAACTAATAATCCTGTTTCTCCTTTTTAGCCCAGCCTTCAGGTGAACCAGGGAAAGTTACATAGTTTGGTGAAGCCCAGTGTAGACTTTGTCTGCCGGCTGAAGTTTCCTTCCGGCAATTACCCTCCTTGTTTGGATGACACCAGAGACCTGCTTGTCCACTGGTGCCATGGTGCCCCTGGGGTCATCTATATGCTCATCCAGGCATACAAGGTACCTGGTGTTCTCTCGTTTAACAACAACAAAATCACAGACTCTTTTATAACTTAGCACTATTCTCAGTCAGGAAAGGATTGTGAACAGCTGCTGGATCTGAGGTCATGGTGCTGAATGGGTTAGCATCCATTCTCACAGTGTCCATCCTACCAGAGCGAACACCATCGCATAACAGCGGAAGCTGCTTCACTTCTGAGTTACCAAGATGATAACAGAAGTGGCAGAGCCAAGATCAATACCCCAGAGGCATGACTGAAAGCAGAATCCTTACTCATTGCTGCAGTGGTGTGAAATGGTACAGCTGCCGTGCAGAAAGACTGCTGGTTCCTAAAGAGATCAAGCACTTGACATACAACCTAGCAATTCCACTCTAGACCTATGTCCCCCTGAAATGACTATCCATAACAGCTCTGCTCTAAGCCAAATGTCAAAAATATCTAAGCATCCGTTATCCATCAACAGATGACTCTATAGATAAAATATGGTGTGTATATGCCATGGGATAGTATTCAGTTTAAAAGGGAATGAATAATATAGACTGTAATACTCATAAACTTTGAAAACATGCTAAACAAAATAAGTAGACACCCAGAAATGCAACACAGAAGAGGAAAGTGCACTTATATGGAGTGATGGCTAATAGGAAGTATCTAGAATAGGGAAATTACAAAGACAGAAAATAGAAGGTATCAGGGCCAGGAGTAGAAAACAAGGAGTGCTGCTTAATGTGTAATGATAAGAATGGAAGTGATGTTGGGTGCACACCTTCACCACTGGGCTGCCACTGAACTGTATACATAAAAACTCAACCCCAGTGCTGGAGTTGGACACAGGAAGGTCCCTAGAACTTCCTGGTCAGCTAGTATTGCCCAATCCTCGTGCTCCAAGGTGAGTGAGACATGCTATCCTAAAAAACAGTGTGGAAAGCAATCAGCGAAAACACCTGATCTGGGCCTTTGGCCTCCGTAGGTACCTACACACAAATGCACACATAAGAACACACACACAAACACACAAAAATATAATGGCTCATAGATTCTTCCCCAGTATGTAAAGACACTCTAATGGTGCAGGATGTCAGTTGCTCAAGTTGTATGTCAAGTGTGTTCTGTGGAGGGAGACTGGTGAGAAGAGCAAGTGGCCAGTTCAGTATTGCTACTGTATCTGTCACACCCACGCAGACACACACACTCACACATACACAAGCTTAGACCAAACACACATGATCAGGTCCAGGTCCCGTTATTTTTAAAAAGCAAAGCTAGTTATATTAGTTTGCTTTCTGTTGCTGTGATAATACACTGACTAAAAGCAGCTTGGAGTAGGGATGGGAAGGAAAGGTTCGTCCAATGTGAAGGGGAACTGAGGCAGGAACTGAAGGAGAGGCCATGGAGGGATGCTATTTACTAGTTCCCTTCCCCTGCCTTGCTCAGCCTTCTTTCTTATACAACCCAAGACTACCTGTCAGGGGATGGTACCACCCACAGTGGACTAGGCCTTCCTCACACATCAGTCAGATATCAAGGAAACACCCCACAGATATGCCCACAGGCCAGTCTGATGAGGACAGTTTCTCAGTGGAGGTTCCCTCTTCCCAAGTATGACTAGTCCTGTGTCAAGCTGACAAAACCTAACTATGATACAGGTCAGTGTTAAGAGTTTGTCATTGGGAGCACCGCACTTCCTGTTGCTGCACCCTTACTTCTTCCACGCCTCCTCATTGTCCTCCCCACCTTGACTCCGCAGGTGTTCAAAGAGGAGCATTACCTCTGCGACGCCCAACAGTGTGCTGACGTGATCTGGCAGTACGGGCTGCTGAAGAAAGGCTATGGGCTGTGCCATGGGGCTGCAGGGAATGCCTACGCCTTCCTGGCACTCTATAACCTCACACAAGATATGAAGTACCTGTACAGGGCCTGTAAGGTAAGAGCCAAGCTGTGCGTGCGCAGGGAAGCGGCTCCTTGGCAGGTCGAAAGGGTCCATGACCTTAGCGTTAACAAACATGTTCTGTAGAAAAACCTTCAGAACTATTCAGTTGGGTTAACGTCCCTTTAAAGGGTAGATTCTGCTTGGACATTTGGAGGAGCAAAGGCTGAAGGATGGAGTGTCATTTTGTTGTTTGGCACCCTTGGCATCAGTGTTCATACTGCTCAGTAAACTCCTCCAAGCCAGGCACCTGCCTCCGAACTCACCGTTTCTCAATCTTTCTCCTCGTCTCTCACTTGATCGTTTGAGAATTATTCAAGATAACGCAGGCAGTTTTTGTGAGTTCCTAGGATCTCAGAAGAAATAACTACAGTAATTGACCTCAGTCTCCTTTTCAGTTTGCTGAGTGGTGTTTAGACTACGGAGATCACGGGTGCAGGACACCGGACACCCCCTTCTCTCTCTTTGAAGGTAATTTTCATACATGACTTAGCTTCTGATATCATCATCTACCACTCTGCTTGGTGATAATGTCTTGGAATTCCAGGTGTAACCACAAACTGGTTTTTATACTCCATTCTTCAATATGTACTTCCTTATTTCCTGATGTGTCAGGTCAGTTAGCAAGGCTGGGGGTGTAGTTCAGTTTTAGAGTGCTTGCTTAGTCTTCCTGAAGCCCCGAGTTCATCTTCCACACTACATAAACTAGACGTATTGGCACACACCCACAATCTCCGCTATAATCCCAGTGCTCAAGGCGTGGAGACAGTAGAGGCAGGAGGATCAGCAATTCAAGGTCATCCTAAGCCATTTACTTGTTTAAGACCAGCCTAGACTGCGTGAAACCCTGTGCTGAAAAAAATTAGTGAGCATGTTACCATAGACTGTAATATTAGTAGCTGTATTGGTGGCCACCATTTATAGAGCCAGGCATATGCTGAGTCATACAGAGCTTCTAGGAAGTAAGTGGCCACGAGGCTGTGGTGAAAGAACTCACATGTGGCCAAGTGACAAGAAGTGAGTGGCTAGAATAAGTAGCTTGAACTTGTTTGCCTCTGATCTGTCTCCTATCTTCCCCCGGATGAAAAGAAAACCAAGAACCCCACTAGGGGCCTCTGATGTTGAATGCAGGGTATGAATTACTGGATGCTTCCCAAGACGTAAAGTTGATGATTAAAAAGAAAAGAGCCACCTTATGAAATGGAGCCATTTGGTGTAGTAACTTGTGCTTCTTTCTGTTCCTTTAGGGATGGCTGGAACGATATATTTCTTGGCTGACCTGTTAGTCCCCACAAAGGCCAAGTTCCCTGCATTTGAACTCTGAAAAGAAAGCATGCCTCCTGCCGCTTACAGCATGATTCTGTGTATTCCTCTGGGCTACATGTTTGCATTGCTTTTGAAGGAAGCAGAATGAAACTGTGTACTTCGAAGTAGTTGGGTTTTTATTTCCATAATTTGTCTTTAACAGTTCAGCGCCTTCTTTTATTATTTACTTTTATTTAAAAGTGTACATGAAAGCCCTCTTAATTTTCTTCCAAAGGGAAGGGTGGATGATAGTACAGTATTTTGTCATCGTTTATGTGGTTTCCAGATGTGCAGGAAATGTTCCTCTTATTTAAACTTATCAATGTAAGCCATGCCTGGTAGCATGTTATCCCATCAACTGGGGAGAGAAGCAGGAGGATCACAAGTTCAAGACCAACCTGGGCAACTTAGTGAGACCCTGTTTCAAAATAAAGAGGAGAGAGAGATCTGGCATATAGCTGAGTGGTAAAACACGTTCCTAGCGTGCAGAAGAGCCCTGGGTTCTGCCCCAGCACAGATACACACAGTGCACACACAAGCTCAGTGCAGGTAGACAGATTACATGTGGAGGGCTGTTGTTGGTTACTGCCTTCCATCTCTTCTGTTGAGTATTTCTCTTGACAGAGAGTAGTTCTGTGGCTGGGTTTTCTCAAGTGGTTGATCAAAGGGAACAAAAAAATGGAGCCCATGCTTCTGGAAGAAAAACTGCAAGGATACAGACTAGACTTTGGGCCTAAATGTCATTTTTTAAATTTCTAATTTTTGTCTGAACTAGGAATACTACTTAATGAGCCACACAGGCACTATCTACCAGCAGCATTATCAAAACTTAAAATGGTTGTGGTGTACATTCTGATCTGAAAGTTTATTCACCAATAACAGTTTCTTGGTTTGTGTTATATTTCAGAAATGTTTATTTTAAAAGTGTCCTTCAGTATTCATATGAGATCTGGAAGTAGATTTTCTGTGTGAATTTGCTGAGGCAGGATTCCAGCCTGACCTTTGGCTGACTTTCAGACATTTGGCTCAAATTTGACTTCCTTTTCGCTGACTGTGTCTGAGTGAGTGCCACATGTCATCACTTCCTGTCAATTGATTTGAACATTGATCTCTTCACTAAATAGTACAGAATCTAATTCTGCTTACAAAGAGTGTATAAAGGGAGCTACTGTAACCAGTAGCTTCTAAGAAAACACAGCTTTTGACAAGCACTCTTACTCTTAGCTGGCTGAGATGTTACTGTCCTCATGTGGTGAACAAATGTGTTTGCATATCCCAAGAGCAACAGTCTGTCAGAGACCATGGACTCGGGTTTATTTGTACATGAAGACTCCCTGGTGTCTCAAACTCTAAACAAATGCCTGTTGGCTCCTGAGCTCCTCCCTCCTTTCCTCTATATCAAAGGCCTAGCCAGACTCTCTGTAACTGGCTTGCTAACATTTCCAGCTTTAAAACAACAGGGTCTAAGATTAGTCAATGCACTATTTTGTGGCTCCTTTGGTCATACTATTTTTATTGGAGATTAAATCCCCATGGAATGTATCCTGGTTGCTATGAGAAATAATCCCCTGTTATTTTCTATTTGGTACCAAAATAGCTAATATGTGAAATTTTCTGGCCCTTTAAAGGATACCTGCAGTAGGATCCAAAGAGCAGCCCAGTGCTCAATTTCTAGGATTGAATTGGTCCTTCTATGACCGCTGTATATCAGGGACTTGTATGTCTTCATCCGCAGAAGTTGTGTCTGTGACCGCTGTACATCAGGGACTTGTATGTCTTCATCCGCAGAAGTTGTGTGTAGACTGCCTGGTGAAGGCCGTGTATCGATTGTATCAGTATTTATAAGTTCCTCATAAACAGCAAAGTACAGCTCTTTGGCTGGGTGTTTAGCTTTAGAAAAGAAAGCCCACTTTGTTTAGCTAATTGGCTTATTATATTCTGCCTGTACTTTACTATAGATACTTATTTAAAAAAAAAAAAAAAAAAGAGGAAGTGTTTTGGTCAACCAAGAGACTTAGTCCCAGTGCTTCCCCAGGCATCCTGATTAATGCCACCTTCTGCATATTGTCACCCGTGAACAGGCTCATGGGCACCATTCAGCTTGCTCTCTGCACTGTAGCTTTGTTGAAACTCATTACACTGACAATGTTTATACTGCTGTTGACTTATGCTTAAGAGTTAGGGGAGTTTTCTAAGGATTTTAAACCCAGATAGAATACAAGGCTGACAGCAACACCTCTCCTCAGGTAGAGGCTGAAAGAACCATTTCCACTCCGGTGTTGTGTGGACACCAGCGTTGTGTGGACGCCAGGTTGTTTTTGTTCGTGTACATTTTTCCCTCTGAGGCTTTTCTTCGTGGTTTCAAAACCTTCCGGTGGCTGCTTTGGAAAACCGAGTGGCATTGTTCATCTCCATGCAGAGACTGGGTGGTAAGAGCCTGCCGGGCAGTCTGTTTATCCCCGTGTGCTTTTCTGTTCTAAACTTTAATCACGTAAAATGTCAGCATTGCTGTGGCCGTCCCCACAGATCCCACCCGGCCGTCATTTCATCCCAGCTGTCGGTCTTCCTTCCTTAGAGCCATCTGCTTCCCTAATCGTCATCCTGTCCTGCCCATATCCAGGCAGAAGCCCCCATGTAGGTGGAATAGATAGAAGAGGATCTGCGAGTACTTTTTCTCCTTCCCCATTCTCTAAGTAACAGAATCGCTGCACTCCACCCCTGTGTCCTCGGGTCAGTTTGTATGTAGATTACAGAGCCTAATTGAAATAAATAGTGTAAGTGGGAACTCTTATTTCTATCCTCCTTAGGTTCAGAGAACTCAGGTGTAGCCCCTGCTTGCTTGACCTTAATTCCAGTTCCTTTTTTGCTTCCCGGAAACAGGTCAGAGCAGGTTTCTGAGTGCTCTATACTGCTGGGCTATAAAGGAAAACTGTTTACATCTGGTGAACAGGCGTCAGTGCGGGGGACATTGAAGAATCACCCCAAGGTTCATTGCCACTAAACTGGGAAAGGCTGGTTGCGTATCTGTATGTTATGAGAAGGATTGGACTCACTGATCTTCAATAAAGTGTTATTAGGCCTGAATACCGGGTACTGTTGTTTGCTTCAGTTTGAACGTAGAAAGTATTTCTCCATAATGCTAAATAGTGGCTTTTTCTGTATAAACAAACCCCACTTGCCCTGGGATTCATTCCTAGCGAGGCCATCATTGTTAGTTCCACTCCTTTGTAATAACAGATTTATAGAAGGAAAATGCTCTCATCTATGATAATGGTAGAATTTGGAAGAATCTGGAAGGTTTCAAACCATGCATTACCCCTCATGTTTATCTGAGTCTGCCTTGTGGTCCGTGACCAATAGCCTAGTTGTAGGAATTCTCCTGCTCAAGTTCTAACAGGAGCTTAGGATGGATGTCCTTGGATGAGGTAGAATTATGAAGAAGGAAGTCTGCCCAATCACCCAGGAGACCGGGTCACTCAGTGACACAGTGAGCCAGCACATCAGAAGTTCGCCATGTTTTCACCTCTGAGCTACATATGCTTAAATGGCCTGCCTTCCTCTCCCCTGTTGACCAAATGGTCCATAACACCAAGGAGAGGTGTGCTTGTTTTCTCTCCTTTAAGTGAAATGACGGTGTGCGTGGTGTCACGTCTGTAGATCAGGCAGATCGACGTGGAGGGACAGAACTTTCCAGTAACCAGACTCCGTGTGACCCTGTTCTATGTTTACTTCTCTCCAGCAGAATGAAAATACACAATTGTCATAGTAGTAGTAGTAGTAGTAGTAAACCTTAAAGTAATTTGGCTCTTTCCATTTACCCATAGCTTTTTTGTTAATATGTTTTTTAAAAATCCTGTGTTCCTCTCATACTCTCTGATTATTAGAAAATGGTAACTTATGTCATTTTCTTTCCTACCATGAGCCCCAGTGTGGATTCAGTGCCCCAAAGGCCTCCTGTTCTTATCCTGACAAGCACTGTGTAAACTTACACTGTAAATCTATCCCCAGAAAATTTGCCATTTCATTCTCTTTCGAATCCACACGCTTTCTTTTCCAAAACCTTGGTCAGAGGCCGCTTCCAAAGCAGAACACTGGCTTTCTTAACAGAGGACACGCTGGCTTCACAGTTCTGTTCTGCAAACTGATAAGCAGTTTTCCAGGAGCCTGGGTAATACATCCTTGGGGACATATTTTACAATTTCCTTAGTAATGAGAGAAAGCACAAACACAGTACGCCAAGCCGTGGACTAATGAGGATAGAAAAATGGATCTTAGCAGGGCCACTCCTCCTAGTCGGCCGGCTTCATTTCACATCTCTACATTATGTTAACTTTCTATCAACATGCAAATTACAACCATGGTGACATTAAGTCTGCAGCTAATGCTGTCACTCTACAAATAAGTGTTGGGGAAAGCCTTTGTATGGCTTTTAGTGGTTATAGAAGGCAAGGGGGAACCTCTGATTAATCAGTTTGTAAAGTATTGTCAAAATTGCCTACTTTCTCTGGCTGGACCTGGCTCCAAAGGAAAACAATTGTAATCTGAAAGTGCTGCTGGGGGTTCGATGCTAATACTGGCTGGTTTCTCAGGAATTGGCACTTAGCAATTCACATGCACTCTCACAGATACTTTTTGCACTACTGGTACTATTGGTTATGTGCTGTAGACTTGCCCAATCTAGTGGTTGCTATGAGCAGTGCTTTATCTTTATCTCTTGCATGCGCCCAACTTGTCAGTGTATATGAAGGTAGGTTCTACATGCACAAACTAGGCCCTTGCTCTGGCAACTCAGGTAATAGCCAAGCAATTACAAAATGCCTTCTGATATTTGCACTGGCGCCAACTGTTCTTTCCCTTGTTTCATGAAACCCAATGCAAGTCTGGCTCTCTTGTGCTCTGTATTTTCTTTATATTTATGAAAATGCTGAAATTAGATGCTTTTATAGGGTGAAGACAAAGCCCAGCATTTGCCATTAGTACACTCGGACAGCCCTGGTGGCGGGCAGGGGTAGGGAAGTCTGAGGGCATGAAGCCACTTCTTCCAGTTCTCTCATTTGGTCAACTTCTAGGAAATCCCAAGTATTCGCATCATTAATAAGTTAGATTTCGCCCAAGACCCCTCCCCCCATCCACACCAAGATCAAGCAAGTCAGAATCAAAGCATGGAAGGCAAGAGAGACGGCTGCTGCAGGAGAGTCAGTTTTCTTTAAGAGTGTGGCCTCTGGTAAGTCAGGCTCCAGTGGAAGCCACACCCATGCGTATATGTGTAGCACAGATTACACTCGGTGGACTATTTTTTTGAATACAATAGATGGAGGAAAGTTGGGAGATGGATCAGCCAAGAGTTAGGAAAATGGTGGTACATATGATCAAAATACATTGTACCTGTGAATTGTCAATAATGAAAATATTTAAAGTTAAATTCCTTCCCTTGAGTGACTTCAGTGTGAAATGGGACAGTGGGCGTAGCCTATAGTAAGGAAGGGGCGGGAAGTGAGGCATGCAAGAGTCAAAAAAGCTGGTTATGAAACCTAAAGGCATGGCTTTGGTCAGTCCTGTATGCAGCAAGTGGCTTAGGGATCTTTGTGCTCCTAAATGAGTGACATAATCCATCATGAATCTCAGGTAGAGAAAAATGAGCCGGAAGTGGGATGGTGAGTTTCAGAAGTTGACCACATGGGAAGGGCATGAGGCAGCAGGAATGCCTGGAGTCTGATTTCTAACGGTCACAGTTCCGTAGCATAGAAAGTGTAGGGACAGTCTTGTGATGAGCAAGGTTGGTGGTTGCAGCTGGTGAGAGCAGAGGACTTGGAGAAGATACTTAATTTGAATAGAAAAGTCAAGAATTTTGATTTTTTTTTTTTAAGTTGAAGTATCACAAGAAAATACCCAGAGCAAAGGATTAATACGAGTCATCTAGACTCAGGTGCTCATGGGAAGAAAGTTAGCCTCCTCTGCACCTCCACCATAGTTCATAGGGAGTCAGCATTCACCATCCTTAATGATACTATTGAACACAGATCAATCACATTCCTTTCCCCGAACCCGGCTTCTTCGTGGTGTTATAAGTAGTAAATGCGGTATAGAGGTGCTGCTGGCCTTCTGACCTTTGACATGATTCCAGGGTAAGAATTGCATAAAGCGGTGTGAGTTTGGGGCATTCAGAAGCCATTCATCCAGGGCCACATACAAACCTAAGAACAAAACTGCTGGGGGAGACTTGGAAACCCAATTAGAAACACGGGGCTGGGGGGATGCTTTATTTTCCCCTAAATTAAAAGCCTGATACAAATTAATATGATCACTAATATCCCTTATTCCTGTCAACATGAGCATGTTCCCCAGGCATTCAGTAGTAAGAACTGAGCCAAGTCTGGATGGCTTGCAACCAGTGTATTTTCTACTACTTAACAATAGTAATTGCTCAGCAAGTTTGGTTTTAATTTTTGAAAGCCCCCATCTACCCAGTTAAAACTGGGTTTGCTGTAGTGACATCTTGTGGTAAAACACAAGTCCATCTCTTGTTTACCTTCGGGAAGTGATTTACAAGTATACGGGCTAGAAGAGCTTCTGAGAATTTTAGACTCTAAGAAGGTAGCATGCACTAGGTAAACAAAAACACTCCTCTCAGGATGCAATAGAAACACGGGCTGTATGGGTGACACTCAAGATTCGGGAGGACTTCCTGAGAAGTAGCTGATCTGCTGGTTGTCCTGACACAGTACATGCAGGAAACTGGCATACTAGATGTCCAGGAGTCACTCAGGGGAAAGGGTAAGCAGGACAGATTGCTATTGTAGAACCCAAGCATATGCCACACATCTGGGCATGGTGGTGAACATCTGGGCATGGTGGTGCACATCTGTGAGCCCAGTACTCAGAAGGTCAGGGTCATCCCCAAGTGTGTAGCAAATCCAAGGCCAAGCCAGCATTATGTGAGATCTTGTTTCAAACCAGCAAAAACAGAAATAAGCCCAATTAGAATGCAGAAGACAAACACCAGAGGGACCAAGATGTTACAAACTCCTGAAACAGAACTTGGCAAGCATGTCTAATTGAGAAATTAAAGCCACAGACAAGTTAAAGTCCCCTAAATCATGATTTCATAGCTTCCCTCTCCCTAACCCCCACCTGCTTCTAGAAGGGCTTAACACTGAGCATATCCCTTGTAGAAAGCCCAGTACAAACACTGGAACAGGAGTAGATGCTTTCTTCTTACTCTATGATATAAGCAACATCTCTGTGCTTTTTTTTTTATAATTCAACATATATATGCTGTGTATAATCACAGAGTAGCAGGTATTTCTGACTCTTCAACCATTCTTACGTATTAATTTATTTCTCTTCCAAATCATTTTGAAATAACTGTTGGTAACTGTGCTGGGCACAGAGTCCTCCACCTTGTATTTCCCTTCCTGGACCTCAGCCCGTTCTCCCTCTTGCATGTGTCCCCCAGTTTCTAGTGACCACTCCTTCAAATGTGTCAGTCCTAACCCAGGTTATGAGTAACATGAGAAACAGAAAAGCATGTCCCCATGCTAAGAAACAACATGTATCTGCAGAGCAATCCCAAAGAAATAAGCTGCCTGATTTTTGAGATTAAGAAAATGATACAACATGTAGAAAACAAATGAGGATGCTAGCAGAGAGGAAAAGATAAAGGAGAGAAGATAAAGGAGACTCTGGGGAGTGAAACCACAACTAGAATGACAAAAGGAATCAGCAAAAGAGTTCAATAAATGTGGAAGAATCATTGACTTGAACTAAAAATCCTTTGAAACCATCCAGACCAAGAGAAAATGATCGTGACGAGCAAAGGAGTGAGGAAAGCTGCAAGGTGTATGTGACACTTGCAGGAGAGTCACACATAAGCATGTATGTGACACTTTCGGGAGAGTCACACATAAGCGTGTATGTGACACTTGCAGGAGAGTCACACATAAGCATGTATGTGACACTTTCGGGAGAGTCACACATAAGCATGTATGTGACACTTGCAGGAGAGTCACGCATAAGCATGTATGTGACACTTGCAGGAGAGTCACGCATAAGCATGTATGTGACACTTTCGGGAGAGTCACACATAAGCATGTATGTGACACTTGCAGGAGAGTCATACATGCACTATGGGAGCTTCTGAACAAAACGGGGAACAGAAAACAGTTAAAGAAAAATGATTTAAAATGCCCCACATCTGAGAAAGAAAACTAACATCAGGTGAACCTAAGCCAGTCTGTACTAGGATGTTATGAAGAAATTGTCAAAATCACAGGTGAAACTTTTGAAAGCAGCAAAAGTGGGTTTTCACTTGAAAATTTTTTAAGTTGAAATAAAAGGACATTCAACAGAATATAGAAGTATTTAAGCACAGAAAACTAACAGAAAAATAAATATGGAGACAAAACCAGAACAATTTGGTAAAAGTGGCCTAGGAGTTGTTCTAATCCTGGCATAAAAAGTAAAACGCAAAACATTGAGACATAATATATTGATATATAATATAAAGGAGAGTGGTTTCTGATAATAAAAGTGTGGGCAAAGTAAAAGTCCAGGACACTTCTGTGAATGGACACTGAGTTGTTACTGACTTAACCCGTTGTTACAGCAACAAGGTGCTTTAGACAATCATGGTAAGTACTGAAAAGCATGTACTCCTGCTGAAGACACAGAGGAAAATGAGAAAGAAATCATCACCACATCAGTCAATGAAGCATTAAAAGAGACACCAAGAGAAAAGAAGCAGCTAACAGACCTCAGCACTAGGGCAAGACAAAGTCTATGCAGTGATGATGTTTAGCATAGGTTAACATCACAACAAAAGACATAACATCACTGAATAGAATTAAGAAAAAATAAAACAAGATCTAATGATGTATTGTCTATTAGAGACCCATCTTATATATAAGGGCACACATTACCCCAAACAATGAGGAGGAAGATACAGTGTAAATGGTAATTTTAAGGAGTTTCCATGTTTACTATATCACACAACATTGACTATGACGAAATTCGTCAATGAAAAGATGTAATTTAATGACAAAAGGACTAATTCCCCCGGGAATAGGTAGCTATTACAAATCCGCATGCATCCACCTTCGGCATGACCAACTACATGGAGCAAAGAGGAGCGGGTGCGGCGAGGAACACGCAGTAGAATGATAGGTGTCACTGTCCCACTTCTGATGGTGGAGAGAGCATCAAAGCAGAAGATCATTAACAGAGTCAAACCCATTCGATGAAGTAGGAGTAGTACTCAGAGGAACCTCATAACGATGAAAAAGAAGAGAGATCTCACACAGTACTGTACTGCGAACTAGGAAAAGAACTACCTAACCCCACAATTGATACACACAGCAGTCTCCAGGATAGACCACATGCTAGGTAACAAACATCCTCAGAATTTGAGATCTTACCAGCCACAATGAAATGAAAGTAAAAATTAATGCCAGGAAGGGAAGTTAGAAATTTCAAAATGCCTAGAATCAACACACTTGAACTTGTAGGTCAGAGAAGAAATGAAGAGGAAACACACTTTCCCTCTTCCCTGCTTCCTTGGATTGCATGTACACCCAACTCTTTCATGGTTTGGTTCTGTCTTCACTCTTTTGTAGGACTTTTAAGAAATCATAAACTCTATCACATCATCTCTGATATAGTCAACTGCATGCAGAGGTCGCTTTCGTTTTAGTTAAAATTTTATAATGTACTTTTAAAGAATATTTTATATCTACAATGTCAATTCTTGCAATGTCTAAAAAACATAATTTAACACATTTAGTAAATTGGTTGTGATTTCTTTCATCCAGGAATTTCTAAAATGTAGGGGGATCTTACTTAAAATATATAGCTACTGATTTTGGTGGGGTCTTTGGTGGGTGTACTTATGTGTGTATGCTCACACCTAGTAGAAGCCAGAGGAAGGATAGTGTGTTTTCCTCTGTTGCTTTCTACTTTATCTCTGCCTGAGACAGGGCATCTCACTAAATCTGAAATTTACCCTGCTTGGCTAATATGGCTGACTAACAAGCTCCCAAGATCGGCCTGTCTCCATCCCCCAATCTTGGGGTCAGAGACCTGCACAGCTATACTTGGTTTTTATATAGATGCTAGAGATTTGAACTCAGGTCTTCATGCTTGCATAGAAGGCAATTTTACCCACTGATAAATCTCTCTAGACCCTATTTATTTTTTAAGTGGGGTTCCATAAAGATGACCCCGTCAGCCAGAAGTTGGGATAGAGTATTTCATCAGAAAAAAGACTGTGATGGAGAAAAAAAACAAAGATAATAACAAGACTATGACAGGGATCTCTATTTTTAAAAAAGTCTAAGCAATGATGAAAAGTTAATATAAAAGCAATTATGTTTCATCTGTTATTATTGTATTTTAGACTCCCCATCTATACCAGTAAGTCCATGGAGGGGAACAAATCCTAAATGCAAGACACTGCGTCTTTGTGATTCCCTCCACAAAGATGTCCTCGGAACAATGCAGGCAGCACTATGCTCAACTGTCAAGAGGACCAGTGTGGGCAGAGCACTTCCCAAAGATCTGCTCACCAGCTGAACCAGCCCCTTAGGAGAGGAGACCCTGCTGTGACTGGAGCCAGTCAGTCTGAACTGCCACTAGCTCAGGGGAGGCACAGAAATGTGGCTGAAGTACAGCTTTGCCAGCTAGAAACTGCCTTGGAAACTGCTCTCGGACTTATTATAGACTAAGTCTCATACTTGGCTTGGCTCTATTTTCTATTTCACTTGACAGAGCTTTGTTCCTGAGCTAATAATCACCAAGTCACAAACACAGGTTTTGTCCAGCAGATGTCAGTAGAACTCAGTTCAATAATGTCTGTTGTTAATGAACTTGAAAAACCAATGGGAGAGAATAGGAGAAAAATTAGTTGCACCAAGAATAGCATTTTTTGGTTGGCCTTTGAGGAAGTGGCATAAACATCCCCACAACTCGGCATGTTGGAAGCACTGTGAGATCAACCACAGCAAACATGATTCTGGCACTAATGTCTCCCACTTAAAGTCCAAAGTGGTTTTACCTGGCTGTCAAGTTCTAAGTCAGAGTTCAAGTCATGACTGATGCAGAAAGCGAAGGCCTGAGGATGTGGGCTCGGGTGTGGGTTTTAAGAGTAGTTGAGGCTATTTACAAGTGGGCTTGGGGTGCATGTCACCAAGCACACCAGTAGAGACCAAGGTTGACGTGGGGTCTTCCTCTGTCATCTTCTACCTTATTATCCTTTGAGACAGTCTCTCACTGAACCTAGTGCTCCCATTTTAGTGAGATCGAGGATGGTCAATCCTTCTGTCTCCATGCCCTTGGAGCTGGGATTACGGGTGTATACCAATACACCCAGCTTTTTACAGGAGTTTTGGGAATCCAAGCCCAGGTGTCAAGATTTGGTCTATTGCTATGTATTATAATGCTAAA
Source organism: Uromys caudimaculatus (assembly GCA_028551405.1). Classification (NCBI taxonomy): domain Eukaryota; kingdom Metazoa; phylum Chordata; class Mammalia; order Rodentia; family Muridae; genus Uromys; species Uromys caudimaculatus. The sequence goes on along the minus strand of CM052709.1, from coordinate 58,475,978 downwards.
TTCTATACAGGCCCACAAGTTGCTTCTCGTGTTTGCAAGCTTTGGTTGCGCAAACCTTGTTCCTAGATTTAAAACTATTGGTTAAATAAAATTGGCTACAGCCAGTTACTGGACGCATTAGAGGTAGGTGGGTGTGGAGTGACCTGGTTGGGGGAGGGGAGACCAGGGGGAGACGGAGGAGGAAGAAGGAGAGTGAGGAAGCCTCCGTGAGGAGAGATGGACCATGAGCACATGGCCAGGAGAAACAGCAAGTATCTGGGGTTACACTGCTGGGGCAGCAGTCAGGCCTGCAGTTAGAAGAGTAGATTAGGGGTGACCCCCAGTAATTGTCAAAACCAAATAAAATAACCATAGTCTGAGTCTCCTTTATTTCTAAGCTAGTTGGGGATAAGCTTAAATCGCTTGTATTACACCCAGGTTGCCATGCTTACAACATGCAACTTTATGCACTGAACCCTCTGCCCAGCCCCTGAGACCGTTTTCTGGAGGCCACAATATTACTTTACCAGTTATTTAGGTTTCTTTTTTTTCCTAGGGTGATATTAAACTACCCTTTATGTTTAGAAATCTGAATTTCTTTTCACAACCTTAAGTTAAAAGGGAGGGAGCAAAAAAATTAAAGGGAAATTAATTTTTTTAAAAATGTACAGAGAGAGAGAGAGAGAGAGAGAGAGAGAGAGAGAGAGAGCAAGCCCAAATTATTTTTTATAAACACTCATGAAATCATCATGCCTAATATAAAGTAATAATAATCATAATAGTAGTGATAGCTTTTTTCTAGTTCTGTACATTTAATCTGCTTTTAATTATATATATATGTGTGTGTGTGTGTGTGTGTGTGTGTGTGTGTGTATCTTTCTAGTAAGCCTTAAAGAACTGGTCTGTATCTGTTAGATACATAGAATCAGACCTTCTAGCTTTTGATCTGTGACTCCATCTTCTGACCTGATGCCCATCTGATCCAATGATTCTCTTTTCTCTCAGCATATCTTCCTTTCAGTTCCGGACAACAGACACAGAACTCTCTCAGAGGTCCTCATGGATAGTTTATGTGTTGTTCTTTGCCAGCTCCAACACTGTTTGGGAAATGATAAGGAGAGAAAGAAATCATCAGGCCGAAGGGAACTGCCATGTGTCAAGGAAGTAGGTCCTCCCAGCGGGCGACTGTCATAGCAGCTCTTCCAAGGTTAATTTTTATTCTTAGGTAGAAATAAGCAAAATGGCCCTTTTGATACTCAGACTTCCCCAACACACAGACACACACTCATAGACACACTCACACATTCACAGACACACACCAGGACTCAAAGGTCTGATCCGATCCTCCTGCCCTCTTAACCCCTCTCTGTCCAGTCTCACCATGGTGGCTGTGAATCCACACATCAGCCAGGAGTCCCTGGTAGATCATTCACAGTGGACAGGTACTTTCCCAAAGATCATCTTCCTCGGGGATGGGGGGCATTTGATGTACCATTAAATTTCTATTACCAAACCAAAATGGGGAGAAAGGAAGTTTATATCCTCAGTAATGTTCGAGGGTTTTTAAAAAAGAAAAGAAAGAAAGGACAAGAAGGAACTGACTTTTATTAATAACATTGCTGGAAAGTGGTAAGGCAACATCTGGAATACTGATTGCCCATTTGGCATGCCACTCGTCTGCACAGCGAAGATTCAACATGACAAGTGCTGTCAAAGGGAAATAAGCTCCATCTAGTTAAATTAGAATGATTAGGGCCATTTAGACAGGGGAAGTTTAATTTGTATGGATCTAGAAATTTTATACAAACTGGGATACCTAAGTATTTAATCTTCCCTGAAGCTCAATTTAAAATTGAAAGAGACTGTTGCACAGATCTATAATGAGTTGAGACATATTAGAAATTAATTTAACCGTTACAACGCTGGGAACATGGAGCCCAAAGAACAAAAGAATATTTCATTTGCAGTTTGTGCACAACGGGAGAAGCAAATGTTCTGATACAATTCATTAACCAGCCTGTTGTTTCATGAGTTCTTTAAATAGTATCCAGCTTGGATTTATTTTTTCTACTTCTGAAAAACTCCTCTCAAACTTAAGTTACAGAGTAAATGTAAAAGTAAATTGAACCAAATTCTGCTCTAACCTTATATTCTAAGTGGAGATTCTTAATCTTCCTAGTGCCACAGATCCCTGTAGGATATCATTGAACTTTTATGGATCCTTCTCAGAGCAATATTTTAAACACACAAAATAAAATGCGTGTGATTTTTGTTTTAGATTAACATATAACCTTTTAACATGTAGAAACGTAAAGGAAATTACCTTTGTTGAAATTTGACATATGTGGCAGATATGTGATACTTTTTTGTGTATCTACTACCAAAATGTAATAGTGCATTTGATAACTATTGTCATTTTGAAACAACACTGTAAAGATTTATTTCTATTTTATGGGTATGGGTCTGAGTACATCTATATACATCATGTGTGTGCAATGCCCATGGGGGCCAGAAGAGGGCATCAGAAGCCCTGGAACTGCCACGTGGATGCTAAGAACCAAACCAAGGTACTCTACAAGAGCACCAAGTGCTTTATTCTCTGAGCCATCTCTCCATCTGTACTGGCTAGTTTTGTGTGTCAACTTTACACAAGCTGAAGTTATCACAGAGAAAGAGGCCTCCCTTGAAGAAATGCCTCCATGAGATCCAGCTGTAAAGCATTTCTCAGTTAGTGATCAAGGGTGGAAGGGCCCACTGTGGGTGGTACCATCCCTGGGCTGGTAGTCTTGGGTTCAATAAGAAAGCAAGCTGAGCAAGCCAGTAAGTCACATCCCTCCATGGCCTCTGCATCAGCTCCTGCTTACTGACCAGCTTGAGTTCCAGTCCTGACTTCCTTTAGTGATGAACAGCAATGTGGAAGTATAAGCTGAATAAACCCTTCCCTCCCCAACTTGCTTCTTGGTCATGATGTTTGTGCAGGAATAGAAACCCTAATACACCGTCTCTTTGAAATAATTTTTAATAGAAATGATCCCCTGAGTGTGGTATATAAGTACAGATGATTTCTGCCAGTGATTAAGTCTTGGGTACTAAAAATACAACTCTTTTGCCTGTAATAATTGAAGGAAGTGTTTCTTTCATTTTAGTCAAAATTTTGTGAAAACCAGTGTATGATTATTTTCCATACACGTTCATAGACTAGCACTCTTTTATTTCATAGCTACCACTGATGGTTGATTGATTTAGTATGCTGGCTCTACAGCTAACGTTATAGTTGAGAAGGGTGTGGGTGGATATCGTGGCTGTTGTCAGCAAAGTTGGCTAGGCCACTCATCCCTTGGTCAGTTAATGGTCACACAGACAAGAGGGCTGAGGTACCAGTCAGCAGCCCAAAAGAGCTGCTAAATTTCTGCCTTTCTTGTTGTAATGCAGCTAGAGGGTGTAAACTTGTTCCAGATTCATGGGGGATGCTGGTTTGAGTTGCCTGGTTTAAATAAGTAACGATCGGACCTATAGGTTGTTGGGCTTGTTAAATTTCTTAGGCCAGTCTCTCTTTTATAATACCCCTTTTCCCCATCTGCAATGTAAAAGTAATAAATCTTGAAAACTCTGTAACACTTTCTTTAGTGTAAAGAGCTGGTATGTCTGTGGGGAAATATTGTTTCTTTCAGCATCGTATGTTAAACACGTTCTGTGCTGGGTATCAGGAGGACGAGGTGCTGAGGAGCAAAGCTGACTAAGACCATGGGACACATGAGTTGCTGAGAGAATCGAATTAGTAAGTCACTAATTACTGTGCCAAGTAGTAAATTTTGTTGTACAACAGACACTGCCGGACTCACAACATCCTTTCTGCAGCTAGAAGAGGGGAGACCCTGACAAAGGGAGCCAGGAAGTGATCTATAAAGTTTTATTTTTAAGATGTGGAGAGATAAGAGAGGTTGGAGGGTTTGTATTTGCAGATGTTGTGCAAACGTGTGAGAAAGTAGAGCATCTGAGACAAAAGGACGGAGCTACACAGAAGGTGCAAGGGCCCGACTGGGAAAGGGTATTTTTCTTCTTAAGCAGTGTGGATGCGATTTTGTTGGCCCCTAAGCTCAGCATTCTTGGGGCTTTCTGGAAGGGCCCTTTGTTCGACTCTCACGCCATACCCACTGTCTCTGAAGTACAGGGTAGAACCTAGTCAGTCACTCTAGCGAACCCTCCAGCTACTGTTCACGGACACTAAGGGGCAGAAGCCATTGACCAATGATGGCTTGATGGAAAAACTAAGCATGCGCACAGAAACCATTCTCTTCCAGCTATAGAGGAGGGAATGACAAAGTTCTATTTTCAGATGAAGAATTATTTGCGCATATGAAAGATGGATACAGAAAGGAGGGATGAATACGGAGACACTGTTAGGAGACTATGACATGTGCCAGAGAAGCCCTGGGAAAAATAAAGACAAGGAACATGGCAGTCAGGATGGCAGGAAGGGCAGACTTGTGAGACTGCGCTGACAGATATGACGGCTGTGTGTGAGCGGCAAGGGAGGGATAATGTCCAGGGTGACCCATTACGTAGCAGTTGCCTTGTGAGTGTTGCTCAGATGCACTTCTGCAGGCCAGCACACCTAGCTTTTGATGCTTATGCACGCCTCCCCTTTAGGGTGCTTTTGTGACTGCGGTTTAGAAAATGGTACAAGAGCCCTCTCCTAGTGACTGACAATGCACAAAACATATATGAGCGCTTTCTGCAAATGACCCATCCAAGAGAAAAACTTGCTATCAGGCTTCTCGGAGACTGCGACCCTGGAGCAGACAGGAAATGTACAAGCATGGAACATCCTGCGTTGCTATGCAATTTAAAAAACAAAATGCTCAGAGGAGAAAAACTGAGAAGAACACATTGCAGTGACCCAGGAAACAACCTGGAGCAAAGAAATGGATAACCACGTGGGGTAGCGCTTTAGAAGGGTATCTGCCATAAACATAGGATTTTACTCCTTACAAAAGACCCCTGCATGCTCCCCAAGGTGTCCCGCTCGTTAACGTTAAAGGCAGATGCAAGGACCACCTCAAACAGGAAGATACAAAGGGGCAGCAGGACAGAATGCAATTGGGAGTCTGAGTCAGATCCTAAAACACAAATACACTAGAGACGAAAATGCGCCCCAAACTTGGTCAATCTGAACTAAAGACTGTAACCTAATTAACAGTGTTGTAAGAATGCTCACCTCTACGCTTCAGTGAGGTACACTGCCAGATGCTGACATTACGACAACCTGGCTGAAAAGCTGGCTGAAGTATGTAGACACTTGGAGTAAATATTGTTTGAAATCACCTATGAGACTAATGTCATTTAGAATAAAATTTCAAGAAAAAATAATTATCTTCATCAAAAAGCTCTGGCTTCCGTGGAATGCTCCCAGAAGGTGATCTAGTGACTGCCATTCTTAGAATTGACTTGGGTCTGGGAACCATTCTCTATGTATCTTAATTCTCTAAAGAATTTAGACATACATTTACATTCAAGCTTTATGAAACATAAGCTTCAGAGTTTTCCCCTTTTATGCATGCCACTGAATGGTGAACATTGCTAGAAACTGTAAAATATTCTGCTTACTTGAGGAGAAACCGGGTTTTGAAGGGAAACTTGTATATGCCGACCATTCTGATGCACTGCCTAAGGGAAGCTCAGAGAGGAGTTAAGTCTCTAAGCCGCCAGTCACTTGTTATTCCCTTTTTCATTCAAAGCTTAGTTGCTTCTAAGTGTTCTCTTTGCCTCTGATTTTATGTTTACAATTATTTTGTAACGAGCTCCTCGAACTATACAGATTCATGTCCACCCAAATGAAGTCACTAGAAAACTCATTCCAGATGCTAAAACATGGCCGATATTCATTAGTCACAAATGAGTTTGACCGTGCTAATTTGCATGCTTTTCTGCGTTAACAATTTTTTTCTATGGCACTCTTAGGGGTTCTCTCCATCTATACAGAAAGGATGTTAGCACTCAGCAGAACTCTTAGAGATCTTCCATACGCCCTCTTTTGTAATGAGTAAAAAGTCAGTTCCCAAATAGTTAAGCATCAATGGCCCTTGAATTTTGATATCGTTATTCGAGACTCCTTTTTTCTTTCTTTCTTTTCTTTATTTTTAATCTATTATTATTATTATTATTATTATTATTATTATTATTATTATTATTATTATTATTTTAACTTTGGACAACATGAGTATCTCAGTCAATAGAAACCATGCTTCCCATTTTGAGGCTGGATCTTCCTCTGAGCCAGTGATCTCTCTCTCATGATCCTGGATAAAAGCTGTGAGCTGCGGCCAGCTGCTCAGTCGGGAGAGTACATGACACGTACTCTATAGTATCTTGTGTTGTCAAACAATGGCATTAGCTCTGTCCAATGGAGAAAATGAATTTTTTTATTTAGAATATTTCCAACTTACTGTGTTTAAGCTCCCCTTATGAGCTAAGGGACATCTATAGTTCAAGAACTTGTTTCTGGAGGCAGAAGAATTAAGGACTGGGGCTCAGACCTTTGTAGAGTTTGGAATCTCCTCTGACCTCAGAGGAGAATTGTTGGGTATTATATATATATTGCTCTAGAATAAAACTTCTAATGTTTCTCTTATTGACAACCTAAAGTAGCAACAAAAAGTTTTGTCTCTTTTTGCACCCAGTACAGAAATGTGTATAATTTTTAAAGAGTAATGATGACATATTATTCTAGCTTTGTATACATTAAGCAATTTCTAAGAGCTTTTTAAGTCTAGGCAAGCATGCTTCTGTATTGCAGAATAAGGCAGAGTGATATAGGTAGGATTTGGGATTGTTGGAATTGAGGTTGCAGTAATATCCCCTAAAGCTAGGACATCTCTTCAAAGCAGGCATGTGCTCCGGAGAACACTTGATGCCTGAAGACTTTGCAGTGACTGCAGTCTGCACCATTACACGGTGGCTCCAGGCTGAAACTGAACCCACTGTTAGCCCATCCCCCATCAGTCTGGATCCAAGCTTAGAAATAGCTCACTTGCCGCCTTAATGGCATCTCGGACGGGAGCAAATGTTCTTCACGGTGGCGCCTGTTGGCTCTAATCAGATAAATTAAGGAGTTGAGCATGTTTCCACCATTTGGTTTAGTTTTATTTTAGTCCCCAAGTCCCATCGCTCCCATTTCAAGGCGGTATTCTCTCACCATGGAGGCCACCCTGCTTTATCACTGAAGAAGCTTCTAGTAGAAGCACCACCCATGCAGAGACACAACGTCTCCAGCAGACCACAGCACAACTACACTTTGTCTCACTGGGCATGCGCCAAATCATCCTCTTTGCAAAGAAATGGATTCTCACTAGGCCTGGTAGTGTATGCTTTTAACCCAAGCCTGAGGGGCAGAGGCTAGGGGATCTCTGTGACTTGCACCTCAGCCAACAAGCTAAGACCACACAGTTAAGGAGAGAGAGAGAGAGAGAGAGAGAGAGAGAGAGAGAGAGAGAGAGAGAGAGAGAGAGAGAGAGAGAGAGAGAGAGATGGCTCCAGGTAGTAAGATACGTGAACTTTACTAGTTAGTACAAAAGTTCCTTTACAAAATGGGAATATAAAACATATGTAAATAGATTATGGTTTTGTTTATAGAAACAGCATAAGGCTTAATGTGAAGCAATATGCAATTTCAATTCTAAAGAACTACACAAATCATATTTTCTCCCAATCCAGTACTTACTATTTACATGATATTATTTTTCTGACTCTATCCTAGTTTTACCCACAAATGCTGCAATTTTACATAATTGAAACAGATATCTATTATCTCAAGGTAACTGGCCCAGCTCTCTTGTTTACTTCCCTGTAGATATCCTCCTAGTGGCAGAAGACATCCCATAACTACAGTAGCTGCAAGGATGTCCTTCTGAGCTTAAGAAGTTGAGCATGTTTGCACCATTTGGTTTAGTTTTATTTTAGTCCCCACGTCCGTTTCTTCCAGCTGAACCAGAGCCAACAGATGACACCTTCTCTTTTCATGTCCATAAATTTCTCCTTAAAAAAAAAAATGCAAGAAATGTAAAAAAAAACAAGTAGATAAGGAGAAAAGGGAAAGGCCGGCAGAGCTGATAGTGCTTGCCTGTTTGATCCACTGAACTCCCCATAAATTGTCAATCAACTAATGCTTAGAGAGACGTTGTACTGATCCAGTGATCCCACGAGTGATCCAACAACCAAAGGCTCTTTATACCCCGGGATAGAAATAAACTGCACTCAAAGGCAGTGATCAATGCAGAAGCAGTAGGGGTATTGAAAAGCTCAGATTACTGTTTGATGCAGAATTAAAGAGCACCACTTTTGCCCGGGGCGATGAAGTCCTAGGCTGTGGCTGTGGCAATATTTTTACTTATTCTCGCTCTCTACTTGTCATCGGAGTTGTCTCTTTCTTCCCCATTTAATGTAACTTCACATGTGATAACTGCCCCTTAAGACATGCAATTGGACAATTCTCCTATGCAGCTCGTTGTTTCTGGACAGGCTGACTCATGGCCGGCATTGTGCAAAGTAGGAAATCAATAAACACTTATTGAAGTAATGCAGAAAAGACAAGGATTTTTTTTTCTATGAAGCATTCGTGTGGCTTATTTTTATTTATTAACCCCTGAACTCATCCAGTACAGTATGATGTGGAAATTCTCACCATTTGTGAGAGTTTACACCTGAGGAAATGGAACATTTGCCTGTATAATTGTTATTTTCTAAAGATATACAGTGATCTACGGCTGAGAAAACACTGAACTGTTATTCTTTTTAAAATTTATTTATTTTTACTTGTTTACTTTTCATCCCACTCACTGCCTCCTCCCTATCACCCCTCCCACAATCCTTCCTCCTTCCCCCTGTCCCTCTCCTCTGAGCAGGTGGGGGTCCCTTGGGTATTCCCCTACCCTGGCACTTAAAGACTTTGTGAGGCTAGGTGCATCCTCTCCCACTGAAGTCAGACAAGGCAGCCCAACTAGAAGAACATATCCCACATACAGGCAACAGCTTTTGAGATAGCCCCCACTCCAGTTTGAACTGTCATTCTTAATCCCACTCAGGACCCTGCCTGCACCCCACACACACACACCAACTGATCTTGATAAGATAGCTATGTAATCTGCCTTCCAAAGGGAGACACTTTGGCAGTGAAAATGTAGTCACCTAACTTTTTTTTTTTTTTTAGTCATCTAACTTATTTTAAATTTTTTGTATGGCAAAATGTACTTAAAGCATTTTGATCATTTTTTTTTTTTTGCTACTTTATTTACATTTCCAATGTTTCCTCCTTTCTAGGTCTCCTCTTTGGAGACCACCTATCCCTTCCCCCTCCCCCATCTCTATGAGGGAATTCCACCTCCCACCCACCCGTCACCTAACTTCTTGATGCTCTACGGTGTGTCCATCACTGTATTAAGTCTTGAGGAGAGGGAAGCCAATAAATGTGTTAGCCTGTATAGTTGACATGGGATGATGCTATCCCCATAGGAAGTGCACTGGGAGATGGGTCAACACAACGTACTTCCGATCTTTACTGTATCACTTCCAATATTCCCATTCCTTCTATCACATCTTTCTACCCTAGATAGAAGGCTGGAGAAGCAAGTAACCCTGCTTTACCATCATATTGACACGTCCTTATTAATCTTTGATATGTGTGTGTGTGTGTGTGTGTGTGTGTGTGTGTGTGTGTGTGTGTTTTCCCGTGCACACCAGAAGGTGACGTTGGGTGTTTTCCTTAGTCATTCACCACATTGTGATTTGAGACAGGTTCTCACACCCAACCTGAAGATCTCTGATTTGGTTAAGTTGACTGGCAGGGGAGCTTCAGGCAAGCACCTGCCTCTGTCTCCCCAGTACTGGAGTTATAAGCACATATACCATGACCAGAGTTTGACCTGGGTGGGTGCAAGGGATGTGAGTTCAAGTCCGCATGCTTGCCTAGCAAGCCCTTTACTGACTGAGCTGTCTCCTAGCCCCTTACCTTAGGCATGTTTTGATAATTTTGTCCCAGTTAATTTATAGATCTTTCTGGAAACAGGATCTCCTTCTTTGCCCAGACTGGCCTGAACTGTTGTGAAACTTCAGTGGCTTTTAGCTGGCAGCAGTCCTCCTGCCTCAGCCTTCAAAGCGTCAGGAGTACAGAGTGCTCGACTAGACATTATCTGTCAATGAACAACAAGAATTAACCCCTCTTAGTGTTTCTGTAACAAATCCATGCCCTCAGCAACTTAAAGAGCAACAATAACAACAAACACAAACACCAAAACAGATTTCAACAAAGACAGGAAGCTATTTTTCTAGTTTACTTGTTTACTGAGATGGGACTCATCTGTCCCTACACCACAGTGTCAAGCTCTCTCCATAAGAGGCCCTTACTCGTCCTTGGAATCCATTTTCAGGAAATCTCAGGTAACATTTAAATTTTGCTGCCTTTTTATACTCTGGTTCAAATGAATCCAGAGACAAATGTTAAAGCAGCAGGAATTGCTAATTTCTCACCATAACACCAAAGAAAGTAAGAAAAGAAATGGGATGGGAAAGGGGAAATATTTAAAGACAGAGGGATATAGTGAGAAGAGGAGGAGGAAGGGGAGGAAGGGGAGGAGAAAGAGGAGGAGGAAGGGGAGGAGGAGGAAGGGAAGGACGAGGAAGAGGCAGATTTTATCCGTTTCTCTTTATTTCCTTCATACACCCTGCTCTCAAAATATAATTGAAGGATAAAGAGAGAGACAGAGACAGAGAGACAGAGAGACAGAGACAGAGAGACAGACACAGAGAAACAGAGACAGAGAGACAGACACAGAGAGACAGAGACAGAGAGACAGACACAGAGAAACAGAGACAGAGAGACAGACACAGAGAGACAGAGAGACAGAGACAGAGAAAGAAAGAGAGAAAGGGGGAAAGCAAACAAAAGAACTGCTCCCAGATATGATTAGGGAGAAAGTTTACTACAAATAATATGGAGAGTGTAGCCAGAGGCAGACACATCCAGAAGAGTCCATAATGGTCATGACCCTGAACCTTGTGGAGAAAGGGGGAAGGAAAGTGAGAGAGGAGAACCAAGAACAGCAGCCAGGAGGCCAAAGGTATAAAAGGAACAAAAGAGGAGCTGGTAACCAAAATACCTGGATTATATAGAGAAGAGTCTCTGGGGAAAGGGCAGCCTCTGGGCTGGAGAGTTGAAGGAAGAGGGTGTGGTATGCCAGCCATGCCTGTAACAGGCAGGGGCTGAGGGACTGAGAGAACCTGGAGGCCTGCTTTGACATGTTAAACAGGCACTCAGTTAGCCTTTGTCTCAGGCTTGGAACCTAACTGTAAAAGATAAAATGTACATTTGATGGAGCAGGCATTAGGAACCAGGGAGCCAAGCATTGGCTCCAATAGTTCTTGTGCCTCATCAAACACCAGCATTGACTCTGTGAAGCTGAAAACAGAAACACCACATCCATTGTACATCTAAGAAACCTGAGGACCCAGATGTCAAGAAATGTGCCTAAAAATCACACAACTGGTAAATATTGGACCCAAAAATTAAATTGCTTTCTGATGTTAAGCCATTATTTTGTTAGAAATATATATGGTGATCCAATGGAAACTTCTCATCTATAAAATAATGGATGGACTTACTTATATCTAAAGCCTTCTGTAACTTCAAAATTATGACACTATGAAAATAATTTTTAAATTGCAGGTAAACTGTATGTGAAATGTCTTAAATTACACTTGCATACAGAGCCAGGCATGGTGGTGAATGCCTCTAAGACAGGGAGATCTCTTTAAGTTTGAAGCTAGCCTGGTCTATATAGTGAGTTCCAGGCCAGTGGGGATTACATAGTAAGACCCTGTCTCCAAAAAAAGGAATACACACAGAAGAAATCCTCAGGAATCTTCAGTCAGGTGTTGGAACACATACCCTTAAATTTAGCACTCAGAGGTGGAGGCTAGATGCCCAGAGTTTGAGGCCAGCATGAGCTATACAGGGAGAGAGTCTCAGTCTGAAACATTTTTCCTCCAAAAACTTGCAATGTAACAGAAACAGGAAATGGCTAAAAAAATTGCTAGAAGGTGAGGTAAATCCCCAGTCCTTGAAAGACCTCCGAGCTGGGGAGACCCTCTCTCAAGTCTCGGGATGGCACAACCCCCCAAGAACTCACAAAAGACCGTCCTTGCTGCAATCACATGAGGTTTATTTGGGGGACCAGTGCACTGGGGTCGAGCTCGTAAACCCCGCAGGGGCAGAGGAGTTCGACCCTGAGCAGCTGAAGTCAGGGGTATTTAAAGGAAAAAAACACAAAGCAAGAGGTGGGGAACAGAAAGAATTTGAGTTATGGGGAAGTACAGAACGTTCTAAGTTAGTCACAAGGCAGTTGCACATTTTTGTGGTTAGTTAGTTCCTGAAACATTGTGCCTCTGGCCCTGGGGCCAGGCCAAGGTCACCCATTTCTTAGGGAAAAGAATGCAGCTGGGTGGGGTTTGGTCAAGCAAGCAATTTCAGTCCTATTTCTGTTTCTGGTTCCAAGTGTGCTAGGGGTCTAACTTTCCTCATAAGGGGGTCAGGTCTTTCATCCTCACCTTGGAACTGAGACAGGCAGACATGCAGACTCCATTGACAAGCAGACTCAAATTGACAGTCCAGGAGACTAGACCTAAGAACTGGGCAAGCCCTGGCAAGTCCAGTCAAGTTAGTTACTAGAAAAAACTTCAGGCTTCAGGCAACTAGTGAGAAACTATCCTGCCATCAGAAGCTGCCCAGCCACCTGCCTGAGGCAAAGACAATGGGTTAGCAGCAGTTTCCAGACTTCCTCAGCAACAGTTTCAAGCCCCCACACCCTGGTAATAGAATGTCCCTGGAGATAGAGTAAGATAAAGGTCACCTGCCCCGGGAACTCTCTGATGTGCTTTAAATCAGGCCTACAAGCTCACTTAGTTGTCTCTCTATATTGGTAGTGGGAGACCCCAGCATGCTGTACTTTTGCAGAATAATACACTCTTTGCGTTTACATACTATTTGAGTCCAGGGTATCATTCTTTGGTGAATCTTGGACCCTTACAGAACCTGACAAGCAAGAGAAATTTTAAGAGTATAATCCTAGTTATGGCAGGAATCCACCAGAACAGGAGTCAGGCCCCTAATTAAGTTGTATTCAGCAGAGCCCGCAAAGTAGTGGGAATGGAGACAGGACTGAGCAGATACAGCTTTGTCAATGAGATTTAACAAGTGGAGGGGTGACCCAACCCCTTGATGGCTGCGAAGTAGAACAAAGTGATGGTTAGGGAGACTTAAGAAAGGGGGGGTTGTTGCTGTGTGTTTGTGTAATTATTTATCTAAGAAGAATTTTGAACATTTATTGTGTGGCTAGTCATGTGCTCATATGGGTATATGTTTTCATAAGAAAAACTAGAAGCTCGGCCTTTAATCTTGGCACTCAGAAGGCAGAAGCAGGGGAATCTCTGTGAATTTAAGGCCAGCCTGGTCTACATAGTGAGACTCTGTCTCAAAAAAAAAAAACCATAGTGGCAGAGAAAAATCATGGCACATTATGATCGTGGTTACATAGTAGTTACATAAAAGCCTGGTCCTCAGAGGATACAATGGAAGAAGACTTTCTTTTGCTACAAGTAGGAACAGAAGGTGCTGAGATGGCTCAGCAGTTATTAGGAGCACAGGCTGCTTGCTCTTCTAGAGGACCCTGGTTCAATTCACAGCATCCACATGGCAGCTCACACCTGTCTGCACTTCCAGTTCCAGGGGATCCGACTCCATCATTCAGACATACACGAGAGCAAACCACCTATGCACATAAACTAAGAAAGTAACAAATCATTTAAAAGAAGCAAGGGAAACGCTGAGTAAATACCACTTAAATTGAATGAGAAACAACAAAAAAGAAAGAATTATCTATGAGGGACGAAGCATTCGAAAGAAATTTTTCTTTAATCAGGCTAGAATCTTTAAATGCTTAAACAACATATAATTTAATGATCTAAATCAGATTTGTTCTTTCCATGGGACATGGAGTCTCCTGAATTAATTGCAGACTGATAGGACTGGTAGCCAATCATTGATCTTCTATGAGCTGGTTTATCGGGATTATATTTGTCCTAATCAAAGATTATTTCTAGTAGCTGGGCACACCAGCACATGAATGTCGTCCCAGCTACTGAGTCAGCTAAAGTAAGAGGAGTCACTTCAGTCCATGAGTACATCTGGGCCAACAGGGTGTAAGAAGTAGGGTCAGACAGAGACAGGGAGGAGAAGAGGGAAGGCAGCAGTTTGCTCTTCAAGTCTATCCAAAGGAAAGCTGCCTAGCACCCCTGTGCCCTGGGTTCCTACTTCATCTTGAGGAAGAGAGAGAGAGAGAGAGAGAGAGAGAATTTCAAAAATGGTATCTTTTTGTTTTTGCTGTTTTGGCTTGGGAAGTACCTGGGATTAGATTCAGAGCCTAGCACATGTTTTTATACCATCTGAGTCCAAATATTCACCATCTTTCAAAAGATCCTAGTGTGATACAGGCGCAGAGAGTTCAAAGTTCGTCTACCTAGTCTTTCTATTGCTCGCTGGGGTGAAGTTGTTGAGGGATGGACTCTAACCTCCTTGAATTTTAGTCCAGGCCCAATTTAAAGAGGACGAGATCATTTAGACTTTAAGAACAACTCGGCTGAATACTCCAGATTTCAGACTGTTTTCCCTAAACTGTTTCATCTTACCAAATCTTCTTCCTATTGCAAAGTGACCTAAACTGGTTTGTGCTTCACTCTTGTCTTTGGGGAAGATTTTAGTCTCCTCTACCAGTAAGATGAGATAGGAGAGCCTTCACTCCTAAAGCACAGTGACCCAGTATCTGTCACACAGTATCTGTGAAAGCAAATCTCAGAGGAATTCTGTCACTTACAAAAGCATCCACTTGGTACACCTGGAAAACACACACGGTGGTGAACTCTAGGCATATTTAGAAGGCCTGAGACCAAGGCAAAAAAAATTGAAGACAAAAATGGGGGGAAATTATATCAGACATAGCAACATACATACAATTGTATGAAATACTCTGAGGGCTTGGGGGTCTAGTAAGCTGTTTTTTAAGCACTTAGAAAACCGCCTTGGGGTGGGGAGTAAAGGAGGAGGGGGATTGTCATCAGGGATACACATAGGAGCCATTGCAGTAGGTAATAGGTCAAGCAGTTTAGCTGGAAGACCCCAGAGCAAACTCTTCCTGGCGGAATTCAATTTTTCATGGATTTCCCCCCTTAAAGTGTTTTGCTATTACTTTGCTTCTTTGTCCTTTGCGATTAGCTAATATGATTACTGGGGCCTGTGCATGTCTGTCGTCTACATTTGTTATATCAGCCAGGACCTGGAAAGAAACGGAGATGGAGAGGGGGAGGGAGACAGCTTCAGGACAGCTCTGCTTGAGGAGTTAATGGTTTCCTTCTCCCTTTCCTCCACTCCCTTTCCTCCCCTATTTTCTCACTTCCTTCCTCAGCAACTAAAGGCAAGCTCCAAAACTTCATGCAGTCCTTGGCAAAAGGAAAATAGCCGACCCCCTTTTTCCTTGCATTAAATTTAGACCTCAGGATAAGAAAGTAAAAGTAATAATCAAGACTCAAAGTAAGGTAAGAGACCAGGATCCAAATTTGGGTTCAGATTTACAGAAAGAAATCAGTAAGGTATGAACATGTGCCTGGAACATTCCCCAGGGTTCTAGGTAAGATGCATCTGCAAAGCTCATCAAGTCTAGGTGTGTACCTGTCGCCAAGTGTACTGCCACATATACCTGGGCATGCACCCTGTGAATGATTAAGTAACAGTTCTTCAAAATCAGTGCGAGTAGGTGCTGTGACAAAAACAAGAACAAAAAATAAAACAACAACAACAACAAACAAACAAACAAAATAGCCCACCTGTTAGATATACTAATAAAACTCTCCCGAGGTTTACCAGAGCAGTAGAAAATGTTCTGCAGTCCTGCACCATTCCATTGGTCAAAACGGTGCTTAAAGAGGTAGGACCATCTTCCCGAAGCTACTAGCCTATGAACTGGCATGAACAGCAACAACAAAACCACACTCTGTTATTGAGCCATCTAGATCTGTAGTAGGACCATGTTCTCAGCTCCAGATGTCTTGTTGCTACAAGCGTCCCCCACCATTGCCCAGTGCTGCTCCCTTCATTTATTTTATTCTGAGCTACTTAGCAGAATAGAATATTGTTCACATAATCTCGGGGCACAGAATTCAGCTGGCCATCGACTTAATTGCACAGTTGGAGCTTTGTCCCTGTTCCCTTTTAGTCTCTTCCACAAATGAGAAGGTGCGCTTTTAGAGGCAATTACACAAATACCAGTTTCAGCAACATTGTCTTCTCCAACAGCTTTGGTACTGTATTTGGAACGAATCAAAAGCTCCAATCTGAAAGATTCTGTGTGCATGGGCCAGAGATCTTCCTGCTACATTTTACATATTCATGCTTTCTACAGACCTTCAGAACTTCATGTTGAACTAAACAAATGTAGGTATTAAAAATATTTTCTGGGTGTTTTATGATATTTAAACAATTGGAAGCATGTATTAATTATTATAAATCACCTCTATTTAGCAATATTTTGCAGAACAAATGCAAACTAATTAAGGAGAACAGTCTGCAGCTGTTGGATGGAGGATTATTATGAAATTAAGAGACCATTAAGAATTCTAATCAGAAAACTGTCAACAAGGGAAGTAACAAAGATGGACTGGGGAATTTCTTCTGAGCTGGCATTTTCGCAGTGAAAGGAACCCCTAAGATGGTCTATCCTCCTCCCTACTTTAACTGGTCACACTATTATTTATTCAACAATTAAACACCCTATTACTGGGTTTAGCCCAGTTCAGACACATATGACCTAGCTTGACAATCTTATACACCAAACGCATGCACTGTCCTTTGCAGAGTGTTCAGTTGGTCTGACTCCAGAGCACTCATGGGGGCTGGGGGTGGCGTGACCCTCTGTGTTAATACAAGTTGTAGTCATACACTTGAAGTGAGGAGTTCTAGAATATACTTTTTATCCCATGTACATTCTTCACCTCTCCCGCCCCCAACCTCTCACTGAAATTATTACCTCAAGTATTGAGAAAAAAAATCTACTCTGAGAGAAAGTAAAGTTCTACTAAGAGGACGTGACATTTTTCAGTCCATTCTTTTAAGAAGGGTAAGAAGAAACAGCAACCTGTTGTTGTCATAGGCAGATGGGAAAATGAATCTCCTTCGGTCCCCAGTGGTCACACAAGGGTTACTTCATCAGAGGAGCTGAAGAAGAGACAAAGGGATGGGGCAAGAGGCACAGGACGGGCCCCTGTCTCTCCCAGCTTAGGAGGGGCTACAGAGGGCTACGCTGAATAGAATGCACAGCACACAGACGAAGGTGCGCAGCGCACAGGCGAAGGTGCACAGCACACGGGCAAAGGTGCGCAGCGCACAGACGAAGGTGGTATAGTTATGTAACACTGTCAGACGCCTTGGTTTGAAATTTTCATTCAAGGACATAGTCTACCCAGTCAATCCAAGCAGAAAGAAGAAGAAAATACATATAAATTGTACATGGATGGGGGTGCTTTGGCTAATATTTAGAAATGGTTTCAGACAAAGACACAAACAAGGGAAAGAGTGGTGGTGACGTACCATTCCAGATTACACCAGCAAATCCAAGGAGGTGAAAAGCAGGCATTCAAGTGTTCTCAGTGGGGAGAACAACAGAACCTGTGTAACTGTCCATTTGATAGTGAAATGGGTTGGAAAGTATTTTCCAAGCTAGTTGTTCAACAGTGGGTATGAAACTGCTCAGTGGGCTGGAGAGATGGCTCAGCGGTTAAGAGCACTGGCTGCTCTTCCAGAGGTCCTGAGTTCGATTCCCAGCAACCACATGGTGGCTCACAACCATCTGTAATGGGATCTGATGCCCTCTTCTGGTGTGTCTGAAGACAGCGACAGTGTACTCGTGTAAATAAAGTAAATCTTAAAAAAAAAAAAAAAAAGAAAGAAAAGAAAAAAAGAAACCGTTAAGTAACCAGGAAAAAAGCAGGAAGGAGAACGGAATAAAGAAAATATAATAATCAGCTCTCAAATCAGAGAGGTTTATGCACTTTATATCCACTTTCATAAAATTCCAAAGAGTTGGATTATCCAAAGTTGTCATTGCTGGCAGTAATCTTCTGCTTTAATGGGATTTTACGGGAAACAGTTAACACTACTGGGAATTGCTATAGTATTGCTTTTAGAGTATTTTACAATCGTGTCACTTAGCATAGGCATGTCCGGTGAATATTAATAGCCACATTCCAAGTTGTTCATCAGCAGTGACCTTCAAGCTTGCTAAGCACCGTTTGTGAAGCTCAAATTAGAAGGGAGAGATCCAGCCACCAGGGTCTGATTTCTTCATCATGACCTGGAAGTCAGGAAAATGGAGGGCTAAGGAGACCAGAGTCTCTGCTGTGGGCTGTTCATCTAATGCTAAATGTACTTAAAAATCACAACCATCTTCACATTTGAATATATTTCACTAATATATTTCTCTCATTGAGAATAGTCACTTTCCTATACAACATGGTCAGTATAAAAATATAGAGACTGTTGCTGGAGATTTTATAGCTATAGAAAAAGAAATCAACAGAAATCAACAGAAATTCTAGAAATAGATTTTCAAATAAATAGAAGCTTTCTATATATCTGTGTTATCAGATATCAGTTGGAAATGGCATATTTAATACCTAGTATTGAAGCATTTTGTTATCCATATGGGAACAATTATCCATTTTATGTTGTACTCAAAAATAATTAGTACAGAGAGCAATGTAAGAATATAGGGAAATGCGGGGCTGTGAAAGGCAGTCTGTTTTCTGGTAGAGCTAAGGTTTGAACCCTGTAGGTCCAATAGGTTATCTCCAGCCTATAAGGGAGGGCAGGCATTTGCCAGGCTCCTAGAAAGCAGCTCCTGACATGTGCCTATATCTCTCCATAGGTCTGTGACATTTGGTAACGTAAAAAAAAGGAAACATCCCTCAAGCCCCGCCACAGGTAGAGGCATGGCCACATAGCCTCAACATTCCCATGTTAATGAGACACCTTGAGGCTTAGCCACACCTTTTCCCAGTTACTATTTCAACCTTGCCCCTCCCTGAGGACGTGGGGGTCTAGCCCATGCCACTCTTCCACATTGAAAATAAATGCTCCAAACCAGAGCCTGGGAACCCCACAGAGCTGGCTGTGGTGCATCTCCCCCGGAACCACAGCCCCGCCCCCACTCATGGGCTGTGTTTCCGTAGAGGCTTCTCACAGCCTGACTAACCCAGAGGCCTATGGGGGTGCGCATGCACCCACCACGCCGGGTTTGATCCAAAGGGGAAATATTCTAAATCTTGGTTTAAGAAAGGATTACAGGTATGTGTATGTATCCCAGTGTATATATGAGCACCACATTATGCAACTACTAACAGGGACCAGAAGAGGGCGCTACAACTGAAGTTGCAGTTGGTTGTGAGCCATTGAACATGACTGCTGGCATCTGAACATGGCTGCATGAACTTCTGCAAGACCTACAAGTGTCCTTAACTGCTGAGCCATCTCTCCAGCCCCCAAAAGGATTTCTCAAATATAAATCATAAAGAAAAAGACTGGATAAATTTAAATTTAAAAATATCAGCTGGACATGGCTGTACCTACCTACAATCCCAGCACTCAGGAGGCTGAGACAAGAGGATCACAGCTTCAAGGACAGCCTATCTTAAAACAAAACAAAACAAAACACAAAAAAATCTCTATATAAAACATGTGGATAAAAATATGTGCCACAGAGAATATACTTACAAACATTCATATAGTTATAATTAACTCCTACAAGCAAATAAGAAAAATATATTGAAGCACTATTACAAAATGGGCAAACCCTCTATATAGGGAAATTACAGAAGGTCAATCTGAATGGTCTGTTAGTAAGATCTGAAAACACACAATCTCAATCCTAGTTGAAGCACAAATTAAAATAGGATATAATGTTGATTCTGATCAAGATTTGAAGATTTTAAGTTGTTTGATTTTGGGGGTTATTTTGGTTTTGTTTGGTTTGGGAGGTTTTTTGCTTGTAGTGCTGAGATCTTATACATTGATAGAAATGTGTTATTGGAGTCCATCCTTGGGAGCCAACACAGTTAATACCTTGCAAAGTTGATGATGCTCATATACAAGGACCAGCAAGTGCGGTCCATTTTATACTCCTTAAGGAAACTCTTTCAAATACACAAGAACTTATATGCCATTATGATCATCGCATCATCAAAAGGAGCTAGAAAAACAGACTACAGTACATTTACATGACGAAATGTCACAGTCCCAAAAAAATGGATTACATGGGGTGTGTCCATGGAAAAATCCCTTTAAAAGGCTGAGTTTAAAGGATGCAGAAGAAGTTATATAGTAAGTTATGCTTTGGTCTCTCGATGTATTTTTGTATGTATCTATCAACACATCCATTTGTCTGTCTTTCTCTCTGTCTTCTCTCTTTTCAGTGCATACGTGAGGTAAGTGATCTACCCACAAAGGTATATCTCCTGCTCTCCTTTTTCTTGTTTTTAAGTTTAAGGGTATGAGTGTTTTGCCTGCATAGACCTACATATAGGAGGTCAGAAGAGGGCATTAGATGCCTTGGAACAGGGCTTATAGATGACTGCTAACTGTCTTGTGGGTGCGGGGAGTGGAATCCAGGTTTTCTGGAAGAGCAATCAGTGCTCTTAACCACTAAGCCACCTTTGTCGTTATTTTGAGATAGGATCTCACTAAATTTTCGCCTAAGCTCGAAGTTGTGACACTTCTGCCTTGACCTATTATTAAATATCTCTTTTTTAAGGATTGTATTTCTGAGAGCAGTTTTAACTTCATGGACAACATTCAAAGATGCAGAGATTTCTCACAGATTTCCAGCGCCTACTCTGTGAGAATGGAACTGAAGAGTTCGTGGTGTGCACCGGACAACTGTCTTTTATCAGCTCTGCCTTTGCAGACACTGTTCTCTCCGTGCCTCATCATCTCATTTCCTTTACAGAATGTTTTGCAGAGAAAACACCCTTTATTCTAATGAACTCCCACTTCTCTATCTTGGATATGTCTTTGGTGTTATATCTGAAAGGTCACCGCAGTACTCCAGGTCACCCAGGTCTCCTCTGATATCACCCAAGAGATTTGTGGCTTTAGGCCTATGATTCATTTTAAGTTGACAACCTTCTTGGTGTTCTCTGAGAGCCCCAAAGCCACAGTTTTCCTCAGTCATAATTAATCTCTTATTCTTCTGTCCTTTCAACTAAATTCACTTACATCGCTACAGAAGACTCGACTTGCCCACATTAGATTTTAGTTACTGAACAGTCTACCTCTTTGTACCACATGATCATGGGAGTAACTACTTCCTCATCTCTCTATTATCCTCCAATTATACTGAGAAGGCTAGGCTGACTCCATGACACGCTTCAAAATGGCAGTTCAAGAGACTAGGCCTAAATCTCTGTTTCTAAGAACTGGGCAAGTCCAAGCCTCAGAAGCTGCCCTGCCATCCTGGTCTGAGACAAGGACAACGGGTCAGCAGCAGTTTCCAAACTTCCTCAGCAATAGTTTCCAGATTTCTGGAGCAATAGCTCCCAACCCCCTCTCCACTCACTTCCACCCCCCAGTCCCCGCCCCCAGGCCCCAGCAATAGTTCTGGAATGTCCCTCGAGATAGAGCCAAGATTCAGATAGAGGTCACCTAACCCTTCCAAGCCCTGAGTTTGATTATTTCCTGCTGTCTATTCCTCTTGGGTGTGTTTAAGGTGTTTGTTTGTTGTTTTGTTTTTTTGTTCTAGATCTCTCAGGTATAGTTTTAAATTGCCAGTATGAAATCTCATCAATTAGTTTCTGAAGGCCCTTAGTGGTATGAACGTTCCTCTTAGCACTGCTTGTATCATGTCCCATAAGTTTGGATATGTTGTGCCTTCATTTTCTTCGAATTCTAGAAAGTCTTTCATTTCTTTGTTTCTGCCTTGACCCAGTGGTCATTCAGTGGGTAGTTGTTCAGTTTCCATGAGTATGTAAACTTTCTGTTGTTTCTGTTGCTGTTGAAATCCAGCTTTTATCCATGATGGTCTGATAGTATACAAGGGGGGAAGGTGTTTCAGTTTTCTTGTGTCTGTTGAGCCTTGCCTTGTGACTGAGTATGTGGTCAATGTTGGAGAAGGTTCCATGAGGTGCTAAGGGGAAGGTATATTCTTTTGTGTTTGGGTGAAATGTTCTGTAGATATCTGTTAGGTCCATTTGATTCATAATGTCGGTTAAGTCCATCATTTTCTTGTTTGGTTTTTGTCTGGATGACCAGTCCATTGGTGAGGCTGAGGTATCAAAGTCTCCCAGTATTGATGTGTAGGGTTCCATGTGTGATTTAAGCTTCAATAATTTTTCTTCCATGAATGTGGGTGCCCTTGCACTTTGTGCATCAGTGTTAAAAGTTGAAACATCATCTTGTGGATATTTCTTTTGATGAGTATGAAATGTCCTTCTCCATCTTTTTTGATTAATTTTGGTTTGAAGTCTATTTTGTTAGATATGAGAATAGCTACACCACCTTGCTTCTTGGGTCCATTTGCTTGGAAAATCTTTTTCCAACCCCTTACTCTGAGGTAATGTTTATCTTTGATGGTAAGGCGGATGTTAGGGTGTGTTTCTTGTATGCAGCAGAAGGATGGATCCTGTTTTCATATCCATTCTGTTAGCCTTTGTCTTTTTATTAAGTAATTGAGTCCATTGATATTTAGAGATATTAATGATCAGTGATTGTTACTTCCTGTTATTATGGTGATGGCAGTAGTGTGTGTGTGTGTGTGTGTGTGTGTGTGTGTGTGTGTGTGTGTGTGTGTGTGTGTGTTTCCCTTCTTTGGGTTTTGCTTGTGTAAGATTATATACTGCCTGTGTTTTCCTGGGTGTTGTTAGCATCCTTTGGTTGGAGTTTTCCTTCTAGTACCTTCTGTAGGGCTAGATTTGTGAATAAATATTGTTTAAATTCAACTTTGTAATGGAGTAGATTATTTTTCCTATCTATGGTGATTAAAAGTTTTTCTGGGTATACTAGTCTGAGCTACTAGCATTCATGGTTTCTTAAAATCTGCAAGAAACCTGTCCATGCCCTTCTGGCTTTTAGAATCTACACTGAGAAGTAGGATATATTTCTAATAGGTCTGCCATTTTATGTTATTTGGCCTTTTCCCTTTACAGCTTTTAGTATTCTTTTTAAAATTATTTATTTATTTAATTCCTTTGATTATTATGTGCCAGAAGGACTTTCTTTCTGTCCAATCTTTTTGGTGTTCTCTATGCTTCTTGTACTTTTATAGGCATCTCCTTCTTTAGGTTAAGAAAATTTTCTTATATGATCTTGTTGAAAATATATTCTGGGCTTTGAGCTGAGAATGATCTCCTTCAGCTATTCCTAACATTTTTAGGTTTGGTCTGTTCATAGTGTCCCAGATATCCTAGATGTTTTATGTCAGAAACATTTTAGATTCTTTCACTGATGTATCAATTTCTTTCTCTTTTTAACTTTTTAATTGGTTCTTTGTGAATTTCACATCACGAGCCCCAATCACATTAATTTCTCCATTCCTTATATCCATCCTCCACCCTTGCAACCTCTCTTCCCCAAAGAAAAACAAACAAATAGACAAACACCTCAACAAGAACAAATCTCACAGTGGAAAGCTGCGTGTGTCAAACAATGTCCTTTTGTTCAAACAGCTTCACTTGCAAATGTTCGTTGCAATGAGTCATTGGTCTGGTTCTGGCTTCTCCTACACTTTTAATACTGGAATCTCACTGGACTCCTCTCAGATATTCTGTTGTTGCTCTGTGTTGTAGAGATCCTGCAGCTTTAGTTTTGCAGCACTGACCCCTTCAAGTGCACCAACAGTCCATAGATGTTGTATATGTTAGGGTAGGCCAACTCTGAGCCCTGGATCTGGACCTGGGTAATAGCTGAATTGGTTTACCTGCCAGCTCTCCAGCTTTAATGCCCTCAGGGCAGGCTCATCCTCACCAACTCCATCAGGACCAGCTCTACTGTGCTGTCCAGGCAAGGGGCAGGTCCAGCTTTCTTGAGCTTTCTTGAGAAGCTTCAGAAGGTATGAGATGGGACCAACTCTCCAGCTCTCATGCTCTCAAGACCAGTTCTCTCATGCTGTCCAGGTGAGAGGTGGGCCAACTCTCCTGCCTGCCTCAGAAGGGTGCATCTCTGCAAGGCTGACAAGGGAGGGCTCTCCTGTGCTCAAACCCTCAGTACTAGGTAACTCTCCACCTGGGCCAGCTCTATTGTGGGGCTTGCTCTCCAGCTCTAAGGACCATCTCCCCACTGAACATTGCCCTGCTGAGAGGTGCGACCAACTCTGCTTAGCTCTTAGACATCTACATGGCCCCAGGGCAGCCCAAACCAGAGATATCCCCATGGCCTTTGGTGGTAACATGGGCCAGAGAGATCAACACAGACTCTTGCTACTGCATGGCCATGGCCCTTGGCAGCATCCCAGAATTGGGATTTCCCCATGGCCTCAGGTGGCAGCACAGGCTACTCACATCAGGCCGTCCCTCACCACTCTCAGTCCCTACCTCCTCCTCTCTTCCTTGTGCACAAACCATTCTGCCTCTCTCCCTTATCTCCATCACATACTTCCTCATCGTTGTGGCATCCACAAGTGCCACATCAGCAATGACATCTTTTGGAAGGTAAAATGGTAAAATGTTTTCGCAACCCAGAGATTCCAAATCAATCAATCAATCAATCAATCCCTGGCCAAAGTTAACCACCAACCCCCCCCCCAAAAAATGTAAAAAATGTAATTCAACATAGAGTCATCTGGTCTTATGGTTGAATTGCCACCACAACCAACTAGAGAGATTAGCAGATAAGCCAGTGATGGGAAGGAAACATAGCAGGACATGGCAAATCATCTGTGGAACTCCACTCTGCAGGTACTGCTCTTCTTCCTGGGCTAGGATGCAGCCCTGGGAGTCATGGCGACTCACACAGTCAATTTCTTCTCTCATATCTTCTACACCTGAGAATCTCTCTTCCATATTTTGCATTCTGTTGACGATGCTTGTGCCTGTAGTTCCTATTCCCTTACCTAGGTTTTCCATCTCCAGGATTCTCTCGGTTTGTGTTTTCTTTATTGCTTCTATTTCCATTTTCTGGGCTTGAACAGTTTTATTCATTTCCTTTGCCTGCTTGTTTATTTGTTTTTCTTGGCTTTCTTGCAATTTTTAGAGGGATTTATTGATTTCCTCCAATTTTTTCATTTGTCGTTTCCTCGATTTCTTTAAGGGATCTTTTTCCCTTCCTCTTTAAGGACCTCTATCATCTTCATAAAGTTGGCTTTAACGGTGTTTTCTTGTGTTCCAGCTGTATTGGAACAGTCGGTCTTGCTGTCAAAGCTAGCTGGGTTCTGGTGGTACCAACCTGGCTGTTGTTGTGTTCTTACAATGGCATCTAGGCATCTGGGTTTGAGATGATTGTAGGTCTATGTGCTGATTTTTGAGTTTGTCTTTGTTGGATGGGTGTGTTGTTCCTTGGTTTCTGTTTCCTCTTTGGTCTCTTCTGGTCTTTGTGGCCTGGATTTCGGCAACTAGCATGACCTCTGATCCAGGAGGGAGTTTCTGTCCTAGTTGGGGGCTAGACGTCTGGCAGCTAGCCTTTGGTGCAGCAAAGGGTCTCTGCTTCAGTTGGGGAGTAGAATAAGGTGATCAGGAGTGGGTTGGGGGGTGGGTCCACTGAAGGAGTGGAGGATGTCCACTGGTGGGCCCCCAATCTGTGTTACTGGCTGCCATTGTGGGATCTGGTCCAGCAGAGAGTCTTTACCTGAGTTCACCTCTGTTTATCTGGCTTGCTTGACCTACACCTGTTTGTAACCTGCACCAGTTCTTCTGACTGGGGTGGCCTGCTCCTGGGCAATGGAAGTCTGCCAAAGTTGGGGCCTGGGGCACAACAGCAGAAGGGGAAGATGGTGGGGCAGGATGGGGGCAGGCAGTGGAATGGGTCATTGGGGACTGAATCTAGGGAGTGGGGCCAGTCCACTGGCCGGAGGTTTTGAGGGACCCTAAGGGCTTTTCCAGTCCCACCCCCTCCTTACAGCTTCCCCCTCCGGCCTGGGGCCAAGGCTAGGCCAAGTTCTGTTCTCCACCCACAGAAACATTCTTGAGTAAGAAATTCTCAGAATGTACTAAATGATAGTTACCTGACCCTCTGGAAAATCCCAGGTAGTGTTCAAATGCCTGTCATGTTTGCTAGCCAATAGATTTTAAGGTCAATATACTTAGCCAATAAGTTGGAACTGTAACCTTGCTGATGTAACCTGTACCCCTAAAAAATATAAAAACTGCTTGTAATAGCCATTCGGGGTCACCTTCTCATCACTCACCTAGAGGGACTGATTGAGGGTTGACCCTAACACGCCAGAAAATAAACCTCTTGCTTTTGCATCGATCTGCATCTTGATGTCTCACTTGAGGGCATCTGGAAATAAGTACCACTGACTGAGGGTCAGGATCTTACAGTTTCATATGAATGGTGTGGCCAGCACCTAAGTAGGAGAGATCTATAGGAGTTGGGGCCGGGGCAACGGTGGGGCAGGATGGGGGCGAGGTAGTGGAATGGGTCTTGGGGAACTGAATTTAGGGAATGAGACAGTTCTGCCAATAGGTGGGTCACTCACCTGTTCTTCTAACTGGTGTGGCCTGCACCTAAGCAGCAGAAATCCACTTGAGTTAGGGCCAGGGGTATAGCAGTGGGCAGCATGGGGGTGGGGTGGTGTTGTGGCTGTGGAATGGGTTTTGGGGAACCAAATCTAGGATCTAGGGAGTGAGGGATTTCCATGGAAAAGCAGATCTCTCATCTGTTTTTCTGACTAGTGTGGTCTGCACCTGGGCAGCTGAAACCTTATATCCTAACTGTCTCAGTTGGCGTTCTATTGCTGTGAAGATACACCATGACTAACTTTTATAAAGGAAAACATTTAACTGGGGCTTGCTTACAGTTCCACCAATTTAGTGTATTGTCATCATGGCGGGAAGCATGGCAGCATGCAGGCAGACCTGGTGCTGGAGAAGGAGCTTGGGAGCTCTATCTAGATCTGCAGGCATCACAAAGAAAGAGACACTGGGCCTGGCTTGGGCTTCTGTAACCTCAAAGCCCACCCCCAGAGACACACTTCTTCCAACAAGGCAGCGCCTACTCCAATAAGGCCACACCTCCCAATAGTGCCACTCCCTGATGTGCAAGCATGCTAAAACATGAGCCTCTGGGAGCCATTCTTATTCATTCCCCACACTTGACGTTTGGTTAATACAAAAATCTAAAAACAAAGATCAATTCTTAAGTTTTTCTCTTTGTCCTCATTTTTCTGACACACTTAGGCACTTTATTTCAGTCTGATCTCCTTCCACATTAGCTGGAAGATTTCCTCTAATGCCATACGTAGCAGGTTGAGTAGAGACCAGTCTGGTTCAGTATTGACTGAGCAGGTGGGTAAGGAAGCCAGGACTTGCTCTCATCCTTCCCAGGAGAGGGCTCAGAAGAACTTAATTCAACCAGAAGTGATGTCGGCATCCTGAGACGAACCCCCTCCACAAGTGCACAATTGCACAGAATTGATGTTGGGGAGATAACACCCGGACTCAGCTAAGCGTGAAAGCGAATCTTCAGTGAACAAGCTCACACCTGTTCAGGGTGGAGGGCAGAGGCACAGATACCAGAGTGGAGACGGAACATGGAACATACTTAAGCCAGCTAAGGAAAATAAAAATAGTCTCAGAACTATCATTCATCAAATGCTATTCTCAATACTTAAGGAATCTCTGAGAAAGTAAAAATGGAAACACTGCTCATCTTGAAATGTCCTTGACTATTTAGTAGTGAAGTCTATTTACGGAACTTTCTGAACTTGGACCAGCTGTGTGGGATGAGCCACCCTTATCTAGCTTAGCTTCCTAGGAGAGAATTAATGATGAGTGAAATCAAAGCAGAGCTGAAAGCATCAACACTCTTCGCTCCTGTTTAGGATTACAGAGATCCGGCATGACAAAGAAACATGGCCCTTCCTTCAAAGCCAGAGGAGAGTAATTAGAACCCAGGCCTGGGACGATTGAGTTCTGGATTCCAAATTTAGAGCGCTGTTCGGTGACTTTATCCCTCACAAGCATGATTCTTCCTCTGAGTTTTCCTCTTAAGTCTTTCTTTCTCTGCATTTGTTTGTACATCTGTTTATTCAAAGGCTTCACATTAAGCATTTGCTACGTCCGAAGCACTGCCATGTACTCACCATCACAAAGCCACGGATACTTAACATCTGGGGGCGTGGCTGTAGCAGTCTGCCGTTCCGTTTCTGTTCATACTGGGTGTGCCTCTGGTCTGCATTTATCTGCAATCCACAGGAACTGATTCAGTGGAGATTAGGGATACACATGAATTTCAAGCCAATATATTGTATACAACACTATAAGGCTCTCTCTCTTGTGAACTTTGCTGTATATCAGGGTCTCCAAGTATTTTTTGTTTGTTTGTTTGTTTTTGTTTTTAAATCTCAGTGTTGCTGGGTACCAATTTTTCCTCTGTTCGTTCTTATCTCTTCCAAGGAAAGACTTCAGCCAGGAAACATGCGCTGTTAACATTCTGTCTGAGCTCCGCTGTCTGTCAACAGCCAGGTAGGCCTGACCCTCTATAAAAGGGGCTGCTTGCCCCCTTCTCTTCCCCCTCCTTTCTCTCTCTCCTTCCCTCCCTCAGTCCCTCCCTCTCTCCCTCCCTCTATTTCTCATACAAATAAACTATCTAGAATTTAGGGCTTAGTGTTTTTATTACTACTATTATACAAATAGACTTGTCCAACCTCCTGGGGTTGTGATGCAACAATGTCAAAACAAACCCAAAAACCTCACAGTGTGGAAAACCAGTTGATGACTTTGGGGTTGGCCATATTCATAGCAATCCTGAGGTACATGAGTGGCCTGTGGGCTACTAAATTGGACATGCCTGTGAATGAAACATTACTATTAAATGATATAATGATGTGTTATATATTCAAATTTACACACAAATATACTTCTACTACTTGATCTTTACTCTTTTAATGTGAGTCTCAGCTATGCTTTTACTCATTTTTGCTCCTTGCAATTATTACACTGAATTAGTTTTATCAATTGTTCACATTTTCAGTGCTTTATGTTGTTATCCATTGTGTATTCACCTTGTATACATCAAAATCTTTCACCAACTTCTGCAATGTATATTTTATGTTCCAATGGTTGAGCATCAATAATTCATATACTTGAGCCTGGAATTAATAGGCTATTAGATAGATAGATAGATAGATAGATAGATAGATAGATAGATAGATAGACAGATAGATAGATAGATAGACAGACAGACAGACAGACAGACAGACAGATAGATAGATAGATAGATAGACAGACAGACAGACAGATAGACAGACAGACAGACAGACAGATAGATAGATAGACAGATAATAGATGGATAATTATTTCACCTTCACTAGATATTGTCCAATTAATCTACAAAACTTTTATACCTGAAAATTATCTTCCCCAAAGCAGTGGGTGAAAGTTCCTAACTTTAATTTCCTTGAAGTGATATGGAAATTCTGTTTGGCAAAGTCTAGCTAACAAGTCATAATAAGTAGTATTCTTTTTTTTGTTGTTTTGGTTTTTTCGAGACAGGGTTTCTCTGTGTAGCCCTGGCTGTCCTGGAACTCACTCTGTAGACCAGGCTGGCCTCGAACTCAGAAATCCGCCTGCCTCTGCCTCCCAAGTGCTGGGATTAAAGGCGTGTGCCACCACTGCCTGTTCATAAGTAGTATTCTTATGCTAGCAAATACTGGGCTTCCCTGACCAACTTGGAGTCCAGAAGTTTAGGATTGCTGAGGCTTTTAAACGATGATAATTTGGTAGGTATTGTTTGGTCATAGCTGTCTTTTAAATTCCAGAATATCTTCAAATACACAAAATGTGAATGTAGCGATGGTAATCGAGCCTTTATAAAACAGCTTTTGCAATGAATTTTGACTAAGAAAAGTAGGCCCAGAATTGAAAATGCCGGTTCTGTGTATTAGACATTAAAGTTAATGGCTAGAATAAATCTAACCAAATGCATTTTTTTTAAGTCGGAGAAGAAGGGATAAAGCTATTGATGGGTGAAAGCAGAAGAATGATCCAATTTGTGTCGTGTGGGCTTCAAGGCTGATGGGCTGCACCCTGAGAAAGGTAAAAGTTAATAGCATGGTTAATTCTCCCCTAGTAAAATTAATGTGCATTTCTGAAGGCTGGCAATTGTTTGTGTAAGTCACCGCACAAAGTCAGCTCTTGGCTTCATGAGAGACCAAGAGTAATCCTTTTGTTTATTCCTTAATTCTCTCTCTTGAAAAAATTATATTAGTAGAGAAGAAACATAATGAAAATAAGTCCACTCATACAAAAAAGATTTGCTCCATAGTTTCTGTCTTCTTTGTGTTTAAAACAAACAAGAAAGGTTTCCAATGTGAGGGGAAAATGAAGTGGAATCAAACATGGGAATTGATCAGTCTGAGCCCAAGTCTCTTCATTCTGCATGCCCTGAATGAAACATCTTCCCTATGGTTGTTTTAGACTCATAGCCCTGGGGATGGTTTCCATACATGGGGGATGGCAGAGCTCAACTTAGAAAAGTACAAGAACAGACAGGCCTCTCAAAAGACTGACTTTGCAAGAAACCCAAGCCAAGTATAGAGAGCTGAACAAAGATTGGACTGAGTGAAGGGATAGTTGAAAAGTTTCTACTTCTCAAGGGATTACATCACAGCTTTAGAATTTCCCAGGCCCCATTTCCTGAGCATTCAGATTTAAAATTCTGTCTCTGTGTAAGCCCTTTCAGATTCTGTTTGCTTAAGGAAACAGAGGAAATGTAAGACCCAGAAATCACTTTGTAGCACTGCAGGCCAGCAGGTGCTGAGGGACTGCTTGCTATTTATTCAGCCCTGTTGTATTGCACTTTCCAATCCCAAACTCAGCATTGCTTTTTCTAGAAGATTATTGAAATGGGACCTGCAAAATACACAGTCCATTTCAACAAACAGCACTCCAATTCTTCCTTTACACATCCCAAGGACCAGGGAAATGCATGTTGCAAGCTGAGGCACGGGTGAAGGGCTCTGGAGCTACAAGGGTCCTAATTGGCAAAGGACACCAAGGAGAATCTCAATACAAACTTGGGATGTGTCAGAAGACATACCTTGGAAGAGGCATTGTCTGTTCATTTGCAGGACTGCAGCATGAAGCATTCCCAGGGGATCACCTCCACTCTAGATGGTGTTTTCTCTCTGTAAAGAATCTTCACTTGACAAGAATCAATGTGTATACTTGCTCCTGACTACAAATGTCTCATTAACAGCTGAGAAAAGGACCTTGCCATTCCATTTTGCCTTCTTCCTGGACTTTGCAGTCTTGACTTCTTGTTAGAGGAGCCCAAGGTTTTTAAATTTAAAAACAAAACAAACAAACAAAAAAATTGTACAAGGCCAGCTGAAGAGCTAGACCTCAAGCTGAAGTTGCTAATTCAAGGTAATAGGTGTTTCATGTGTTTTAAATCCAGGTGCCAGGTTTACAATCACATTGGCACCCTCTGTGCCAATTCCTTTCCCGATACAAGGACTGAGGTCACTCATTTCCAGAAAATGCCCATAGCAGGGGCTCAAGAAGACATGGGGAGAGACGTGGATAGTTTCCTGGGCCAGATTTAAAAAACCCTGTGATGACAAGAAAATTCAAATGCTCCATCAGCCATAGGTTATTCTTGTCCCTACACCTGTGCTAAATCTCAAAATGGAGACAGTCACACTCATGCTCTCCAGAGCCCCCAACACAAGGTGGAAAGCAGCCCCCCATGGGATCCTTACTGATTCCATCCAGTGTCCTGTTTACCTCTGAAGGGACCATTGCTTCTTAAATTTACTGAATGTTTCACTAAACAATATCATACATTTGGGAAATGTGAAAAATTCTTAGGGATAAGGCCTGATGGATTATTGTCAAGTAGATTTTCACTAGTCTCTGCAAGCACCTTCATACCTTAACCCTAATCCTAACTCTTAACTTTTATTTCCATCCTTCTTTCCAGAGGGCTACACCTTCCTGTCTTCTAAGGTCATCAGTTACTTTTTGTAAAAATAACTTTTATTTACCTGATGTAATTGTCTCAGAGGCTTACTACTAAATAAGCTCATCCTTTCTAGCACTTTCTGAACTCTAGATAGTTGGTTCAGCTCAGCTGTTCTGGCCCAAACTCCTCTCCAAGCTGACTGATACAATCTTATTTCTCTTAGCTTCTCACTGAATTGTTCTGCTTGGCCTCAAACTAACTCTGGCAATCTGTTCTAATCTTCTGGCTCCTTCTTCTCTGGCTCATTCTGTTTTCAGCTGTGTCTAGCTTGTTCTCTCTGCAACCTGCCTCTGTAAAACTGTCCCTGTAAAATTGTGTCTGAACTCCACAAACTGAACTGCCACAAACTCACCTCCACTACACTGCCTCTCAACTCACTGACTCAACAGCACTGACTGACTGAATTGACTCCTGAGTGCTGGGATTAAAGGCTCATACCTCCACAACTGGACCTAAGTTTTTCTGTACCAGGCTGGCCTTGAACTCAGAGATCTGCTTGCCTCTGTCTCCTGGGATTAAAGGCAAGTCTGTATTCTAGCCAGAGTAGCCATATTGCTGAGTTAAATTTCCTCTATAACTTTTAATTGGTTTTCAATTTTATGCAAATAGAATCATTCAGGATATGTTGGGTTTTTGTAGAGAGCGGTTAGAGTATTCGCCATTACAAGATGGCGCTGACTTCCGCTGTCGCTCTAAGGAAACTTACGCGGGAAAACCCCGAAGCGCCTGCGCATTAAGGGTGTACATGACTAATCACTGCCCACTCCCGGGGCGCGCCAA
>CM052709.1:58393306-58434684 GCA_028551405.1 Uromys caudimaculatus | reverse complement strand
TCAGTGGAGGACACGCTGCCTCAGGGCTATATAACAGCGCCATTCTGGGGCCCCGGGGTTCCTCCTCTATCAATGGCTGAATAAAGCTGAACTGCAGACGAAGCCTGTGTGTCGCGTATCTTCTTGCTGGCGAGAGGTGCGCGGGACACTTAGGAGGATGTGATAACCAAGGACTACTGACCAAGAGTCTAACCAATCGGGACCCCCCCTCTTCTATTGCCACAGCCCCCTTTCTTGACGTGGCACCCAAGGGTACTATGTGCCCTTCCATGTCGCTGTCTGGGATTTTCTGTCCCTTTCCTACTCCCTTCATGCCAGAATTACATACTACAGTATCAGAATTCACAATGAAGCAAGCTCTGAGCAATTTTAATCACTATGAATGTCCTTCCTTAAGAAATACTACACCCCGCCTCCAAGAAAAGCAGCAGCTGATCACGCCAAGAACCAGGCTGACTCCGTACCACAGGGCTTACGCTCTCCTCCACAAGACAGCATTCCTAAGCACCTGTCCCAGCCGGATGAGATCCATGCCCTGGACGTGGTATGACTCTTAACAAGGTAACTAAGAGCAAAAGGAGAAAAATAACACCCTTCTCCTATTTACCCAAGGATTGAATTTATTGAGTGTTAGAAAAACAACATTGCTTAAAGACTTAGTGATAAAAGTCTTTAAGCAAATAAAAACCAGAACAGACAAACCTGCATTACCCCATCCCAGTTCTTTATCAAGCCAATGGTTAAGCACCCATCTATCCTTAAGCAGAAATATTTGACATTTCAGAACACTTTTGGTAGATCTTCACTCCCCAGCTAGTGTTTTATTTTCTAACTGAACACCCTTTCATTCACCACTGTTGGTCTCTGTTAGGAGCAGCTAATGACTGTTCTCTTTATAGTGAAACTGTGTAACTAAAATTACGTTTAAGCCTCCCTTTCCTCTTTCTGGGAGGCAAATAAGTTTCCTTCTGTACATAAGGGTGAAGATTGGGTTCTAATAGTTGATTATATATTCATCAACAGCCTCTGGGCTAGCTATTCCAATTCTTCTGAGTACTGAAATTTGGAAAGTGACATCTGTCCCAAGCATTTTAACTACAATAAATGATGAAACCTGTAACATTTGTTTATCTACTTCATAGAAGAAATAAAAATAGTTACTGTGACGTCATTATGTGTTAGGGACTGGAGACTCCACAGAGACAGATGAGTTCCAGGCACCACAGAGCCCATTTCCTAAGCTTATCAGGAAACAAGTCGATAAAACACTGAAAATTATAAAAAAACATAAGTACAACTCCTGGACAAAATAATGACACATTGGGAGAATGCTTAAATTAAGACAAAAATCTTTCTAAAGATGTCACATGCGGATTAAAATCTAAATGATCTGCCATGGCAGCTACCAAGGGAGCACTTGAGAAATTTTAACCCAGCAACATGGCTGCTCTGACAAGGGATCATGTCCAAAGATATGATCCAGCCAGAATGCAGACACACCCTTGATTACACTATGATCTGGTTAAAATATAGATATACCATTAGTCCATACCTTTAATCCCTTAAAATGAAGGTGAGGTTGGTTTATAGAAGAAAACAGCCATGTTTAAAAGTGATATCTAAGTTGAGGGACAGAAAAAGTGGCGAATCAGAGAAAGATTTGACAGAATGTGTCAGAGATAGTTGGGATACTCCCAACTCTCAGGAGAAGAACAGCAGAAGAGAGGCTTCTTAAAAGCAGTGAGAGAGAAAAAAGTTATGTGGTGGGTGATGTGTGTCTATGGCAGTTTTACCAGAATAATTTTACAGAGATAGGTTACAGAGAGGACAAGCTAAACACAAGTGAAGGCAAAACTACCCAGAGAATGTGAAGGAGCCAGAATATTAGAACAGATTGCCAGAGTTAGTTTGAGGCCAGGCAGAGCAATTCAGTCAGAAGTCAAGAAAAGCCAGATTGAATCAGTCAACTTGAAAGATTAGATTTTTATTAAGGCTAGAAGCTTCCAGGCCTAGGTCTAGGGAGAGTTAAAACAGAAAAGGAAATGCTCTGGGCTCAGCCTAAGTCATGTATTTGCACAGCTTGGGTACAGCTCTCATCTCATCACTTCATCTGAGGAAATAAAATCAACATTTGCAGTGCACAGGAAAGTATCCAAGGTAGAGCAGTAGCAGGCCTGGATGAGAAGGTAAGGACAAATGCAGCATGGCCACAGAGAGAGTGATAGGAAGCTTAGACAGAAGTGGAAGACGGAGGAAGCTCAGCCTTATTATACATCGTTTGGAGTTTTCTAAGTTCCGTGTAAGTATTCCTTCAGTGCTGGTCACCTGTATGATGTTCTCTGCATGATGAGTATCTGGCATTTATCATTTGGTCATCATGTGCTCTTCCAGATCCTGATTTCAAATATACCCAAGATCTCTACCCTTCATGCTCATAGTACCCCATAAGTCCTTTTCTTCCCTGAGCCCTGTTTCCTCTGAAAGATAACCTATTAATCACATGTGTAGGCTGACATTTTTTTATAGATTTATTGTAAGGTATATATGTGGGCGCACACTCACGTAGAGGTCAGAGAACAACTTGTTTGTGGCTTTTCTGTATTGTATGGGGTAGAAAGATTAATCTCTTGGGTCATCAGGCTTGGAAGGGAAATGCTTTTACCCACTGAATCCCCTTTTCATCCTGATAACATGTTATTCTATTCTATTCTAAGTGAATTAATAACACATCATCCCCATAAATTTTCACACACAATTACATTCCCTTGGCCAATAGGAAGCAGTAATTAAAAGCTTAGGGTTTGGATTGCAGTGAAAAAATGAGTTCTATTTCTGATTTGACTCTTTTTCTGTATGTATCTAAAGTAGTGTTTTGGGTCTCTTGAGTTTTCTGGTCTGTAAGGTGGAAATGATACCTGCCTGGGAGTTGTTTTAGCATTAGAAGAGATAGCATACATTAACTTTCAATGGGTGGCTGTTAAAAATGAAACTACTTTTTTTTAAAAGCACTATAGAATTTTTCAGAAAAAAAACCAGACATTAGATCTTACCTTCTCCATTTATCTAGCTTTATATTAAGCCTCCTTGAAGCTAAAAACAATTGCCAGCCATCACACCGCTAGTTAGTAACAATCCAGCTCTCCCTCGGCAATCCTCTAATCTCCAACAATTCAACCCTTCAGCACCTGCTGTGGCTTTGAGCTTGACTTGTGCAAACTACATAATCATTATCTGGATCAATCGTAGATGTGATCTTATTCCTGAGGAGACAAATTGAGATTGGAAGAGTGTGTAGTTTAACAAATTTTGCCCAGTAGAGCTTAGGATATTCCGAATCATGAACTCTATTTACAGGAAAAAGTCAATAAGAAGACATGATTTTCACATAGATTTTATCCAAATGGGAATTGTGATCTGCAGACAGATCAGACAAGAAAATAAACTGGACCAAGTGTTCTAAAATTCAAGGCAATGGGGACATTTCTTATTCAAACCACCACACCTAGTACTTCTGTACCCAGCAACAACATTGCTCCCAAAATGTATAAAGAACTAGTAGCCCCAGTTATGTTTCAAGACTTTACTCCTTAAATAGTCCCACTCTTGAAGAAGATACAAAATACATAACTATACTTTGAGGAAGTAGTCCCATGAGTTTACAGGCACACAAGCCTGGATATTTTGGTGAATGATTGAGAGAAGAAAATAAAATGAATTTCTGATACTGAACTGTTCAGTGTCCCTCCTCTTCAATGCTTTCATTACAAAATGGAAATATATTTCTCAACTCCTCTTCTCTCACAGGAGTGTGCTCACCACAGGTAAAAAGCCATTACTTACTTTGTGCTCTTGATCTTTTAAAAATTGCTCTCACTGTACTGGCCTCCCAGTCTGCTAGGTAGTTGGAATTCCTACTTTACTCTGAGGATACACACCCAGCCAAGATGGGTGATCAATTCAAGTTCTCTCTCTCTCTCTCTCTCTCTCTCTCTCTCTCTCTCTCTCTCTCTCTCTCTTCCTCCCTCCCTCTCCCATTCCCCCTCCACCAACCTCCAGAAAGGACAACTGGTACAGCCACTTCAATTTGCCTTCGTATACTAGATCTTAAAGCTATATTTCTAATTTGCTTTATATATTCTGATACTAACCACATTTATTGCACACCACTCTCTGTAAGGAATAGAGTACATTTCTTTCTTCTTTCACCTAGAATCCTCTCCCCACTTTTCCCTTATAACTCCTTTCTTCCTCTGATTGCCAACCTAATTATGAGACTTTTGGTGCTAGGTCCATCTGGTGTGTCGCTCTGCACTGAGGCCATCTCAGGGCCATCTCAGGAGCTTAGGAGGCGGAGACTTGATAAACCCACCTATCCTCTGCTGCCACCCACAAGGAAAGCGTAGTACCTGGCCGTTATTGTTCATCTTATTTTTGCCAGTGATTACCAACAATAAGATAATAATATCAAAACACAACAAAAGGCTCCTGCTCTGACCGTCCCTTAGTCTTCTGCTGGAACAGGGATGTACAAACTATTAAGCGCATGTGCAGTTTTGTTTGAGCCCAATCCGTGCCAGTCTTGTTTTCTCTGCTAGCTCTCTCAGTTCCGCAGATGGAAAGGGTCATTACTTCTCCTCCCCTTCCCCGCCACCAGGTCTTCTCTTTGAGCATGAGCTCTTTCTCTGCGAGCCTTTGAATTGAGCTCCATGATGCCATCCTGGAACCCCTGCTTGCCAACGACGGCCTCTAGAGGGGTCCCTGTTTCCTCAAAGTGCTACAGCTGGCTCAGTAATTTGGGGTTCTTCTTGTAGAGATGCTCGACTTTGATCCCGGCATTCCACAGCTCTGAGCCAAGCTTCAGTCTCTCCTGCAGCTTACTCTGTCCAGATGCCAGAAGCACCCATGTCTCTGTGATCCATACACCTTCCTCCAAAGCAGTGGTTCTTAACCTTCCTAAGGCTGCAACCCTTTAATAAAGTTCCCCCATGCTGTGGCAACCCCCCACCATAAAATTATTTTCATTACTACTTCTT
Source organism: Uromys caudimaculatus (assembly GCA_028551405.1). Lineage (NCBI taxonomy): Eukaryota > Metazoa > Chordata > Mammalia > Rodentia > Muridae > Uromys > Uromys caudimaculatus. The sequence continues at coordinate 58,429,651 of CM052709.1, read as the reverse complement.
AACTGTACTTTGGCTACTGTTATGAATTGCAATGTAAGTATCTGGTAGGCAGGAGATCTGATATGCAACCCCTGTGAAAGGGTTGTTCAACCCTCAAAGGGGCTGTGACCCACAGGTTGAGACCACAGGTTGCTCCAAAGCCTCTAATCTTTGCTCAATAATGGAGAAGACCAACTCCACTCCAAAGCTGAACCCTATCCAGCATACCCTGCATGCTTTGGGGTCAATCATGCCATCTAGCCCATCGTCATGTTCTCTAGCAGCTATACTGTCATACTGCCCACACCTAGAGGCTTGTTCCCTGCCTAGGTTGGGGATTGTAGGAGCACTACCTCAATGACCCCAGTAGAGTCTGACTACCATTAAGGAAGGCTCAGGTCAAAGAGTTTGTCGTCAATGCTAAACAAGGTGAGGTACTCAAATAACAGCTTTAGGTCTTCCAATCCCTCAAAGACCTGCTTATTTGGGGACAGTTTAGGGTCCTAGAACAGGACACACCACCATGTTGCAGGACATAGTCCCCAATGCTGTTGGCTGCTTCGGGTACAAGACCCTTCTCTTCCACTATCCCATTCTTCCTTTCCTCCCAGGATACCTCACCCAGCTTGTCCACCGGGGAGCAGATATAGTACAGAACTTGCTATCAGGAACACTACAGATCGCAAATGTCCCATCTATGATACACAGATCCTTTACCTTGACCATAGAGTTGCCTCTCTGAAGTAAACTCAAGATCTTGCACATTGACTTTCTGACATTCTGAATCAGGGATCAGAGAGATGAACTGTCTGTCTAGCAATGTCAAAATTACACTGGTATAACTCACTATAATGGCCTTGGGTCATAGTTGGGTAAACCTAGCAATACACCTTAGCTATGTGGTAGTGCTTAATGGTGATCAGTTTGTTAGTTGCCAAATATGGAGCAAAGAGATAGCAAGGTCATAAAGAAGAGACAGCAGCTGATCTTTCAAGTCATAAATATACTTGGCATCACCTACTCCATGGCATTTGAAGCAGCAGATGGTGGCATCAAACGCCATCATCATAACTGCCATCCTCCATGGCGTGTGGTCTCTTGTAACCTTGCAAGGTTTGAGAACAAACTTTGGTCTCACTTCATCATGGCCCAGTCGCATCTTCAGTTTCATGTCTTCGGCCACCACCTCCTCCTCCATCTGCTTGGTGATGGCTTTCTGCTACTTAAGACACAGCACATGTGCTCCCTGAGGTCACACAAACTCCCCCAGATCAGCACAATCTGTCATTCTGGCTGCCAGCTGGAACTGACTGCTAGCTAAACCAGCATTGGTGGACTCACAGTTACGTTTATTGACAAGAAGTCAGTCTTTCTAGGTCTGTTACCAGAACCACATTTTTATCCTCTCTCCAGTGCTTTTGTCAGGTTTCCAAGAGGACAGGCATGAACTCCAACTGATTCACCTGCTATTGCTTGATTATAATACCACGTTATTGGTGCATACTGTAATATAGGACAGGCTTAGAACAATGAGCAGCAAATATGAGACAAGTTACAGCTGTTACCATACTTGGTCAGTAGATATGTGTGCAAGGCTGTTATACAAGCCAGGGAAATAAAGGAAAATGCTGGTTGCTTCAAGTCCTAAACCCAAGAGTTTCAAACAGAAGACAAGTATTCTGTCTGAACCACATTAGAAAAGAATTAGCATGTGGCAGAGCTTAGCCATGTGGTGAGCCATGGTGCCTTTGCTGTCTTCTGTCATTCTCCTGAGCTTTGGTAAGCATCTAAAAAAAAAAATCCTCAGCAAATGGCGCAGTTACACATAAGGAACACTTGGAAGATCTGGGCAGTCCGTCAGCTGCTACTGAGAACATGAATCCTCAGCTGTTGCCCCTTCCCCCTTCACAAGTTGGTGTTACACAGCCCCATATGTGGGTCAACAGAGAAATGCCATTCTAATTCTGATTACCATATTAAATTAAACCGGCATTATAAATTCTGAAGACCTCTATTATTTTTCCATAAGTTTTTTCTGTGTGTGACTATTAATACCTAGATGACAAACACATACATTGGTCCAACAGAATTGGTCTTAAAATGTATATTACACCTAATCAAATATGTAAAGAAAATTACCAAGTAAGAAGGAAATTATATACATTTTTTTGTTCTCCCTCCCTTCCTGTGTTCGTTAAGATTTGGGCTAAATTGTTCCATGTTTGTTTTATTTAAAAATACATAACTAAACATTTTATTTGGGGATAAATTAAGACAAGAGTCAAGAATAAAATCTAGAGGGTTCCCTTGTATCTTATTGCTTCCTCCAGTCAGAACACCTTACATTAGTAGGTTCCCTTTGGGGTTTTGAGTACACGTCTGCTTGGCTCCATCATGGCCTGACTGTGCCTTGTGTTATTCTAATGTCCCCCCCCCCCTCTCTCTCTCTCTGTGTGTGTGTGTGTGTGTGTGTGTGTGATGCACATTTGTGAGCATAGCTTGCATGCAGATCTAGGAGGACAACTTGGTGGAGTTTGCTCTCTTCTTGCACCTTAACTTGGATTCTAGGGCTGGAACCCAGGTTGTCAGGCTTACTCGGCAAATACTAACCACTGAGCCATCTCACCCACACTGTGAGTGGTTATCGGTAAAGCACTTTGTACTACATGTGTTACTGTCAACAAGCCAGTATTAGTACAATCGTTTTTTAGCCAATGTCTCCTTTACCCCAGCAACGGAGTGAGAAACATCAGCTGTTTTCATCTAATTTCCTTAAGGCTCTCTGACTATTGGTTTCTCAGACTTCCTTTACTTTTGGTTACATTGATAATTTAAAGATGTTCCTATCAGATATTTGTAGACTAGCCCTCGATTTGGGTCTGATTCATGTTTTCTTCTGAATTAAACTGAGTTATGGGGTTGGGTTACTTGGGAAACACCTCAGCTACGTGGTCAAGCTTAATAAAATAGTGAAGGAGTGGTGACACATACCCTTTAGTTCATAAGAGGAACTCTTTATCTATGATTTAAAAAAAAACCCACACCCACACATTATTCTTCATGAGTCTACAAACCTGTGATATATATTTGGTAATTAAAGGACTTGGATGTATAGCAACCACAAGCCTCTTGTTTAGTATGAAAATAAAGGCTTCCTATTTCCAATTTTGAACATTCAGGTTTTAGTTTAGAAATTGTTATTATTTGTTGCCATTATGAATGTCAAACCATTTAGATGAGAAAACAAAGCATAAAGATTTATTTGTTGTTTCTGTTCTTTACTTCAATAGTTGCCCATCAACCCTTTCAAGATTTTAAGGGCTTTTTGCAAAATAAAAAGTTACTATAAACTGTGAATAGATAACATAACTCAAAGAGCATATTCACACACACACAAAAAAGAGCATATTCACTGCCGAAAATCCCACAGGGCAACAAACCAGTGGGCATTTCTATGCTATTCAGAAAAGTGGTGATTCTAGCATAAACAACATTATTTGTACAATATCATAATTATTTAGAAGCCATATACTTAGATTAAAAAATATTCAAATTCTCCGGAAGTTGGAAGGGGGGCAGCCTCTAGAATGTGCCAGAGATCTGGGATGGGGAAGCCACAGGGTGTCTATGGAGGGGGGGCGACTCTGGCTGAGACTTCTAGCAGTGGCGGATATGGATCCTGAAGTAGACATGTCCTTTAGCCAGGTAGAACTCCTAGTGGAAGGATAAGGACAGCAACCCATCCACAAAACATCCTACCCAAAATGTGTCCTGCCTACAAGATGTACAGGGACAAAGATAGAGCAGAGATGGAGGATATGGCCAATCAATGGCTGGCTCAGATTGAGAACCATGCATGGGCAAGAACTAGTTTCTGACGCTATTAATGCTGCTCTCTTCTACTTGCAGACAGGGTTCGAGAGGCTTCACCCAGCAGCCAATGGAAAGAGATTCAGAAACCCACAGAGAAACATTAGATGGAACTCGGGGAGTCTTATGGACGAGTTGGGAGGAGAATCGAGGGACTCAAAGGGGAACAGGGGCTCCACAGGAACCAACAGAGTCAACTAATCTGAAACCTTAGGGGCTCCCAGAAACTGATCCACCAACAAAAGAGTGAGCACAGGCTGGACCTAGTCCCCTGAGCATATGTAGTAGATGAGCAACTTGATCTTCATGTGCGTACCCCAACAACGGGAGCAGGGGCTATCCCTCAATCTGTTGCCTGTGGCTCCCGTTCTCCTAAATGGGCAGCCTTGTCTGGCCTCGGTGGAAGAGGATGTACCTAATCCTGAAGTGACTTGATGGGGGAGGGGAGGCTAGTGTTGGGGGGGGTGATACCTAGAGAGGGTTCCTCCTTCTCAGAGAAGAAGGGGGGAGAAGAATGGGGGAGAATCTGCTGGGGGTGCTGGAGGAGGGGGCTGATATTGGGATGTAAAGTGAATAAATAAATTTAATAAAAAATTTCAGATTCTTGTGATTGCCTTATATATAAGAAAAGTATCAACATCTAAATTTAGGTGATGTAAGAGTCTGTGGTAAGTAGCACACATCCACGAAAGAGCTGTTAAAATACCCTCCTTAAGCCAGAAAGACAAGCACTGACTAGTCTCACATATGAATACAAAATAAGTTGATCTTAGGTCTGGAGAGATGGTTCAGTGGTTATAGAGCAATGTCTGCTCTTCCAGAGTACCCAGGTTCAATTCCCAGCAACCACATAGCAACTCACATCTAGGTGTAACTCCAGTTCCAGGGCTTCTGACAGCCTCATGCAGACATACATGCAGGCAAAGCACAAATGACCATAAAATAAATTATATAGTAAATTTTTATATGTTTATATAATTTATATATAAATTATTTATATATTATAAATTATATATTAAAAAATAAAATATATTGATCTTAGCTAAGTGCAATTATATATGATGATTATCCTAGCACTTAGGAATCTAAGCAAGTAGATCACTGCTAGCCTAGGCTACATGGCAAGGTCTTGTCTCAACAGCAGACACACACACACACATACACACAGACAGAGACAGAGACAGAGACGGCAAAGAGAGGATCTGATTAAACTTGAGTGCAGAAGATTAGCAGTCAGGAAACACGGGGGTCAGAAGCCCTAGTGTGTGGGTACACAGTAGGACAACCACAGATCGTGCTGGAGTGTTCAGACCTCTCAAAACTAAAAGGAGGACTTTGAGTATTTCCACCATAAGGAAGTGGTAAACATTTAAGAAATAGATGTGCTTAACAATACCTGGTACCTCATACTTCATTCATATACATTGTTTTTGTTTGTTTGCACCAGCTTTAAAGTAATTTAATTTAGAATGATTTTTAAAGTGTTCGCCCTGAGCTGGCAGTATAGTTCAGTGGTAAAGGGCTTGCCTAGTATGCACAAGCAATTCTAGAACTGAAGAAAAAAAATAAAGCTTTTCCTAAGTGTATATGGGCAAGATAATTCAGTAACTCAGTCCAATACATGAGCTGAGGAGAGCAATTGGTGATATATTAGTTTATTAACATATGAATTATTGATGTTATGAAAGTATCGGAGATGTTTTGTTTTTGCTTTATTTTGTTGTTCTGTTTTCTGTTTGTTTGTAGCCCTAAGTGTCATGAAACTCTCTCTAGGCTAGGCTTAAACTTGCAGAGAGCCAAATGCTGCTGGCTCCTAAGTGCTGGAATTAAAGGTGTGTGCCCCCACTGCCCGGCCTGATACCATGAGTCTTCATCTCTGTTACTTACAAAGTACAGGGAAGACTTTTATCAGACCAGGACAAATTGCTGTCTTTAGCTACAACTACATGTAATAATTAGAATGTATTTACACACACATATTTACATATGTGTATGTGCATACAAAATGTATTCATATATTGCATATAAATAAGTTCACCTAAAACTCCCAAGTAACTACTGTTTGCGCCCCCTGATAACTACTTACAGGGCCGGTGAGATAGTTCAATGGTTAGTGTCTGTTGTGCATGCAAGAGGCCCTGAATGCCATCCTCAGAATCCATATTAATATGGGAGAAGATCTGCAACTCCACACAGCTGTCCACTCACATCCACGTGGAAGCTGCACCCACAAATGTGCATTGCACAAAGGCACATGCATACATACACACACACATTCAGGATGAATATTATTATGTAATAAATAATGATGGTAATAAAATATAAATACTCATTAATTAAATGTCAAATGTGAGAATGACACTGGAGAATAATATAATTGCAATACTCTCTCTGATGGGATTTGTCACTTAGAAAGTTATATCTATTGTTTTCATGAATTGCTTTTTTGCTTGTTTTCAAGACAGGGTCTCACTAGGTAGCTCCGGCTGTCCTGAAACTCACTTGTAGACCAGACTGGCCTTGAACTCAGAGAGCTGTCTGTCTCTGTCCCAGGTACTGGGATTAAAGATATCCGCTAATACACCCAGTCTTGGTTTTCTTATATTACTGAATATGAGTCTAATCTTGTAAACTGGAAACCAAAGACAAAAATAAGAAAAAGCAATATCAAATTGCAGCAAAACACACACAGTATTGATAATTAAGTCTTTTTAACATTCATTTCCCTGAAAATGTATTTATCCCTTTAGCATGGATATAAGATTAAGAAGACAAATAATTCTATGTCATGTCATTTAGAAGGCAATGGGCTAATTGCAGACTCAATTAAAAACTAATTTACCATTCTTCATTAAATTGTACAGAAAAATCAAGTTATAGGAAATAATTTTAAATTCAGTTTTCTTTAGCGTAGGGACAAGGAGAGACACAGACTGTACTCCCTAGAAAGGAAACCACTTTAAGACTTGGTGGACTTTCCTTATACGTCTGCTTTTTATTTTTAAACACTACCAGCGACCTCTTTGCTGACCAACATTTTCTTGCAAACCGTGGCCAAGGAGGGAGGGGCATGAGCTGTGAAGAAGCTGGGTGAAAGTTGGTGATGGCCTCAGCCAAAATTCCAAGTTGAAATTGAATCCGGTAACGTTTCTTAGGAAGAAAAAAAAAAAGATTTATAGCTTCAACAGAACTGTAATTCTACCAAGAAAAAGGTACGTCTATCGGCTGTCACCAAACCAACCATGGCTGGCTTTGTCGTGCTTCTTTCTCCTTTATAGATGGGGGGGGGGGGGAGCAAGAGGCATTCAAAAAACTTAAGGAAGCCTGCTCCTTTAGATTCCATTTATAGTCTGAGCCGGAATGTCACCCCCCTGGACAAGTGAACTGTCCAATCCAGCCGCGTGTGTCAAGGTTCTATCAGGCACTAAGGGAAATATATATGCATGCCCTTATACCATTCAACACTCTGGGTCCACCCTCCAGACGCTGGGCTGTGGGTCAAGCGAGTCACCACTGCTCTTCCAAGTGTCACTCTGACAGGTTCTTCTGGAGGAGATCTTTCTTTTGTTGACCCATCCTTTTAACCAAAATGGCACCAAAGAAGGACGTGAAGAAGCCCGCTGCTGCTGCTGCCCCGGCCCCGGCCCCAGCCCCGGCCCCTGCCCCAGCCAAACCTAAAGAAGAAAAAATCGATCTGTCTGCTATTAAGGTAACTAAACAGGTGAATCGTTTTGGTCACTGAAACATCTTTCAACGCTAAGGAACTCAAGGAATTTGTGGAGAGTTCTATTTTTCATTGAAAAGAAAGACATTTTTTCGGGGAACCGGTGTGTTTTAAAAGCCGGGAATCCTGCTTAATAACATAGGCTGGAGCATACAATCCCAGTGACATTATTAAGAGTAATACTACATGTGAGATTTGTGTTCTCTCTTTTCTTGTTCAATCTTTCCTGAGGCTATTTTCCATTTTCCCCTAATTTGCCAAAGGACAATTAGGGGTAAATATACAGATCTAAAGGTTTTGCAGTTACAAATGTTTAAAGAGTATACTAAATAAAATCTCTGTGGAAATTGGATCCCTGACTATAAAACCACATCGTTCTTAAAAAAAGTTTCAACTTCTGCTTGTTTCCAGAAACTCGAAGACAGCTGATAACCCAGTTGTCTTGGACACATCTATTTGACAGCTGTTTTACTTCAACTGAAAAAAAAAATTCTTTTTGCGATTCAAGTTAATTCCCTCTTCAAATTCGCTTAATAAAATTTCATACACTTAGATCTCAGTGCAGACAATCATGCACTCAAGTGTTTCAGTGACTATAACTATCATTCTGTTTATTTATATACAGCATTTAATTCAGAATTTTGAGTTCCTTTTAAATGAAACTAACCTATACATATATATATGTATATATATGTGTGTGTGTATATATATATATATATACACTGTCATTTTTATAGCTGTTGATCTGTGATGAGCCTTTTGCACAGTGATCTTGAACTAAGTAAAACGTGAATGATTTTTGTGTGGGGAGTTTGCTGTGAACCAAGTTTTCAGTTTCAGACAAGATGACCTGCTTGGGAAAATGACGGAAGCATGCATGCCCCTGTCACCTCTTGGCGATGCCATGGCTGTCAGTGCACCTTCTCCTCGTTAACTGGGCTCAGATTGGTCCTCATGGCAGGTTGAAAATCTTCATCTAAGGAACCCTGCCTTATATGGAAAAGTAGAATCAAAGTGCTTCTGAGGTAATCCTTCCATCTAAGCCAAGGATCTTGTACCTAGTACATCTGAAGTTTCAAGCTTAATGCTGCCTCAGAAAGCAACCATGCTGGCTTACACACATTCCATGGACTATTTTAATATAATGGATGAGCTTTAAAAAAAATCTCTAAAATAACATTAAATCAGAGCACGCTTGGATTTATGTGACGAAATCAAATATAGTCGTAATTTCATAACATTCCAGTTACATATGAAGTGAAACGTGTTTCAAAAGTACAAGAATATCACAAACATTTAATCTTTATTTGTACCTGAAGTTATATTTGAAAAAACTTGGTCATCAGGATGCAGCGTCATTAATGAATGCCCATTTAGGGAAAATGCATGTTGGAGCTTCTGAAAAAAAAAAAAAATTTTTGAGAACAAGATGAATATAGTTGGTTCCTTAACAAGAACCTGAATCTTCACCCTCAGCAGCCGTAGTTGATGTCTCTATAGGTGGACGCTGACTGCATGCACGTGTGATCGCAGCTTCCTCTGCATTTCTCGCTTCTCTAGAGCTCCACTCTTTAATGGCTTTAGAACTGCAAGTCAGTATCAAAGCCATTCTTTCATTTATTTATTGTGATTTAAAAGACAATATCATCCCTGTGGTTCTGGGACGAGCTTCTGAAAGAAAAGAAAGAAAAGCCAGAAGTATGCCACCAAGGAAAGCAGGCTTTAACTTTTACCCAGAGAAATCATGTATCAGAAAGTAAACAAATAAACTTTCTTTAATAACAGTGTTTTACTCCAGAAATGAAGACAATCACTTTTTCCAGCCAGCAGAGAGTGGCAGGATTCTCTAAATCATGACATTGCTTTAGCCTTCCACTCCTGTATTAAATTAATGCTGATATGAGCAAGAAAAGCTAAGGACCTCTGAGTTGTACCAAATGCAGCAAGCTCCACTTCCAGTTTTTCATTGGAATAGATTTTAAGGAGGAACACACACACAAACACACACACACACACATACACAAATACACACACACACACACAAACACACACACACACACACACACACACACACACACACACACACACAGAAGGAGACAGAAATGGAGGAATTGAAGCAGAATCATTCGTGCAAAGGAATGTAAATTCCTTCAATGATTTTGCCTCATCCACATGGAACCAGTACATACTTGGAAGTGTCTTAGCAAAGCCTGAGAATATGATACAACTTGAAGGCTTTATAATATTTCATTTCATTCCAGTAGATAACAGGACTAATTAGAATGTATATTATGATGCTTTTAATCACTTGGTGCTTCTAGATGTATTTCCTCATATCAGTTATAAACTTTCTTCAAGCAGAGAAAATGAACATATTTATACACAAATCCATTAACTTTCTGAAAACTCTATAAAGAACAAAACTTAATTGGATTATAAGATTTATTCCATATATCCTGTAAGCTTAGACATCTAGCTATCCTTTACACTGTAAGTAATGCTGAAGTTTAATTATATATAAGACACAGCAATAATTAAATTAATTCCTCAATGTTTTTCTCAACTAAGACCCTGGTCCATTGTGCTATATACCACATTTAATAGCTACATAATTGATTCTTCATGAACTCTGACCAATCTTGGATTTTTTTTTTTATTAGTTTGTTTAAATGTGCTTTCCCAACCTGATTTCCTGTTTTGTTAGCTATTTATTTAGAATGCTTCTCCAGTTCTTCCTGACATAAAACCTTTGAGAGTCTCTGAGCAAATGCTTACCAGATGTCCTATGCCCATAGACATTTTCGTGAGTGGTTTTCACCAAGTAAGTCCCACTGACATTTGAACATTAATATTAGTGTTCTGGGTAGTTCTCAGCTCTCTTTGCCTTTAGAGAGATGGTATTTCCAGCAAAAAAAATCCTAGGACTAGAATACCACTGCCTTCCAGGGTCACATAGGAATTAAAACCACCATCATGATTGTGGGTGCAAATAAAGGGATGGATGTTAGTGGCAACCAAGAAAAATGGCGAATGTAAATAAGAAATGAAATACCCACGTGTCTGGGTTTTAAGAGAACTTTAGTATGTAAGTGAATTTTCCACATGCTGCATGTGTGTTGGCTGATAAGCCAGGATTGCTGTGAGGTGGAGACTTCTGTCATATGTGTGGCTTAAATTTTAATTTGCATTGTATTCGTGCCACAATCCAGTCTTTCCTGACGCGATACTGCAGGCAATTTTACAAAAATCAGTAATAGTAAAGAATGCGTTGACAGAAACACTACCGAATAACAAATCGCCAAACAGTAGCCGATCATAGACTTAAATCGAAGCCAATCGAAGGCTTAAAAGTTCAATTTAATGAGTAAGTCGGCTGATCCAAGGAGGAAACTGAATTCCCCACATGAGGTCCACCATCAAAGAACTAGTTACATGGCGAAGGTAAGACTTAACCAGCAGGGGAAATCTATAGTCAGCCGTGGTGAGCATTCAGCTACCTCTGGTTTCTAAAAAAATAAGCTGCAGTCTTTTCAGTTGGAACACAGAGGATGGATTTTCCGGTTTGTTTTTTGTTTTGTTTGTGTTTTTATTACACTGCACAGCCCCATGATAGCCAGGAGAGGGAGTAAGAGAGCCACTGCAGAGCTCGTTCTGTAGGACTTTGACCTTAGCTGTTCTGAGCGGTCTTGTTTTTCAAGGCTTCTCTTACCCTCTCTAACACCTGCTGTTGGGGAGTTACAGTTGTCTTTTATAGCCAGAGGATGAAACGCTAGACACTTCAAAGAAGTCTTATTCACTTTGCCCCAACTTCCTGTAAAAAGTTATAAACCGAAATGGACATAAAAATACATCCACGTGTAATGGAATGTTGAATTTCAACAATTGTGGTTTTGTCCTATTAAACCCTCAGACATACCAAATCTAAGCTTTAAATCTGCCATCATCAGGCTAATCTTCTGAGAAGAGACCTCTATTTGCTTGTAAACAAACACACTAATTTGACTAGCATTCTTTGGAGTGATAAGCAGAAATGCAATGGCACATATGTATGTGGCTAAATATAAACCTTAACATCCTATGGGGGGAAAGCATGAGGCAAACACATACCGCCAATCTCTAATTGAAAAAGACAAAGAGAAAAGGTGCACAGGATTGATCTTCAGGAAGAAATAAAAACTTATTTACCCATGGGTCAGCATCAGTAACATCTTTTGTCTGTTACACGTCTGTACTGTGAGAGAACAAAGAACAAAGAAGCAGGAACAAAGTGGAGAGACTCTGAGGGGCAAGTGTTGTAGCTCTCCCCATGGCGACATTTTGAAATGTATGTAACTGAACAGCGTCTTTGCAAAGCATCACATAGCTTGCAAAGAAAGACACGCCTTTACCAACTAAAATGTGAAAACTGCTTTTCGCTTAAAGATAATTAAATCTGTGCAAGTCAAGGGGACCACAAAGTGACAGGGCCAGATTTAGCCCTTGACATTTCAGTCCTGCAAATGAAACCCCTGGCAAGTTGTCTTTAGAAGACATTCCGTAATTACCCAGCCCTAAGCACCATCTGACTCTCAGGAATTGTGGGAAGGGTTATATTTAGTCTGCTGAGACTGCACTTTCTTCCCTTCTGACTGAACCTCTTTTTGTGTGAAGATGGGATGGCGCCTCCTTTACTTCCTCATCAATGCTATCACTTCGTTTTTCACACCAAACCAGAATCTTGACAGCAAAACCCGCCATATAAAAGTATCAGTGGCTTCAGAATATACTAGTTAAACTTTAAATCACGTGAGTGATAAGTCCAGTTGTTCTAGTCAGAAGCTAATATAGTGACTTGAAGTTGAGAAGGAAAGGTTTATCCTATAACATTTTTCCTTCTGTCCTGTGAGTGAGCTGTTTCTTAGCTACTGCATGCCCAACTGTGAATTATCTCCAGCTCATAAAAATCCAGCCAGCTTGAACATGCTGCTGTGACATTACATTTTGATAAAACTTTCTTTCTTGCACTGATTACAACATATCAACTGAGTTTTCAGATAGCCTGTCCTTTCCCATAGAGTAAGTTGTAGTAGGTCCTACTGCCTAAAGACTGGAAAATTCAAAACATAAACCCATAAGACCCCCCCCCAAAAAAAACATAAAAATATTATCATGTGTTCAGGAAAAATAATCTAGAGAAGTTTAAATTAAAAGACACATGGTTTGTCCTGACAGCCAGAATAAGATTTCCATTCTAGTTCCTCATGTATCCCATCAGTGTCTAGAAGAATAATTAGTATTCATTTATCATGGCTGTCTCAAGAGGAACTTCTATTCCAGACAAATGGGGAAAACATACTCATAATTTCTTAGCTACAATATTTTGAGTATTTACTTTAAAACACATTTTTCCATTTTTAAGCAATTACATGTAAATAAATAAATATGCAAAGAAAAAGTACAGCTCAAGAAATTGTAAATTTATTTCTCAATTATTAACTAGGAAGACGTGGGAGAGAAAGCTGGAAAGGAGCAGACTTGGATCACATTTTGAAACTCATGTCAAAATTCACTCAGGTTTCTACTGTTTCCTACAGATCTGAACTGAGCTATTTTTAATTGTACAGTTTTGTGCTTAGGTGACAGAATTCAGATGACCAGTCCAAGCCTGCTGAACATGGCCACAGCAGGCCAGTCTCATTTCAGACCAACATATCCACCATCTAATAACTCTTATACTGTGTCCTCATTGCTCTAATTCCCCCCATTTATACAATATTTTAATGAGCATCCTAAATACTCCTTTGTTGAGCTCAAAGGTGTAAGGAGACATATTTCTTTCTTTTGACCTTAAGTGGTGTATTATGAGCACACTGTTCTAACAGTTTCAAATATTCTTTCTAATGGCCTTTTATGGTAGATGCTAAAAACTCTGTAAGAGAAAGTAGTTTAATTATTTCCATAAAGGTTGATATGTGTCTAACTCCGATCTCTCTGCCAGGCAAGAAGGCAGAGAATATCTAACAGTGTTCTCTTGGCTGGAAACCGGCTCTGGTTCCAGCAGCTTCTTTTCTTAGCTCCAGTCACTGGCAGGTGCACATCCCCCTGAAATGAGGGGAGCTTTGATCACTGGGGTGCGGGCTCCCCCCTAGGAGATCTCCCACAGTATTCAACACCATACATTTCCCACACGCTCTTTAACAACACTGCTTCTAAAAGTCAACATAGATTAATTCTATATTTTGTTTAAATGCATTGTAATATTTTGTCCTATAAAGAAATTCCATCTAGGCGCCAGAAAATTTATTTTCAGTCAGTGAACCAAACTTCATGGTCACTAGTAGAAAGACAATTCTCAAATCGGAAGACTCTATCACTACAGGAAGCATTCTTCTTAGTAGCAGAGGTCTTTCAGTCTGCTATTTACCTAAACTCGACTCCAAATGTGAATGGATAATGTGAAAAGTGGCCTTTTACCAACCAGGGAAGACAAAGATATAGGCTAAGACAGTAAAGATGTCTTTAAAAAGAAACTGAAGATTGACAAATTAGAACTCTGGACTATAAGCATTTGTATAAAATCTAAAGGGAAATGCTAGAAGTACAAACATTAAAGAATTTTAAGTGAGCATGCCTACTATGTGCTGGGCAGTTCTGGGTGCTGAAGATGTAGTACTGATAAAGAACACGCATATTTTTTTTTTCTGGAATGTAAACTTTATAAAAGAACCGATAAAGTTTCTGTCCTCCGGGAATATTATACTCTAGAGAACTTACGTTTGAAAGAGGAACTCGGGTCTATAGCTATACCATTCCAAATGCTCAGGGAGCACAGAGCATTAGCAGTCTCGTGGCTTTAAGTGAATGAAAAGTTCACTAGGCGTCTGAAGGGGAGAGGCACCCATAGAGCTGTGGTAGACAAAACCCCAAGCACCATGCAAAGCCAGTGCTCTAGAGAGAGAATATGTGTTAGAACATATCAGATCCAATCAGAAACAAGCTATGGGCTCACCACATTGGCCTGCACTTCCCAGCAGGTGAAGCAGGAAGGCCGACTGGCTTGGGGTGGGAAAAGAAGATCCAGGTCCAACACAGGGAAGAAAGGATTCTTTGGCTAAGAAGAATGTCTAATGTGACAAGAGCAGAGAACAGTGGTTGCATGCCAGACAGAAAAGATTTGAAACACACCAAATGATGATCTCTCAAACCGAGGACCTAACCAAATGGCTGTGTAATCAGAGCACGCGTCTGCTCAAAGAGCTGACAATATTCCTATATAACAGGGGGAGAAGCAAGACAGGGGTTTGCAGTTCTAACAGTGGACAGGAGATGGGTTGTTTCTCTCCTTTATTTTGAGCACATAGATCTTACATTTAAAGTTTCTTTTCCTCTCTAGACTTAGCTATAGTTTATTCTTTCTGTGTCAATTGCTATGTTTAAGTTTACATTTTGATTTTCAGTAGGTTAAGAAAAATCTAAACTTTTATTGTCGATATGATAAAGGGGTACAGAAAAATTAGAATAAAATAATTTAACAGTTTCTTAGCACTCTACAGCTTCTATTTTAATAGTAACGACAAACCTTAATGTGATAGGTAAGTGGTTAAAAATACCTTATTCACAAATAAATTGAAGTTTGGTGCTGACTTTCCAGTTTTCCCACAAGTTTTTTACAAATTGATCATGTTTCATATGTATGCAAGGCCATCACAT
This sequence comes from Uromys caudimaculatus, assembly GCA_028551405.1. Classification (NCBI taxonomy): domain Eukaryota; kingdom Metazoa; phylum Chordata; class Mammalia; order Rodentia; family Muridae; genus Uromys; species Uromys caudimaculatus. The sequence goes on along the minus strand of CM052709.1, from coordinate 58,414,389 downwards.
TTTTCCAACTGAAAAAGATGCAATATGAAGATTACATTATGTACAATGGGGAAAACTTCCATGTAATATTTATAGCTACTAGCTTCACTAAAGATATATACTAGCTCTCAGTAATGTTTAGGCAATTCAGATTTAGTGCTACAAATACATAGATACAATCTCATCAAATCTAATGGCACAATTACAAAATTACAATTACAAAATTTCGTTTTAATGACTCACAGCATTTTTAATTTTTAAGTTAACTATCATTCCCCAATAATCTTTAAAAATAATCATGTTTTCAGTCATGTTAAAAACATGAGGATACATTTACTACCTTAAAGTACTACTACCTTAAAATTATCATTTGTCATTTAGAGACTCAAGATCCTGGGAGATGTTTTTCACAATTGTAAACTTTAGGTCAAAAGTGATATAAATTTTTTATTAATTGTGACTTGCACCTAATAATTATACAGAATAGTGAGTATCATGATGATATTTTCACAAGTGCACCTAATTATGTATTTTGAAGAAGTGGTGTATATTTATCTGTTCACTTCCTCTGGAATAGTAAGAGGGTAAGTCGAAAATACCGAGCAGGACACACGTCCTGCTTTTTATGAATAAGTTCCTTAAGGACACATGCCAAAGTCACAATTCACCTCACACCTTCTCTATTCCTTTGAGCTACAGGAACTGTGTAGAGAGTGATAGCCCCCACGTCTGAACTCCAGTGAGCACTCTAAGACTGATCTTTCCCCAAAAGCCATGCCAGCTTTTTCTGTTTTCAGATGAGCTGCTATGAGAGCCCATCATCGGCCACCCCCTTAAACACCTTTAAAGTGGGGAAGGACTATTTTGCACTCCATGAGACTTACTTTAGGTTATTTTATTCTCCGTCTGCAGTCCGAGCCACAAAGTGTTGGAGAGGGAAGCTTGGTGTTAGTAAGAACTTAGCAACAACAAAAAATCTACAAAATGGATGTGTCAGTTTTCTTGCTTGCTAAGAATTCCAGAAATAAAAATATACAAATAGTCAATCTCTGTAAAGAAAATAGGGAAGGAAGGATATCCTCAGACCTAATGTCAGGAGATGAAGGGAAGAGATAGAAAGGGGGGACTCCAAACCATTCTTTTTTAAACATAGAATATACTCCTGCTAATACTGCTTGCAAAAGCATAATCTTTAATGGCAACTTGGGAACCTGATCCGGTTGCCCTGTGGGTGTATCCTAAGATACACCCAGAGCACTCAATGCCTTTTCAAGACCTCAGAACTTTACCATAAGGGGCCGAACTTTGAAGAGTGTTCTTTCTATCCCAATTACTATTTCAAACTTCAACCCAGTCACGTCCACGAAGTTCCATTAATACCCAGACTTGCTGACTAGACACTTGCAAGGTCCATAATTACTCCTCAGAAGCACGAGCCCTAGATGAATCCCAAGTTTTCCATGAGCAAAGAAATGTCTTAAGAAGGACAGTTGCACAGAACATCTCAGAGATAAAGACCATAAAAGTACTGACAGGCTTCTGTCTCCCCAGGGCTGTTCACGTCTAGATGCTGGTTTCCTAAAAATAGCCCTAGGGTACATGTCTCTCTCTTTGCCCTAAGAAAGCTAAAGAGCTCCTCCAGGAGGAGTGGCAACTGCCCTGTGAAATCTGATCTAGATATGAGGTCAGTTTGCCCAGATATAAAAAGAAGCCACTGAGAAGTGGGACTCCACTCAGGGATCGGAGCGGCCTTCAGTTTATTCTCCAGCCCCACTGCTGTTTTGCCTCCCAGAACTCCATCATGGTGGGTCCTACAAGACAACGATGTGTCATTTATAGGAGGAGACAACTGGGCAACAGGAGCATACTGAGAAGCCAGGCAGACAGGGGATAGAATGGAGGACAGAACCTAGTTAGCACAAGGGTTTTGGAACCGACTATTGGTTTCCATGAGCTAGGATGAAGATAGAAGAAATCACTTGGAACTATTGCACCAGATGGGAAAATTTGTCTTCTTTCCCCGAGCCGTTGCTTGTGCTTCACCAGCTTTTGCTGTATCACGTAAGATTCATCCGAAGGTAGAAGGGGGGAAAGTGCACCTATCCTGTAATAGTATTCAGCTTTAAAATAGAATTCAGTGATAACCTACAGCTAAAGTTAAGCAAGCTGCATCTGATTCTTCAGTGTCATATACTAGTATAAAAATATGTTAATTAGAAAGACTTTTAAAAGGTGTTTTTATATGCAATTTTATTTGCAGTTTTAAATATACATCTTATTGGACATATACTAAATATAGACCACTATGGCATTTTAGGAATTTAGCATTTTTAATATTTTACATCATTAAGATACAGAGCAAGGATTTCCAAGTTGTGTTTTGCAATAGATTGTATGCTCCTAGGTTCAAATGTCCTCACACACTCTTCCTGTGCCATGGCACCTACATGGTTTCCTAAAGGCCTCAGAGCAGAGAGCACTCTTTCTGTCAATGCATTTGAAAGTCCTCTCTTTCTCTCTCTCCCTCGCCACTGCAGTCCTTCAGTGCTGACCAGATTGCCGGTAAGTGACTTGAGCTGCTCCACCCTAGGAAGAGCTCTGCCTGTCTCTGAAATGTCCCTAACTCCACAGCATGTCCCTTTGTGACTCAGACTGTTTGTGCCCATGCCATGCCTGAACTCAGAAAAAGGGGCTTACTTCTGGAGCTCACTTTGAAGAGAACTCAGGGAATGAGCTGGACACGCTCATAAATCTGGACGCTCGTTTCTGGTTAAAATATTCTTTATGATTAATTTTTTTTCTAACAGATCGAGTTCTCTAAGGAACAACAGGAGGGTAAGTTTAAAAGTGGTAGCCGTTCGTATGTGCAGACTGAGAGATGACAAGTGAGAAAGCCAACTCCCTTGGGATGAGCTAAGTGCTGCCTAATTATCCACACTGGTGTTGCTACTCTAAATATAAATTGCTTTCAATCACTCTAAATATAAACCTGTATGACTGAAGCCCTTGGTTATAGTCAGTAATCAAAGATTTAAGGAAATAAAAAAAATTGAGTTTTAATAAGTCTTTATAGCCACTGATTTCTAAATAAGATAAACTCAATACACTAACAAAGAACATATATGATACAGTCACAAAAGGATCTAGGTTTTAGAAAACTAATTTACTAATTAAAACCCTAGAGAGAGATTCAATAAGTCTGAAGTGTGCAATTTGAAAAATGAAGCTGATTATAAAAGCTACCCTAATTATCAAACCTGCCCAGTTTCTGCGGAAACAGGAATTGCGGGATAGAAGTGAATTCATAGATGGAGACAGGGATCCTGGTCCAGCATTTCTCTAGGATACAGGACAGACGGCTAGAGAGGTGGAAGGTCTTTCTTCCTCAATGACCAAAGGGTTAGTATAGTATCATTATTCGTACGAATCCAACTGACTAGAAAGTTCTTTCATGAACAGGTACTATCAGTGAGTCTCAAATTTTTAAATTTTTTTTCTCCTTTATGTATTTAGATTCAACAGGGCTAAATATCCTGAACAAACTCAATCTCTGGATTAGGGAGTTTAGGGAGAAATCTTCTAGGGTGAAGCCATCACACTATGTGGATGAACAACCCAAAATCTGTTTATAGGAATGAGAAATAGAAACAGTTTCATTATGTGATGTTATATAAGTCAGGCAATTGGTCATAATAATGTATACTGTATTATAACATATATGATACAAATAATTATGGGTTATTAGTAACAGTTCTCTACCTAAAGTTTTCCACATTGATCAGTCTCTTTCAGGGTCATGTTAAATATGATGTCGTCTGGGTTTCAGTTTAGAACAAAAGATTATTTGCTGTGGTAAAATCTCACTGATCGCTATAGCATGGTTGATGGCCTCGTGGAGACAGCTTAGATCAGTGGTTCTCAACCTTCTTAATGCTGCGACCCTTTCATACAGGTCTTTGTGTTGTGCTAACCCCAACCATAAAATTATTCTGTTGCTATTTCATAACTCTAATTTTGCTACTGCTGTGAATCACAATGTAAATATCTGATATGCAGGATCTCTGATATGTGACCCCTGGGAAAGGGTCATTCAACCTACAGGTTGAGAACCAATGATTTCAATGACTGAATGACTTACAATTCAAGATCATTTAAAGACATACTATGAGGAACTTGTCTTAAGGAAATGATGGTTCTAATGTGTTTAAAAAATACTTTTAACTAGTGATGTAGCTACATCATCAGCTCTGCCTCCCAGTCCTCTCCAATTCCTGATTTATAAAGCCACCATGGCTGCCAACCTATTGCTGAACCAAACAATGAACAATTCAAAAGCCCTTGGTGAGATAAATGTACTTAAAGTGTGCAGTGTGAGACCCATCACCCAATACTGAAAACAGGTTTAAGCCACAGAATTGAATAAACATTGGTACATTGGACTGGTCTTTTTGCTTTGTGTCAGAAAAATAAATGTAAACTAATCAAACTAAGTGGAAATTCTATGCTTTCAGAACAATCCAGACCACTTGAATTTGTTTCCTTGCTTAATGAATGAAGAACATTGTCCATTCCATTCTATTTGGATTGAAGGAAAGGGAGGGAAGGGCAAATTCTAACAATTTGAAGGTTTAGGTCTTGTGCTGTCTGTTAGCATGAACACTAGCTACATGTGCCTACTTAAATATTGATTAATTTTTAAATTATAAATGTTAAAGTGTGAATCTTAAAGCTTACCACTTATATTGAAGCGTTCAAAACCACCATTAGAGGGCAGATGGAGAGTAATTTCATCACCAGATATTTCAGAAACACTGTGGTTCTGGGCAAAAGATGACATGATGCATTCTTAAAGGTTAAACAGGAAAAACTATGAAGTTTTGCATGCACTGTTGTCTGTACAGACAACTCCACTCTGTTCCTGAGGTTCAGCAAAGACCACAAACAATACATAAACAAAGGAGTGTGGTGAGAACATAATAAAATATGGTTTATATAGTCAGCTAGGGAGAGAGTTTACCAGACTGTGTTCTGGAACCCTGAAGAGAGTAGCTAAGCCTTGGACTAAAAGTCCAGGATTAAAAGAATTACTTCTCCAGCCTCTGCCTTTAAGTTATCAAAAGATAATGTCAGAGAGATTCCATTACAGCCATAAAAACCCATTTCTACACCAGCATCTGAGCCAGGTGACTGCAAGTCCTCAGAGCACCATGCCTGGCGACTGAAGCAGTAGCAAGAGGAGTCCAGTTCCACGTGACCTTTGGAAAGACGAAAAATAGCATGTGTGACTCATGAAACCACAAGGCACAAGCATTTTTTTTCCAGATTGGGGCATATTATGGTGAGATTGCATAGGATCCAATAAAGAACGATAACATGACCTAAAGCTAATCGTGTATACGCCCTCAGTCTGATCTTAGATTAAAAGGCACCGGGAGAGCAAGATAGGATACCAGGATATCGGACAGAATAATCTTTTCTGACAGCATATTTTGTTGGAGACCACCCCTAGCCTAAAAAGAATGTTTCCAGTTCTGAGAGTTTATTCACCAATTGTTACAGTGTCGTTAGCGTTAATTCCAGTAAATCACCACCTTGACTCCCAGGTTTTCCAGAATTTTTTATTTAGTTAAGTTTAGATATTTCCATTAAAATGCCTTTTTTGGTTCCCAAATGCATTTGTAGCCCTCTTTCCAGTCTTTTTGCTCCATATTTCTAAATTACTATAATGATAATTGTGAAGGTCAAGCGGCTCAATCGAAACAGAATTACAGGACATAAAGTACCTAGCAGAGAGAGCAGAGTGAGAAAGGGCAGCACGTCCAGATTCACTCTCAACAAACACACACACAAATGTGGACATGAATAAAACACCTCAGTCTGTCTGTGTAAATATCCCAAGTTCAGGAACATGCCGGGACTCTGCAGAGCGTTACACTGGAGAAAACTAGGCAGAGGAGAGAACGCAATATCTGCATTATTTTCTTACAACTGCATAGCCATCTATAATCATCTCCATTAAATGTTAATTTTAACATACGTTTTTAAATTATAAACATGTTTAGGTCATATGAATCATTCTGGGGCTAAATCAGTTATAGGAACATATCGTAACAATTGATCTAAAAATCATTTTCCCTCTGAATCAATCATAATAAGAGCCTCCTAGAATCAGACACTGAGGTGGTTAAGTGGCATTGTAAAACGTTCAGGCTTACCTTGCACTTCCAACTTCAGTAGTAGTGGTAGTAATAGTAATAGCTATTCTGGAGGAAACTAGTTGAGAAGACAGCCAATAAAGTTTGTGCGCCAAAAGAGGATGTTTCTCGAAATGTAATAAGTTTAGATTAAACTCACATACAAGAGCCGCAGGAAATTTGCTTTCTCGACATTTCATTAGCATTGCCAATTAATACAAGGACTATTTGGAGACTCCTAATCTTTCTCAAGGCATCAGAATATTTTAAGCGATTCCTACTGCCCACACGGGCGAAGGAAATATGAACCACGATAACCAGGAGCTCCAATTTTCATAATTAAAAACTAATTCCACATTAATAATAGTCTGGCTTAAAACTAGAAATACTGCTTTAAAACAATCCCCATGGAAACATCAAAAGGGTTTTCCAGTGACTGTGTGAGAGATGGAGATAACTTGAGTGGTTGTTGAAAACTGTAAAACAGAGAAGAGTATGAGCTACATCCTTGAAGCACCTGGGGTTAATTAGAAGGTCTCAGGAACTAAAACGCCAGTGCCCACCAGTGCCTGAATGCCTTGTGTTTCTTGCAGAATTCAAGGAGGCATTTCTCCTGTTCGACAGAACAGGTGAAAGCAAGATCACCTTAAGTCAGGTAGGCGACGTCCTCCGGGCTCTGGGCACCAATCCCACCAATGCAGAGGTCAAGAAGGTTCTCGGGAACCCTAGCAACGAAGGTAGGTCCCTCTAAGATAAGTGGAACTCGGGGAGGGCCCCCCACACAATAGAGCTCAGTTTGTTCCTGATGGTGGCAGCCATGGTGCTCTCCTCATCGGTAGAAAACCTCTGCTGGTTTTCATAAAAATAAAAATAAAAATAAAAATAAAAAGCTGGAAGTGTGATAAAACATCGTGCTGGAGAAGAAAGCGCAAGTAACAATGAGTGGGAACACCTCCTCAGCACCAAATCGGAGTCCAGGGAAGAGAGGGCAAGTAACAATGAGTGGGAACACCCTCCTCAGCACCAAATCGGAGTCCAGGGAAGAGAGGGCAAGTGACAATGAGTGGGAACACCTCCTCAGCACCAAATCGGAGTCCAGGGAAGAGAGGGCAAGTGACAATGAGTGGGAACACCCTCCTCAGCACCAAATCGGAGTCCAGGGCTAATGAGACAGGACATAAATAAGCACATGTTCTTTTTCAGAGTTCATACCTTCAAAGGCAAAAGAACATTTGTAAAAGTTGGTTTAATTTTAATTAAAATATAATAACATCATCTTACTTTCCTCAATCCCCTCTCTTGTCCCTTCCTCACTCCCTCTCAAATTCACGGACTCTTTTTTCTTTTATTGTTATTTTTATAAATGTGCAGAAATACATAAATATACAATCACAACCTTTTGAGTCTGTTTAGTGTTGATTGTGTGGCATCATGGCTAATCACTTGATATTGAGTAATCAATTAGGGGATCATTCCTGGAAAAGAGGAGATCTCCCTCCCATCATTCCTTAGTTGCCTGTAGTTCTTTGTCTAGAAGGGAGATCCACTAAGATTTCCTGCATCCATGTTATCATGTCTATTCCTATCCGTGGTCAGATTCTGTTAGGTAGCCCTATTGTTGTGATCTTATAGGCACAGAGCCCCTGTCATTTCTAGGAGGCATAATCTCACAGCAGAATTTCTGACCCTCTGGGTCTTACAATTCTTCATTTTGACAAAGACATTGCATATAGCTGAAATACAACACCTTTTACATACAACACATTTTGTTTACAGCCATGAATAATCATAATAGAGTCCTTCTAGAGAACACTGATTCTTTGATAAACAACTGTGAGAATAAAATCACAGTGTTCTGAAACACCTGCTGACCTCTTAGCCAACCTACTTTGGCTTTGCTTCAGTGACCATTTGAAAGGAACTCAGTCATCTTAATCAAGAATAGGCAGAGTCACATCTTAACGAGTATTTTCTACTTCCAATCAATTATTTATATAAAACCTTGAGACCCTTAAAGCAAGCCCTGCATTCTGTCTCCCCAGGTAAATCCTGGAGCAGGAATCAGTGAGGCACATGAGGGGAATTACAGAAGTCACTCCATATGGAAACCCAGCCATGAGTCCGGGACGAGGAAATTGCTTTTAATCCCAGTGGCTCATGGCAAAGTATAATAACCTATTGGAAAGTGTGATTCTAAACAAAAAAGACAAGACACAAAATGGAAGGTTTTTGAAGTAGAAATTTGGGCTGTTTGTCTTTGCATTTAGGGAAAAAATTGAGGGGGTGAGCAAGAATGTCATGTTTCTGTGATGACTAAGTATGTGCTGGTGATTGTTTCTTCATGAAAGACAGACAGACAGACAGAAAGAGCAAGAAGAGAGATTAAATAACATAGATTTTTAAAAAACGTACCTCTACATGAGTCAGCCTGTCTTTCTGAAGAAATGAGCAATATAATTATGAAGAAAGATGGCAAGAGAGGGAGATGGTGTGAGGATGCAGTGTGAGCCTCGTGTTCACATGTCATCATCTCACTTAGAAGCATCCCTCGGTAACAGAGTCATCAGGTAAGTGCTCGTTGACTCAATACCCAAATGCAATCTTTCTAACCCAGTGTGCTAGATTCCTTCTGTGAAAGAAGAGGGAAAATTTTATTTCCCTATTTATATAATTTCATCCATATATGCATGTGTATATGTATGAACACACATATACACACACATACAAACATATATATACATATACACACATACAAACATATACACACATACACACAAATATACATATGCACATATACATATATATATATATGTATACAGACACACACACACACACACACACACACACATACAACCTTTGGCCTGGAATTAGAAAAGAGTGAAGATATCACACAATTTTTGACACACACTCTTTCCTCATGGGATTCCTTTTAAAAAATTACTTCAAATTGAAAGGAGCCGAAGGCTCGACCAAAGCTCAGGCATGGGGGCATACGTAGTTAAAGTTCAGTACGGTGTCACTGTGCTTGTGTGATTATGGGAAGTTTATATTTCTTCCCTGGTGCTTATGGAGTATAGTAAATCCTAGTCCTGATAAAATGTATTAACTGATCATTTTGTTCCAAGCACTTTAACAAACTTTTCATGCGCTGGGCTTATTAAATCTCACAGTGATGCTTTAAAGTGTTTCTATTTTGAAATTGAGACTACAGTGTACGAAGAGGGTAGGAAAGTTGAGCCAAGGGGCTGGAGAGAGGGCTCAGCAAGTTAGATGCATGGACTGCAGAGGACCCAGGTCATGTCCCTAGCACACATCAGGTGGCATCCAACCAGTAACTCGAGTTCCAAGGATCTAACATCCTAATCACTCTCTGCAGGTACCAGTGAATCTGTGATGATACCGATACACTCAGGCCCACACACATACGTGTAAAATAAAATAATTTAAAGAGGAAAAGAAAGCTGAGCCACATTTGGGGTTACCCACCTATAATGTCAGCACTTTCAAAGTGGACAAAGAAGGCTCAGGGATTCAGTCATCCTCAGTTCCATGGCAAGTTGGAGGCCACTCGGGATGAGTAAGCCTATCTTTTAAAAACTAATAACGAATAGAAAGAAAGTGGTTACCAACACTGTGAGCACTGACCTAGAGACAAAGCTTGTTACTTAGATCGCAGAATGCAGGCTGTGGTCAGTTATCCTATGTTTTATCAGATTAGCAGTTTATCAACTAAAATGTAAGTTATGGGAAGATTTTAAATGAATATTTAAAATTGGTTTATAACCCAGAGGTGGTACTTTACGGGGGTTACTGACTCTGCAAACCGCAATTTACTTCCAGAGATGAATGCTAAGAAAATCGAGTTCGAACAGTTTCTGCCCATGATGCAAGCTATCTCCAACAACAAGGACCAGGGAGGCTATGAAGATTTTGTTGAGGGGCTGCGTGTCTTCGACAAGGAGGGCAATGGCACTGTCATGGGTGCTGAACTCCGCCATGTCCTCGCCACTCTGGGTAAGGACATTAATATCAATGAACTTAGTAGGAGAGATCATACAGGAAAGGTCATGACAAAAAATCATGTCATAATCAGAATCGTCAGAGGGAAGGCTACAGAGGAAAAAACGAAAAAGTCAGTGACTACATCTGTTGGCCTCTGCGGCAGTGACTTTCTTTTGGGGTGAAGTCATGATGTTTCAAGAAGCCCATGGCTGATTGCTTATGGTGGGAATTTGAAAATATTCTGCTTCTATCTTATTGCTAAAACTTGAGTGTTTTGCTTCCCCAGGAGAGAAGATGAAGGAGGAGGAGGTAGAAGCCTTGCTGGCGGGCCAGGAAGACTCCAATGGCTGCATCAACTATGAAGGTACAGCCTGCCTCTCCTCATTAAGGATAGATTCCTTTCCAACTTTATTGTCCTCTTCTTTATTGAGGCATGTGACTATAAGCCGATTGTCTTATTTTGAGATGCTGTGTGAGGACCCAGACAGATATGCAGAGTTAATTTTGGAAATCCCATGCAGGCTCTTACAGTTTAACCTGTGTTCCTTATGCTTTCTCTTAGTTTATCCACAATATTCCTGAAAGACAGGTAGGGCTTAAATTAGAACCAAGTATAATGCAACCCCGGAGCTGAGCAGATTTTGAAGTTCTTCACAAGTACAAAAATCATAAGAAACTGGAGGTCAAAGAGATTTAGTTACTTATTGATGGTAAAATTGTTCACTAAACAATTAGAGAACTAAAATTTAGTTCTCTCTGGCTAGTGGTCTTGTTTACATGAAAAATCACTTAATAGCAGATATGGTGGCATACAATTGTAATTCTAGGAAGCTGAAGGAGGAGAAGCCCAGGCCTGCCTAGGTTACAGAGGGAGACCCTGCTGTGAGGTGCAGAGGGAGGGAGGGCCAGAAGGAAGAGGGGAGAAAAGAGAGGACTGATGGACACAGAGCCACAGGGGTGGGCGAGGGTCAGAGACAAGGAGGTGCTGGGAGAATACCATCTCATGGCAGACAGTGTTTATTTCCTGCTACCACTTTAGAGCAGTTTCACACGAAGTGTGTGAAAGCAATATATACACAAAGTAAATATTTAAAATAAAGCTGTTTAATACTATTTGAAAACGTAAATATTTCCAATAAACTTTATCTTCCCTCCTAAAAGAGACCAGCTACATTTCAATAAACCTATGTTGTCAACGTTGGTGAAAATAGGAATTTACAATGTTCCAAATTTATAAAAACCATTTTAAAAAAGACAAAAGGAAAGGAGAAGGAAAGAGAAGAGGCGAGGACAGAATATAGGCAGCCAGCCACGCCAGTCAATCTTCACTAGAAACATTAATTAAACTGCATCTTTTACCCATAAACAACTTCTATTTGGTTGTTGCTATAAATATATTATGTATAAGAACCTCCAATAATATTGTTGGGACAAATAGGCAGCCATTTGGAAAATAAATTTAAATCTCAATTTCTTTTCAATTCAATTTGACTTTTTCTAACTCTTAACTGTATATATTGCCCAACAGCTTTTGTCAAACACATCATGTCTGTCTAAACGGAGTTTTCAAGGTATACATCTATCCTTTCTTTGATACATAAGGCTTGGGGGTGATATTTTGTTTGTTTTTTTTAAAAAACAAAAAAACAGCTTCATAGCCTATGCTTTAGATACAGTATTGACTCCTAATCGCAATTTATTTATATTAGCCAGAATAGGATCTCCTATTTTTTAGACTCTATCATAATTAAAAAGTAGAGATTTAACTAACCAGAGGCTAGTTAATTTGGTTTGCATATAACACTACTGAAAATATTGTCCTGAGTCCTTTAAATATAACATTAGCTTTTAACAATTACTTTTCTAACCATGTTGTAAGAGTTCAAATTCAAGTGACAGCAACCAGGTTCTTAAAGCAAGAATGTCATTTGCCATGAGAGCGTTGGCTCATTGTTTCCTCTAGAGTGTTCTTTCCAAAGAGATGCTATCAACATCTAACTTGCTTCCATTTCCCCCACAGAACGCAGTGCTGGGGAAGACTGTCCAGAAAGTCAGTTCAAGAATACCTATGGCTAACTGTCAAGACCAGCTTGCCACCACCCAGAAGATCAAACAATCTAGACCATACTAGATCGAAGGATTCCCTGAAGTTTTATAAACCTTGAGTTTTTCATGACACACAAATCAGGTGTCTACTGTTAACAATCTCAAGTCCACGGACCACTTTTCTCATCTACTTGGGTCCATAACATTCTTAAAACACTACATCAATAAACTTGGTCAGTCTGGAATACTCAAATTGTGTTGTGTCTTACTATTTTGTTTTATGAAAATAGTTTTTAAGAATTTAATTCTTATGGAAAATTATTTTTAAAAATTGATGAATTACAAATATATATATATATATATTCATTCACTGTAGGGCCTGATAAGAAGGCTTTGTGGATAAAGGCATGTGCTACCAAGCCTGGAAACCTTCACACTATCCCTGGGATGCACATGGTGAAAGAAAAGAACAGATTCCCACACTTCTACTCTGACCACCATATGAATGTCATGCCCCACGCCCTACATATGCACACAAATGAAAACAATCAAATGAATAAATAATAAATGCAAAAAGAAAATATTTAAAGTCATCTCAATCTACAAGGCAATAACAGATTGTATAATAAAGAATTATATATTAGTGAAAAGTTAAACAGAGAACCATGGAAATTCAGATAGGAACCAGGGCATTTTAATAGACTATGGTAAGGTAAAGGTAAAACTGGGTTCTTCAAATTTATGGAAATCATTATTTATAGTTCAATCTATTTCCTTTGAAATAACATTTGGGGCTATTAGGGAACTGTATATGCCTCTGATTTTTGTCTCTGATGACTTCAAAAATAAGAGCCACTGTGACCTCATAGCTGTCACTTAAAAAAGAAAGGAAGGAAGGAAGGAAGGAAGGAAGAAAGGAAGGAAGGAAGGAAGGAAGGAAGGAAGGAAGGAAGGAAGGAAGGAAGGAAGGAAGAAAAAGAAAGAAAGAGAGAGAGAGAGAAAGAAAGAGAGAGAGAGAGAGAGAGAGAGAGAGAGAGAGAGAGAGAGAAAGAAATGCTCTCCATGTTGAAGGGTTTACCACTCAAGAGCTCAGGATTCAGTTGATTGCTGTGCATCTCCCTCTCTGCCTCTTCCGCTTTCCATGCACGGTGTCCACATCTCCACTTAGCTCCTCACAAAAACTAAGTGGAAGAGTTTCCAGAGCAAACTATATTCTAGATGTATCAATACACCTTTCCACAGAAGACTCTGGAAGGAAGTAATGTCAACACTGTGTGGTTGTCCCTACCTCCCTGAAGAGATAACGGTAACAAGGATTATAAACTCTCTCAGAAGTTCCTGCCTATGTGTGTGTCCTGGGAAGGTGTGTTGGCAGCTTATGTCAACAAGCTCCTTCTGTCTTTCAAAAGTCACTTGTATTCTGGTCGCTGACCTGGGCTTTTGTGGATAACTTGGCCACAGCAATCACATGTTTGAGGAAAGTGAACTATGACCTCATGATCTTAAAGCCAATTTTAACTACAAGCAAGAACTAGAAACATCACTGAGGGTATATCATGAAGAACCCTCTGGGAGAATGGGAATTTGCGTCTACACTTTCCTTTATGGGGACCACAGACCCATGCCACTGAGAGTGTGAAATGTGCCTAGTGAGATGGGTGAATTGCATTTTTAAGTGTATTTCATTTTAACTTAAGATTTTATTTAATGGCTACGTGTGCCTCAGGACTACCATATTGAACAGCGAGGGTCTCAGCACATACTTATTTTCAGTTGTCACACGAGACAATTGAAATGTTTTTTTTTTTTTTTTAAATGTAAAAGCTCCACATATAAAATTGTCAATTTTTAAATCTTGTTTTCAAGCTGGGTGTGGTAGTGCGTGCCTTTAACCCCTGAGCACTTGGAAGGCAGAGGCAGATGGATCTCTGACCCTGGTCTACAGAAAGAGTTCCAGCAGTCATTACACAGAGACACCCTCTCTCAAAAAATATTTTCAAAAATATAAAGGTCACAGTGTACAGAAAATGACTGCTACATGTAGTCTAATTATAAAGGGCTTTTTAAAAAAATCTGCAGTGTACATTTCTTTATATATTTTTTTCAAGTTAGAAGAGCATGATGTGTGTGTGGTATAAATTGTTAGTTTTGAGTCTCATGCATAACGCTTTCCTCTCAAGATTTTATAATAGTGCTTTAACCCTCCCCACGGGATAACTTCAGCACACTGTCATGGGACCTAACCTTATTAAATTACCGCATGTGAACCCGCCCATAACTCAAGTAGCAGCAGGTGCAAAAAGGGAGCTGCAGGCAGAAGAGTGATAGTCATTTTTAAAATCCCCACCAGCTGGCGAAACAACAGGTGTCTAATTCCTCAGCTTTTAAAAATAACTTTAAAAAACCCCCGTGCTGCATAAGCAAGTTTGTTTTTAAACCACCTTGGTCACAAAATACATTATATGTTGATTTTTTTTTTTTTTTTTTGGTCTCAAAATTACATTTGAAGCCTAAGCATATAAAAATCTATTCCTCTTTAGAAATGAAATAAATAATTATTTATTGAACTGGAAAATTAAACTGTATCTTAAAGCTTTTGGGTAATCTGTCCCAAGAAACATCAAATGGAAAAAGCCTATAATATGCTTCCTCTAACCTGTCATCTGATGCTGGTCTTTCTCAGCAGTGGTAAATCTCTTTTTTCAGTCATGACAAATATAGCTTGAAACTTAGCAGAATGAAGAAAGACTATCTTCCCTCAACTCCTAGGTTTAGAGAAAATCATGAATCTATAGATCTTGTCCGGCAATGCCTATAATCCCCAAACAAAGAACAGTAAGTACCTACCTGAAGTCCAGATTAAAATCCTAAACGCTCTACTGTTGCCAAGGGAACTAACCTTGGGGGGTAGGGTGGAGGATAAGTAATTCCAGCAATGATTTCAATTTGCAGTTTGGTAAGCAGTAAATGAGTCCCAAGCTAAGAAAGTCATGGTGTGGGTACATGATGGGTTACGAGACTGTGCCAGGCCTTCCAGAAGCTTCATACAAGATAAGTATTCTTATGCATCATTAGTATTTGACAGGGAAAAGTCTTACCTAATTTTTCCCTTGAACTTTATCTCCTAACAGTGTGGTTGGCCAAAGCCACCTCCTAGGTCAGGCAACATGTGACCCAAGTCTTAGACTTCAGTTTAGAGTACTCACTCCAACCTTACCTTCCACCATCCTCTCCCAGAGCTGAGAAGTATACCCAGGAATACAGCATGCCACTCTGTCCTAGGCCACTCAAGGTACTTGGAAGCCCACATTTCCCTGCCTAAGTGGCCCCAAGTTTTCTCCAAGGACAGGAGTCTTCGTATGTCCATCCTTCTAGAGGAAGAGCTGCAGTGGTGAGTGTAACTGTGAGACCAAAAGGTGACTGATACCTTCCAGTGTTTCTTTGTCTAAATGGTGTGTCTTACTCACCCAGGCGACTGACTCCTGCAGTCCAGGATGGTGCTGAAGACAAGAACTGAAGAGAAGCAAATCTCTAGGATATAGGGGCAGATCACCAAGAAGTCAAAAATTCCACCTTGGCCTTCTTAGTTATTACGACACCATATTTTTCAGAAGATGAAAGATACATGTCACTTGATAGCTTTTTAGTTTGATCCATAACCAAGTATTTAAATTTATACTAAGTGACCCCCCTTGAGTCTCATCTGTAAGGTGGGTTTTCTGAATATAATGTTTTCAGGGACCAGTTTTAACATTGCTCAGAAATAGAGGCCTACTTCATTTAAACAGTTAAAAAATAATAATTGCGGAGCAGAGACTGAAGGAAGGGACATCCAGAGACTGCCCCACCTGGGGATCCATCCCATATTCAGCTACCAAACCCGGACTTTATTATGGATGCCGGGAAGTGCTTGCTGATGGAAGCCTGATATGTCTGTCTCCTGAAAGGCTCAGGCAGAGCCTGACAAATACAGAGGCAAATGCTCGCAGCCAACTATTGGACTGAGCATGGGGTCCCGGATAGAGGAGTTAGGGAAGGGACTGAAGGAGCTGAGGGGGTTTGCAGCCCCATGGAGGGAGTAACAGTGTCAACTGGCCAGACTCCCCGGAGCTCCTGGAGACTGGACCACCAACCAAAGAATACACATGGAGGGACCCATGGCGCTGGCCACATATGTGGCAGAGGAGGGCCTTGCTGGACAACAGTGGGAGGAGAGGCCCTTGGGCCTGAGGGTATTCAATGTCCCAGTGTAGGGGAATGCCAGGCGGGAGGACGAGAGTGGGTGGGGGAGCACCCTCATAGAGGCAGGGAGAGGGGGGATGGGATAGGGGGTTTCTGAAGGGGAGACCTGGAAAGGAGAAAATATTTGAAATGTAAATAAAGAAAATATCCAATCCAAAATATAAATTAATAATAATTATTATTATAATAATCCTGGCCAAATTATTATTATTATTATTATTATTATTATTATTATTATTATTATTGCAATTTCTATGTTCAGTAATTACACAGTAGCCTATCAGTTATGTTTTTCTTTCTAAGAACAATAGCTTTCCTTTCTTCTTGTCTTTCTCCAATCTGTTAAAGAGAAAATCAACTCATCTCTTGATATTTTTATATAGAATGCAAGTACATAGATTACAATTAGTATAGAAGTGGGTAATTGCTAATGTGTGGTAGTGCAATAGAAAATATAGATGTGGGCCTGGGGGAGATGGTTCTGTCATGAAATGATTCCCGGAACCCACATAAAAGAAGCTGGTCATGGGCACATGTAATTAGAGCCCTGAGGAGGCGTTCAGACAAGAGGAGCCTATCTGGTGAGCCCCAGGCTAGAGACAGACCCTGTCTCAAGAAAACTAGGTAAACAATGCCTGAAGAAGAACATCTGAGCTTGACTTCTGGCCTCCACATATGCACGCTCAAGCATGCAAGCACAGAAACATGCCACACACACTATATTAAATTGTGTGTGTGTCTGTGGAGTGTGTGTGTGTGTGTGTGTGTGTGTATACATGTGTATAAAGCATCAAAAGTAAAAATATATTTGAGGGTTTTTTTCATTTGTTTTTTTTTTTAATCTTTGAAAATAAATCCATCAAAATCTCAACTGACATGCATAAAGTGAACTTTGCCACTATCTATTGCTGGTAACTGGTGAAGCTGAATTTAAACTCCAATTCAAGGGCTGGAGAGTTAATTCTGGTTAAGAGCATTCATTGCAATTCCAGAAGACCAGGGTTCAATTCCCAGAATCCACATGACAGCTCACTACAACCTGTAACTTTAGTTCCAGGGAATCAACTCCCTCTTCTGGTGTCCATAGGCACCGGGCACAAATGTGGTGCATATACATACATACATACATACATACATACATACATACATTCATACAGGCAGAACACACATACACATAAAATAGATAAATCTAAAACATTTTCAACATTAAACTATAATTCAGAAAGAAACAAAAGCTCAAATGACAAATCTAGGCTAACTTCTGTTGGTTTTTCTGCTTCTTACACAGTCCTTCTGTGAAAGGACTTCAGAACACAGCTGTGGTGTGAAAGCTGAGCTGGAGTTGGTCAGACAAAGAAGCCATGAAATGGAGAAGCTTCTTTGAAGGTAAAGAGAACTACGTGCATATTTCCAGAAGGAAGCAACTGCAGGGTGTAAGTGGATCCGTATGGAACTCAATTTGGTTCTCATAGTGGAGGGGTGGAGAGGTGGGGTAATGAGAGATGAGGCTCAGCAAGTATCCAGTGATGTTGCAGAGAATCTTTTGAGCTAGTTTGGAGTGTGTTGGTCTCCTTTTGGAGGTGATAGAACCTTTGAAGTGCTCAGAACTAGAGAGTGATGCCATTTTATTTACAGTTTAGAAAGTGACTCTGGTTGACTGCTATGGATGTCTTAGGAAGGAGAGCTGTAGAACGAGGGACAGAAAGAACAAAGCCATCAGTAGACTGTACCCAGCATTAAGAGTACACGGCAGAGGCAAAAAAGACATTGACAATGATAAAATGTTGGACTTCCTTTTTAAAAAATGACAGAGAGATAGATGGGTAGTTGGTTGATGAATTGGGAGGGCTAGAGAGGAGGTTAGATTAAAATCAGTATATAATACACACACATACAAACACACACACACACACACACACACACACACACACACACACACCACTCCAAAGCAGTTTGGAGGAAGTATGTGCTCTGATTTTGATATTTGATTTTGCAATGACTTTGAGATGTATGTGGGACAGAGCATAAAGCTGTTACTTAAGCCATCTTGAAGAGCATGGGAGAAGTGTTACAAAGTCTAAGGATCTGGGAGGCAGGCATACATAGATAATAACTTAATTCACTTTGAGAGTTGGGGTCACCAAGGGAGAGTGCACACAGTAAAAGAGGGCAGAAGACAGGCTCCTGAGCATAAGACTGAGTCATAAGCTTTAACAGGTGAGTAGAGAAAGCAGATCAATGAAAAAGATTAGGAGACAGGAGGAAGACTGAGAAGAAAAAGGAAAAGCATAGTGTCGACGATGTAGAAGCCAAGACAGTGAGCATTTCAAAGCCAGTGGGTAGATGGTACTACATGATACAGAGGGGTAAAATAGGGACTAAATAGGACTTGGTTTTTCTCAATTGCTTTGTCCAGGTTCCTATCTTCATAATTTCTTTTCCAGTATGAATAAGTAAATCTCTTGATAGTTTGACTTTAGTGTTTGCACAGGTTATACAAAATATACTTAACCCAGTATCACAACGCCTTCTTATCATCAGCTCAGAGGGCAGTACTTCACAAAGCAAGATGAGTGCGTATGAGCTTGCCACACGCCCAATAACTGACACTCTGAATTAATTTTATATCACATGATAATCCTTTTAAAGTCTATTTAACAGAAGATGAACTTGGAAAGGTCAAGTAAACCCCTCATAATTGTACAGCTTAGAAGAGCAACAGGGGTATTCAGACCTGAGTCTGACTCCAAAGCACCTGCTCACTAGGAAATACTTTGATTTCACAGAGACTCTGACCTGCATTGCTGGCTTCTACTCTCCCACAGGAGTTCATTCTGACCCAGCAAAGCAGACATTGTCCTAGATTTTAACTTCCAAGGACTTATTACCTATTCTTTTATTGAATAGCAAATATCAATATATAATGATGAACATAATTTTGGTTAAATTGAATACGATCCTTGAAGAAGCATATTTTCACCGCCTCCAGTTTTCTTCTCTTCTCACGATTGCATCTCTCAGGAGAATATTCTGCACTATCTACATCCGATTACTCAGTAAATGGGAAACTTTGATTATTATTTTCTAGACAGAATATACAATGGCTCTCTTGAAAAAGATGAATGACCAAACCAAGAGGTAAATTCCCAGTTCTCAACCACCTGAGACATTCATCAGTCTGGCCCTTTGTCATTTCTCTGGCCTCCAGGGAAAACATTCTGACTCTGTTCCTCAGCTGCTCCATTTTTTTGTTTGCTGTGTCTGTCCTTCTTCCTCTTATGGCCCATAGGTTTTGTCCTCTGCTTCTTTGCTCCTCCAAGACACTCATGATTGTACTTCACAAACTCAGCTTAGTGCTGACAACACCCAGCTCTGCCTTTACCCAAACAGATGTTTCTCTGAAGCATTAAACCCAGCCATCTTCAACCCACCCAACATGGCTCCCGCACACAGCCGTGCAGACCACTTTCCATCTATCCCAATTAAAAGCGATTATCACATCGACAAACAAGTTCCGTTCTGTTCCACTCCTGCCCCTGCATCTCTGGCCCAGCCCAGTTTAGGACTCCTACCCATTGTGTGTCTCTCCCTCTCCACACCAATTCGGTTGCAGCCTGACGACTCCACCTGTGGGCATCTCTCTCCATTTTCACCTTCCTGTAGTCTGCCATTATTTGATCCTCAGATTTCAGGAAATAATCGATTAACTCACGGTCAAGTCACAACTCTTGCACCCAATATTTCCAATTCTATCATTCTAAATATCAAGATAGCTGGGCCGCTCTTGGATACACACCCTTACTTAGTACTTCTCCTTGCTTAGAGGAGTCAAGTGAAAGTACATACAACCGTTGGAAAATTTTTAAGTCTTTCTTATTTACTGCTATGTCTTTTTTAAGGAGATTTTATGTTTTAATTGACCAAAGCCAAGACAAATACCTACTGCTACAACATTGTTCCATGTGCTTCAGTTTTGTTCAATTTAATTAGCTTTTAAATAACTCCATACATCGAATTAAAGAATACTGTCTACGCTCACACTCTCCTACCTTTTATCCCCCCTCTTTTTTTTCCTGTTTTTGTTTTTTTTTTTAATTATTTTATTTTATTTTTATTTTTTGATACTTTATTTACATTTTCAATGTTTCCCCCTTTCTAGGTCTTCTCTTTCGAAGCCACCTATCCCCTCCCCCTCCATCTCTATGAGGGAATTCCATCTCCCACCCACCCGCCCACCCTCTCCCATATTCCCACCTTGACATTCCCCTTTACTGGTGCCTCTAATACCCTCAGGCCCAAAGGCCTCTCCTCCCCCTGATGGCCAACAAGGCCCTCCTCTGCCACATATGTGGTCCGAACCATGGGTCCCTCCATGTGTATTCTTTGGTTGGTGGTCCAGCCTCCATGAGGACCGGGGGGGGGGGGGGTCAGGCCAGTTGACACCGTTGCTCCATCCATGGGGCTGCAGACTCCCTCAGCTTCTTCAGTCCCTTCTCCAACTCCTCCATCTGGGACCTCACTCTCAGTCCAGCAGTTATTGTAAAGTGAAACTTGGGTATTCCGAACGTTTCGGCTAATATCCACTTATCAGTGAGTATATACCATGTTCATTCTTTTGTG
>CM052709.1:58369760-58392806 GCA_028551405.1 Uromys caudimaculatus | reverse complement strand
TGTGTTTTTCTGTAATTCTTTAATGGATTTTTGTGTTTCCTCTTTAAGGGCTTCTAGTTACTTATTTCTGTTCTCTTGTATTTCTTTAAGGGTGTTATTCATTTCTTTCTTAAAGTCTTCTATTATCAACATGAGAAATGATTTTAAATCTGAGTCTTGTTTTTCTGTTGTGTTGGGGTATTCAGGTCTTGCTGTAGTGGGAGAGCTGGGTTCTGATGATGCCAAGTAGCCTTGGTTTCTGTTCTTTATGTTCTTACCCTTGCCTTTTGCCATCTTGTTAACTCTGATGTTAGCTGGTCTTACTCTGTCTGGCTGAGGCTTGTCCCTCCTGCAGGCCTCTGTGTCAATACTCCTTGAAGACCAGCTCTCTCTGAGAGGTATTTGGGTTTGGAGAGCTGTGGCACAGGGTCAGCTCTGGGGCGCAGACAGATACCAGAAGAATCTCGTCCCCAGCTGTCCCTTGGTTCCTATGTCCTGATGGCTCTGCAAGGGTCCCTCTTGATGCAGTGAGTTTCAACAGAAGTGGTGGTTTTGCCTGTGCTCAAAGGTGTGTCAGCACTCCTGGGATACCAGCTCTCCCCTGGAGCCCTGTGGCCCAGGCTGAGGTCCCCAGGCACAGATGAAAACTGGAAAGTTCCTGTCCCCGACTTTACCTCAGTCCCTGTGTCCTGAGGGTTCCGGGTGGGTCCTGGGGAGCAGTGGTGTTCACCTTAATCCCACTCAAGGCTTTTCCACGCTCCTGGGAGGATAGCTTTCTCCTAGCGTTCCTTGGCTATGGACCCCTGGTGGCCCAGGCAGAGGTCTTCACCCACAGATGGAAACCGGAAGGTTCAGAGGTTTCCTGTCCCCGAGTTTTCCTCAGGCCCTGTATCCCACGGGTTCTGGGCGTGTCCCAGTGAGCAGTGGTGCTCGTCTTAGCCCCACTCATGGCTTTTTCACGCTCCTGGGAGGGTAACTTTCTCCTTGCGCTCATTGGCTATGGACTCCATCCCTGCTCTCTAATAGCCCTTCTTGTCTACAAATCTTTTTCTCAGATCATTTTATTCATTTTGTTTTGAGACCACCTGAATTTAACCAGGGATATATGCATGAGTGTAGGTACCTACAGATATACAACTAAGGAACAGTGACTCCCCACACCCTCCCAGAATCCACTAGTTGCAAAAGGTAGACCCTGATGATTCCTGGTGTTTCTTTTTTACTTATCCTTCCTCCCAACCATGCTGAAAGCTGTGATGGGTAAAACCACACACTTGGGTTCCAATGTGCTTTCTCATATTCCATATGACAACCTTATTGGTGTCATAGATATGTACTCACAAAGCCCTGTTGTGGCGACAAATAAGACATCATAAGTGAAGTACTTGAACTGTGTGCCGGCTGGTCTTGTGTTGACTTAAAATACAAACTAGAGTTACCTGGAAGGAAGGAATCTCAACTGAGAAAATGCTTCCCTAAGATCCTGCTATAAGACATTTCATAATGATCAACGTGGGAGGGCCTTGGCCATTGTGGGTGGTGACATCCCTGGGCTGGTGGTCCTGAGTTCTATAAGGACTCAAGCTGAGCAAGCCATGAGGAGCAAGCCAGTAAGCAGCATCGCTCTATGACTTTTGCATCATCTCCTGTCTCCAGGATCCTGTCTTGTTTGAGTTTCTGTTCTGACTTCCTTGAATAATGAAGAGCAATATGGAAATATAAGCCTAATAAACCCTTTCCTCTCCAACGTAATTTTTTGGACATGGTGTTTCATTAGACACCCTAACTAAGACCAACTGTAAGGATGAAATAAATGAGATTGTAGTTATTATAATCATAGTTCTTTGGAAACATTATAGAAGTTCCTTTTCAGGGGATGATTTTATACCTTATTGGCATCCACTTCCCCTCTTGGCCTTTCCTTACTTAAGCCCCTACATCCACAACATGTCCAATAGGACCCTGTACCTATTATTATATTTCTGTTATTTGTTTATATCACCCCATTTCTATATTCCTGGAACCTAGAGCAATTCCTGACATATGGTTGGTGCTAAATTTTAAAAAAAGACTGGGAACACAGAATATCAGTTTGTAGCCCAGGCTAACCATGAATTTACAATTCTCCTACATCAAGTTTCTCAAGGTTACCTCTGTATACCATCACACTTAATAGTTTTCTTTGGGACAGTGTCCTGATTACTGCCCAAGCTAGTCTTGAATTCCCACAGAGGAAACAAAATCTATTACTATTTAATCCAATAAACTTAGTGACTCTCAGACATTGCTTGGATTTGGATGAATAATTCAATTTCAAACTGCATTCATTTTAGCAAATAAAACACAATAGAAGTTTGTGCTACAAAATTCACATAATCATTCACAAAGCTTGAGAAAAAAGTCAAGGTGTTGCTATCAGTTTTCTCTGAGCAAGGGAAATCACAACATTTTTGTTTATTTGCATGTGTTCTTTACTTTTATGTCTCATTTTTTACTTCTCTCTAAGAGATGAGGTATATTGCTTTTGTAATTTGTCATGAAAAGTGTAATATATGCTGTTTTCATGGGGTTTTTCCCCATTTAAGACTTTATTAAGTTTTTCCTTTTTTGAGCACTTCATACATTCATACAGTGTGTTCAGGTTCCTCTCTCCACTGCCCACCCCACATGCTCTGCTTTATTTTAGTTCTCAAAACATACAACGACAGTAGAGCAAAGGTCAAAGAAAGGCTTGGTGACAATGGCGTTTTAGAAGTACAAAAACAAGATTGCAAGGAAGTTTAGGGGGGTTGTTTTGTTTTGGTTTTAGAAAAATGTTTATCTGAGTAAACACTAAATTGACACTTAATGAACCTTCCAGACACTTAGCAAAATCATCCTGTGTTATTTCCTGTAGTCTTGGAATTCAACGCTAGCTTGGGCAACAAGCAAGACACTGGGGAGCACCACAGTCTCCTCACACAGCTTTAAGACTGCTGAGTAGGACTTTGTAAGGAGGTTAGGTTTTCCTTTATTTGGGGGTATTCCTCCATTTCTTTCATTATTTCATTATAGTAGAGAATTCCTGACTTCTGGGTTTCTTTGACTATTTTGGATGCTGTTATATCACGGGCACACTATCCATGACAGTGGTAAAGCCAAAGGGAGGTCTTTGTTCCCAAGTAGAGCCACCGCCCTTGCCTTTTCCTTTGGCAGTCAGAAAGATGAGAGTAAATCTAATTTTGTTTTTTTGTTTTTTGCAAACTGTCCCACACACATTATATATATTTTTATTCCTCTATATCTCTTTTCATCTAACTTTCTACCTTTATTCCCAACTGCCCTATTGAAAGTACTTTTATTGTCAGCAAACCTGTTTGGTGGTATAAATTGTAATAAGCATACTGACAGGCTTCATGATTTCATCTTTCTAGATATAAACTTTATTTACTACCCATGAAAATCAACTTCCTGGATCAAATAAAAAAAAAGATGATAAAATGGATCATAAGGTTTCCTGACGTCCAGCATTTTCTACCGAATAGTATTTCAGCGGAAAATGTATACCCAGGTCAGAAACAGGTTTAATATCCCTTGAAATTCACATGGCCTTAGATGGATGAGTTAGCATATCATGTACTAAGTTTGCTAAAATCACAGGAAAAGAGAAGTTGCCTAACCCTCTCCCCCCCAAAATATAATTTTTTTATTATACTAGTTGAAAAAGATCAAAATTGTGAAGTATTGTTGTAATATACTAGTAGTGTGAAGATCCCCAGTGGGGTAATAAGGACCACATGAACTCTTAATTCAGCACTTACTTTATTACACTCTGAGTGACACGAATTGAAATTGAAGCCCCCTTGCAGCCTTTCTTTGGCTGGAGCATCCTTCCATTCTCTTGACCTACACTAAGTTTGAATACCCTATTTGCCTTGATAACCCCCCCATCCTTTCTGTAATGAGATGGAATACGTAGGTATATATTAATGATTGTTCATTTGTTTTACAAAGCACTAAGGGAAGTTAATCGAATTTGTTTTCCCCTTTGCATAATGTGTGGTGGTAAAAAGAATGGGAGCTAGCAAGCTAGAAAGATTTAAATACAAGATTATAGGCAAGACAATTAATTTTCCTGAATTCAGCTTCCTTTCTTGTAAAAACAGAGATAATATGACCCTTTCAACAATGGCTGAGTGCATGGGCTGAGTAAACTTGCTTTGAATTTATGTAGCTAAGTCTTAGCTGCTAGCTAGATGATCAGTGATAATTTACTATTCTGTTTGCCTCAAGTTTTGCTTCAGCCACTGCGTGTGCCTCGTGTGTAGGCATGTACACGTAATTGTGGAATGACTCGTTTACCAGTCATCATCTTGTGCTAGTGGGCATCTAGAGAGCGATGAAATCAGTCTACCCCTAGTTGGTCTCTGGTAGCTCCTCATAGCTTTGACATGTGAGGGAAACTTGAAGAATGAACAAAAGATATTTACCTGCCCTGTCTCTCCTCTTCCCACACCCCTACCCCCTCCCTTCTCCCTCATTCTCTCCCTCCTTTTCTCTGTGTGTGCAATGACTCAAGCCTTTGAAGTAAAGGACAGTTGGAGAGGAATGAGATTAATATGTTTCAAAAAGTAGAACAAAAGTTCACTTCCTCCAAGGAAAGAAACCCAATTGTGTTGAATTACTGACACTCATCTCACTTTACAAGCTACAATTATGTAAACCAAATGCGTTTGGCGATTCTCTTATAATTGTGTTATTTTAAAGCAGGATGACTGTTAAATAATTTAGAACTGGAGACCCTCTCTGACAGGAAGATATTTCTAGCTCTGTGCATTTTCCTGGAAGTGAGAGAAAGACCAATAAGTGACGGACTTAAATTCTAGCTTCCTATCTTCCCATCCCTTTAGCCATACTGGACATGTGCTATATAATGAGATAACGGAATCTTTTGTTTTGTTTTGTTTTGTTTGCTTGTTTGTTTTATATAATATAAAATTTTTTTATTCTAATTTTTTGATATTTTATTTACATTTCCAATGTTTCCCCCTTTCTAGGTCTCCACTTTGGAAACCCCCTATCCCCTCCCCCTCCCCCACCTCTATGAAGGTATTCCCCCACCCACCCACTCCTGTCTTCCCACCTTGGCATTCCCCTTTACTGGGGCCTCTAACACGCTCAGGCCCAAGGGCCTCTCCTCCCCCTGATGGCCAACAAGGCCCTCCTCTGGCACATATGTGGTCTGAGCCATGGGTTCCTCGATGTGTATTCTTTGGTTGGTGGTCCAGCCTCCAGGAGGACGGGGGGGGGGGGGGGGGTCAGGCCAGTTGACACTGTTGCTCCCTCCATGGGGCTGCAAACTCCCTCAGCTCCTTCAGTCCCTTCTCCAACTCTTCCATCTGGGACATCACTCTCAGTCCAGCGGTTACTGTAAAGTGAAACTTGGGTATTCCAAAATTTTGGGCTAATATCCACTTATCAGTGAGTACATACCATGTTCGTTCTTTTGTGACTGAGAGATAACGGAATCTTTAGTGCATTTAGTAGAGTTATGAGGGGGACAGCATTATACATGCTTTAATATGATGTATATAGTACAGAATCTAACTCGAAAGTCATCAAATTGCTTTTCTAGGATGGTAGGTATAATTCACTTTAGAGTTTATTTATTTTTGTTTGGTTATTTGCTTATGTTGTGGAATACTGACACAGAGGTATGAAAATTAGTTCACATGATAGAAAGACACCAGGGGCAGGGGGTGCCAAGAGGAAAGGGGAAAGGAAAGGGAGAGAGAAAATAGGCAAAGGGAACCGGCAAGGAGCATCCATCCGCAGGTGGTGTTGACGTCATTGCTGTAAGGCATGCAATGTGCAGTCTTGTTTTCTGTATGTAGTCTTTGGAAATTTCTAAATGGTTTGCTCATGATTGGTACAAGTGGATCCCTTGGGGACAGTGAAAGTCTACTAAATTCTAAAGCCAGACGAGCTGGCAACTGACTTATCCTATTTCTAAAAGCAGCACATACAAGTCTTTAAAGTATTTCAGCCCAGCCCCATGAGCATCTGGTGCTAAGCGTCTCCTCATGGGGTTTGTGTGTAAGTTCAGCCCCGGTTTTAAATTTTGACAATATTATATGTGTATGCAATACACTGTGAGTAAGCTCACTCTCCAAGAGCCTCTCTCACCCCTCCCATGCCTGATAAGCCCTTCCTCCTCTTAACTTGTCTCCCTCCCATCCTTGTATCCCTCCTTGTTTTTATGTAATGGGACATGGTCTTATGGGTGCAACATTCTTCATCATAGTCATGAACATGAACCACAAAAAAAAAAAAGCAATTGTGGAGAGCTTTTGGGGCCACTTCTAGAAATTTGGCAAGAATTTGACATTGGGCTAGGACAAGGAAGTAGACTCAAGATGAATACAGATGAGGAATGTGTGATTTGTATCTTGATGGGTCTTGTTAAGATCCTGAATACAGTAATCATGGGACCTTTGTTTATGCCTTGTTTGTTCCTTGACTACTTTGTTTATGTCTTAGGACTGACCTTATTCTTTGTTTATACCTAGAGTGGTATAAAAGCAGACTGAAGAAAAATAAACCTGCTTCAGCTTCAGAACTGGCTGGAGTCATGTGATGGTGTCATCTGATTGTCTTTTTCTTTTCAATCTTCACTCCCTCCCTCCAGACTCTGTTGACGTGTGTGTTTGTTTATTTGTTTAATCAGGATTTCACTATGCAGCCCAATTGGTCTCAAACTTATGACCTTCCTACCTTAGCATCCCTAGTTCTAGAACAACAGGTCTGTCTCTGCCTGCTATTGCAGACTGGCAGAAAATGGAAGACTAAGTTAAGAGATTCATCCAAGTTTCTTAAAGACAGAATGGGAGTGAGAGCCTAGCCTTTGTTAGAGTTGCTTGCAGGACATCCTTCTGCTTCTGCTGCACGACAACCGATTCTGTATTGTAACACACACTCTCTAAGCTAAAGATGTAAATTCTAGTAGAGGCCATCTTTACAGAAGACATTCATTTTCATGTTCTGATATCTGCTCTTCCTTCTTAACCACGCTAATTCTCCTAGAAGAATTGCCTTCCTCCTACTGTGTATGTCTGTGTGAAATGGGAAATAGAGCTTCCCTCTCCTCTCCTCCTCCTCCAAAGCCACATCAGATGGCAGTCCATAGCCCAGCTATGTAAAGGCAGCTCAATATATTGTCAGAATCCTCTAGAATTCTGCATGAAGCAAATGCATAGTATACTTGGGAGTTTCAAATACAAGTGAAAAAAAGAGGCATGAATCAGAATCAAGATAAGAAAAGTAAAGGCACATACAAAAACAAATAAAGGAGCCCTTGATACCCAGGACCTGAGCTAAGTCTCAACATGAAGCTAAGTTTGTTGGCCCTCGCTTATTGTCATAGAACTTCTAAGGCTGAGGCAGGAGTATCACAAGCTCAAGGTCATCCTACTGAGTTTGAAGATTATTTCAAAACAAAATAAATACCTGCCAAGAATTTCCAAAGAGCTTACAAAGGCCCATAATCCTTTTTCTAAGAAAAAGCTTATAAACAAGAGTACAAGCCATGTTTACAGGCAAACAGTCTTGACCATCTTGACCCATGTATACTGAGAGTTCCCTGACCTTCTTTGAACTGTTTTTATTTTATCACTTGTAAGCACTACAAAGTGCCTCATAATCCACCCATAATCTCATGTACTAAAGAACATATCTTTAGATAAAAATAAGTGTACAAAATAATATTACTTAATCTTTGAGGCTTTATAAGATTATATCTCTTAAGTAATGTAACCTCACACTCATGTTTTTGCATACTGCTGCGCTCTATGTTTGGGACCTTCAAAGAACTTTTTCAAATTTTTATGAGGTGGGCAAAGTGACCTTTTGTCCTCCTAAATCATGCTGGACAGGATCTCCTTTTCAGGATCCCAGAATTTTTTTCAAAAGCCACAAGGCAGGTATCAAAACCACAATGCAAATGTAATTATAATGAAGTCAGGATCTTTTGAGAAAATGTGTGTGTGTGTGTGTGTGTGTGTGTGTGTGTGTGTGTGTGTGTGTCTGTGTCTGTGTCTGTGTCTGTGTCTGTGTCTGTGTCTGTGTGAAGAGAGAGTATTAAGACAGAGCCATTAATGGGGACTTCCTTCTTGAGCAATTTCTACCCACTCTTTGATATATCCTATTGCTTAAGTCTCACTGTCTGTTTCTCCTACACACACAAGCAAATACTTTAGTCTATGTTAAAAATATTTTCTTAAATAACCTCCAACTTTGGCTCTATCAACTGATGCTGAAATTCTTTTCTGTAGTGTCAGTCAGGATCCAGTCTCATAGGAGTGGGGGTCTCTGAAAAGAACTTAGGCTACGTGGCTGGCAGCATTGAGGTGCTCCTCTCACTGTCTTGGAGAGGCAGAAACTCTATACTACTGTCTCTAATTCCTTTTTCACACCAGTTTTCGCACAAAAGGCCCTCAACTGACTAGATGATATTCACAGACATTATGGATGTCTTAATAAAGCCAAGTGCTCATAATTGTTATTCTCATCTACCAAATCTTTATAGAAACATCTGGAATATCGTTTAGCTAAGCAACTAATTATACTCCTACCAGTGTCACAACGTTAGCTTTCATAGGTGCCCATCTGACCTCCATATTAGTACTAATGTATGTAATTCCTAGTTCATGGAAGTGTGCAGAGGGAAACCCAATGGAATAACTTAAGAGACAGTAATGAAGCGATTATACCGATATGCATGGGTAGAGAAAGAAAACCAGTAAGAGGATGAAACATCCAGAAGCTGGCAGTCCTAGGAGGCCATTTACACCCAACATCCTGAAGGTAAACAGGCAAACCTATCTTCTTTCATGTTCCATCTGCTAGCCTCCTACAGGTGTGAAGACCCAAGTAGAAGCCTACAAGCAAGGTAAATAGGATATTAGAGCCTCTGTACCTGAGCCTTCCCTGCCACTACACAAGTAGAAGAGGTCAACAAATGGATTTGGAGGGGACATAGAAATCTTTCCTGCCACCAGATGAATGAGGTTAAATAAACACAGTAAGGATTTTGGGTGATTTAGCAGCATGAGCCTCTTCTACTTCATTATGACTTCCTGTTGTTAGAGAGGCAGGCTTCCAGTTATATCCTACTTACTATCACAGTTGGATTTTATTGTCTACTTGATTAGATTTAGAAGCAACTATAGGATTGGTGGGGCCTAGGGGGACACTTCCACAGAAGATTAACTAATGGAGAAGATCCAGCCTGAGTGCAGCAGCAAGGATCCATGGGCTCCCAACTCCAGAATTAAAAGGAGAAAGCAGCAAGCCAGGTTAATACCAACATTCCCTTCATTTGATTTCTTTCTGCCAAGAAATGAATAAGCTTCTCTGACACCTGTTCCAGCTCCTAGGATGTTTTGTCCAAGTGTATAGGGCCAATCAACCCTGGGCTGACCCCTCTGCAACTGTGAGCCAAAATAAATCTTCTCTTAAGTTGATTTGGTCAACTATTTGATCACTTTGATTTAAGAAGTATGAAATATATTTACTTTTTGTCCACAACATGAGAAGAATTCCACATTTTAGAGTGTGGCTTCAGAACACCAATGTAGGGCTTGAAAGATTGTAAGGAGAAATCAGCTACTGGTGTCTTGAGGAATGGAGAAGTTGTCAGGCCCTTAAGCACACTGGTCCCTTTACATCAAGTGTTTCTGAGATCAGGGAACTGATGTCTCTCCTCATGCTTTCAAAGAAGTCTGGAAGTTTAAAAAGCTATTCCTGAAAGTACTCCTAAGACCACACAAGGAAGAATACAATTGCGTGGTAAAGATCTGTGCCTTCCCCTTCTAAGGACAAGAGAGTGAAGTTTTAACTCAAGTCAAGAGGAGCTACAAAGGATACAATCTATGAATCTAAGTCCAGGCGACACCTGGAGGGGCTCTGAGGCCCAAACAGAGAAGAGCTCTGTGGAATGTACCTGGAAGGCCAGATATGAGAGTTCAGAAATGAGTCAGACGTTCTGAGCCATTAGCATCAAATGGACACCTTCCACAGACAGAGGGAACCCAGGCTCTAACTTCCTATGACAGACAATGAAAGTTTGTGTTTTGTTTTTTAAAATTCTCTCTTTACCCCATCCCCAAAATCTGACTATCAAAGGTCAGAGAAAGCAGCTCTGGAGGTCAGAGGAGAGGGAGGAACACAGAAAGACTGAGCACAGTTCTTACTAGAGGTGTTCAGGAGTAAGTAAAGACGGAGAGAAACAATGTTCTGTTTGGTTTGGTATCCTTACACTAAATAAAATACTGTGTGTGTGTGTGTGTGTGTGTGTGTGTTTGAGTGTGTATGTTTGAGTGTGTGTGTTTGTAAATGTGTATACTTGTGTATTTGGAGGCTACAGGTTGACAATTCAGAGTCTTCTCCTATTAAGAGTCTCTCTGTCTTATCTTTGTGAGATGAGGTTTCTCTCTCAACCTAGAGATTAACAATTGACTAGACTGGTGGGCCAGAGATCTCAGGGAATCTGCCAGTCCCCATGCCTCTCCCTTGGCTGAAGTTACAGACATGTATGGCCATGTCTGGAGCTTAAATAGGGCCATAGATCAGAGCTCTCATCCACATGTGCTGGCACTTTACCAATTGAGTCATCGCTTCAGCCCCCAGAATGGCACATTGTAATTACTAAAACAAGATCTTTCTTTTGGCTGAAATGAGTAAGAGAGTTCTTTTGTTGTTGTTGTTTTTAAGTTGGAGAAAATGACTAGACAGTTCATTATCTGTAAGGCAGGGCTTCATCCAGGATAAAAGATACTCAACAGAAACATAGCAGGAAAGGTTACAAGCCTGAAAAATAAACTGTTTCTCTGCCCCTGCCCCATCAAGTCCTGATTACTTAAATACAGTCATCTGAAGAATATGATTTTGTTGCCTTTACTCTTTCATGAAAGGTTATGATGGCTGCACACCTATCTCACTGCCTTTCTCCTGCAGCATATCACCCATCTGCAAATCTAATTATTAAATCAAATATCTAGAGAAGTTTCCCAGCGTGGCTTTCTCACCTCCCCAAAGTCGTTTTCTTATTCATTGCATTTGACCAGTCAAATTCTCAAATCTATTATTTGTACATCACCTATGCATTGACCCCCATGCCTACAGCTTCCTTGTCAATTTGAACCTCTTCAGCCAGCTTGCTTTCCATTAATGTTATTTATGGGGTGTCTTCTATCTTATATTAAAATTTTATAGTGAGATGATTTGAGTGTGGCTTGCACAAAAGCAGCAAAGGGCCATCGAATTTTCTCGCCTATAAAATAATTATAACTTTCCTACAAGAATGTCAACAGAGCATGCTTTTCCTCTAAAGTCCTTTTAAAGTTGGACTTCAAACAAACTATTCAAAATAGGTTGCTTTAAGCACTATTTAACTCATATTTTATATGGGTAACCTGAGCCATTTCAGATTTTGCAAACTGTGGGAACGGATAGGCTGAGGATAACAAAAAGCCAAATATTTCACCAGTGTTGTGTAGCCTGGCAAGACCTCCTAGTTGCTACATAGGATGCTGCCAGCATCAACTACATCTGGGCATGCGTAGGACTGTTCCACGAAGGCCCATTTACCGCTTTTCTACTAAGTATCACTGGTGCATTACTCAGCAGACATTTATACAACTTAATTTGATGTGACTTTGCTATCATCGAATTTGCCTCAGCATTGCCATTTTCCACTGCTATCCATTGCATACAGAGCATCAGTTGGACACCCATGGTTTGTGATGAGCAATTGCTGTACTGCTGAACACTCTCTTCGGCACTCCGGGCTCATTAAAACTTAATTGGTCAGAACGGTGGTGGGGTTTGTTGTTGTGGCGGCGGTGGCGGTGGGGTTTGTTGTTGTTGTTGTGGCGGCGGCGGCGGCGGCGGCAGCAGTGATGTCTGTTGTGACAGAACACTCTGTAACTCACTCATGCAGTTCTCAAACTTAAGGCCATTCTTCTGACTTAGCCTACTGAGTGCTAAGATTAAAAGCATGAGCCACACACAACGCGAAATGCCTAGAAGTGATATGGTCATAGCCTTGGACACGTTCTTGCCTTGGAATAAATTCTTTTGGAGTCCCTCCACAAGGCTGCTGCATGGCTAACATTTTAGAGCGTGAGGAGTGAAACTTGTCTAAAGTGTGATTTTTGAACCTTGCCCAGATCGGTACACTAAGGATGCTTTTTACAGATGAAGAGTGGAGTAAAGGCTATGAGCCAAAGTTATGCTGGCTAAACCAGGGGCTCCTTGTCCTGGAAAAGAGGAGGCGTTTATCTTCCTACAGAGGTGTCACCCCTTGCCCCACCACTTAGACATGTACTTCAGGGGCTCCATCTGTCCAAATGAGGTATCTGTTCCTGGTTTGTACAATCATGCTACAAGCAGCTTACAGAACACACACTCCTTTAGTGAAGCTATAAAGGAGCTAAATCATAGGACAGTTTACCAATTTGTACATTGTGATCAGAATCATCTTTTGCTCCATGGTTCCAAGAACCAAGAACCAGGACCAGGGCCAAGGCTCCAGTATCTAAGAGCACATGTTACTCTTCCAGAGGACCTGGGTTCAAGACCCAGCACTCACACAACTGTCTATAACGTTAGTCCCAAGGTCTGACACACTAGAACCCACATGGCACACAGACGTACATGCAGTGTACAACATCTATACACACAAAAAATAAAAATTATTTTAAAAAATAAATTCTGTTCATTTTGTTATAAAGATAGTACAGAAACTCTAAAGGACTCTAAACAAATGGAAGCCACCAACATCATCCACCATCCAGAAGCAGCTAGGAAACATAACAAAATGTCTTCCTATGTGAATGCTGTCTGAAATGGAAGGAATATTTATAATATGCATAAATCAAAATACACACTTGCCAAGCACAGTGTCACGAGGCCTGCAGTCCCAGTATTTGAGAGTCAGGGTCAGGAGGGTTACTGTAGGATTGAGGTTTGCCTGGGCTATGTATGGAAACCCTATCTCAAAAAAGGAAGAACAAACATAAAACATATATATTTTAGTCTTTGTCTCTCTGTGTCTATCTCTGTGTCTCTGTCTCTGTCTCTCTCCTCTCTTGCCCACTTTTGGGGATTATTTTGTGTATGGGTTTATCACAGAACCTCGTGACATATCTGGGAAGAGCAGTGGACACTAAATCTGGACTCTGTCACCCATTTCTAACAGCTATAAGGATGTGAACAGGGTCTGTTGAATATTCATGTCTCCCCTCCAGGATCCTACAAATAGTTTAAACGGAAGTAGTCAAGCATTAGGGAACATTCTTGCCTGGAGTCCTGGTCCTAGATTTAAAAACCTGAGGCTTTGGTTTTTCCCCTCCCAGGACCAGCTGTAGCTATTTTTGCTCAAGTCTCTCATGGGTGGTTACCAAATGAAAGGGTACAAACTCTTCTAGGAGAGAGATCTTTGATTGTTGTAAAATAACTGAGCAGAGGCCATCACTCTGAGAAATTACCAAGCTCCCTGAAGCCAGTTTGTGGTAGGTGTGCATCCATTCTCCATATCTATTCAACTTTCTTGGGATAACTAACGACCCTTTTTAAAACTCTTTAGTTCTGTAGATTCAAAATAAGTTACCAGTCAATGCACAGGGAAGTCACGAATTTTTGCTCTTGCTTCATCCAATGTTGACATTGGCACAGTTCACAAAGGTTAGTCAATTACACATGTATTCCTGGGGGGGGTGGGTGTGCATGTGTGCCTTATGCAGTTTTTCACATGTATAGCGTCATGTAACTGTCACCATAAGGTGACTCTAAAACTATTTCATACTCATGAGATTTATTCTTACCACTTATATACACCATATCTACCCATTCGCCTAAATACCTAAACCCCAGTTTGCTTTCTATTTCTAGAGTGTTCTTTTTTAAATATGTAATAAAAATAAAATTATATAGGATTTCCTTTTTTCCTACTCAGATGATTCTATTTAAGTTCAAACTATGTGCATTCAATTGTGCTGTTAAATACAAATGGACATGCTGGAGAAATGGCTCAGTAGTTAAGAACATAGCTGTTGAGGTTTGGTCTTGCTGTCTATTGTAATGCTATAGTCTTACAGAGGACCTGAGCTTGCTTCTCAGATCCCATGTCAAATAGCTCACAACCTCTTGTAAGCCCTGCTCCAGTGAATCCAACTCCCTATCGTGGATTCCAAAAGCACCCTCACACATGGAATACATTCACACAGGCATATGCATGCATATGTAAATTAAAATAAAAATTAAATTAATTCAATTGGAGTCATCATTCTTTGAGGATGGCATTGGAAGTGAAGCCATGTAACTCCAAACCCTCATCTTCATTTGGAAGAAAACATGATTCATTTTTAGGAGAGACAACTATTTTGG
This sequence comes from Uromys caudimaculatus, assembly GCA_028551405.1. NCBI lineage: Eukaryota > Metazoa > Chordata > Mammalia > Rodentia > Muridae > Uromys > Uromys caudimaculatus. The sequence goes on along the minus strand of CM052709.1, from coordinate 58,378,403 downwards.
TTGGATATCATACTGTTGCTTTCTTGAGAACTACTGTTCCTATAGACAGATAATTATGTTCAGAGAGCATAAATAGCTAAAAACTAATCTTATTCTTATATCTAGTGTCTAGACTAGTTACTTCAATACAGCCTATACTACATTCATTAGAATGTACTCCATCCCTCCTGTGCCCCCCCTTGCCTCTATGAGGGTGCTCCTTCACCCACTCCCACCTCACTGCTCTAGCACCTCCCTGTGGTACTGGGACATCAACCTCCACAGGACAAAGGGCTTCCCCTCCCATTGATGCTAGATAAGGCTATCCTCTGCTACCTATGTCTCGGGAGTCATGGATCCCTCCATGTATACTCTTTGGTTGATGGTTTAGTTCCTGGGAGCTCTGGGTGGACTGTTTAGTTAATATTGTTGTTCTTCCCATAGGGTTGCAAACCTCTTCAGTTCCTTCAGTCCTTCCCCTAGTTCTTCCATTGGGTTCCCCAGGCTCAGTGCAATGATTGGCTGTGAGTATCTGCATCTGTATTAGTAAGGTGCTGGCAAAACCCCTCAGGGAACAGCCATACCAGGCTCCTGAAAGAAGTGTTACTAAAGCTCAAAGCACACACTGAACCACACACAATAATAGTGGGAGACTTCAACACCCCACTCTCATCAATGGACGGATCATGGAAACAGAAACTAAACAGAGACACAGTGAAACTAACAGAAGTTATGGACCAAATGGATTTAACAGACATATACAGAACGTTTCACCCTAAAACAAAAGACTATACCTTCTTCTCAGCACCTCTTGGTACCTTCTCCCAAATTGACCATATAATTGAACACAAAACCAGCCTCAACAGATACAAGTAGATTGAATTAATCCCATGTATTCTATTGGACCACCACGAACTAAAGCTGATCTTCAATAACAACAAAAGCAACAGAAAGCCCACATACACATGGAAACTAAACAACTCTCTACTCAATGATACCTTGGTCAAAGAAAGAAAGACTTTTTAGAATTTAACGAAAATGAAGGCACAACATACCCAAACTTATGGGACACAATGAAAGCAGTGTGAAGAGGAAAACTCATAGCTCTGAGTGCCTCCAAAAAGAAACCGGAGAGACCATACACTAGCAACTTAATAGCACATCTGAAAGCTCTAGAACAAAAAGAAGCAAATACACCCAAGAGGAATAGAAGGCAGGAAATAATCGAATTAAGGGCTGAAATCAACCAAGTAGAAACAAAGAGAACTATACAAAGAATCAACAAAACCAGGAGTTGGTTCTTTGAGAAAATCAACAAGATAGATAAACCCTTAGCCAGACTAACCAGAGGGCACAGAGACAGTATCCAAATTAACAAAATCAGAAATGAAAACGGAGACATAAAAACAGAAACTGAAGAAATTTTTAAAAAGTCACCTGATCCTACTACAAAAGCCTTTACTCACAAATCTGGAAAATCTCAGTCCCTTCTTTTAGGGTTCACTTCATCTTCTGAATCAGCATTTGCTGTGCCCCAAGAACACTGATTTCCATGAAAAAGTGGCTGTCTGTTTCATAAATGTCCAATGCACGTGAATATCAGGTCTGGAGGGGAGGTGAATCCATTTACAATACTGGCCCTTCACTCTAGAGAGCGCAGCAATCTAGGCAACATGCTACAGGAGCCAGTGCCTACCACCAGTCAGCATAGCCCAAGCAGCAGCCTTCTGGTTCTTGGGAGAGGTCCTCACTCAAGGTAGTAAAATGGAAGCCAAGAGGAAGACATCCTGCTCTTCCTTTACATGTGCGTGTTCCTACACACACACACACACACACACACACACACACACACACACACACACACCACACACACTGAATGGTGAAATGAATGATTTGGGACAAATTAAATTGTTGGGACCATTCAAGTATAACCAGCAAGCAACTAAAATGCCTAAGTGAACTGGGGCATTCACAAAATGTATTCATCTATTACCACACAGGCATGTGTTGGATACATGTATATGTTGTATGTTTTAACCTATACTTAGCCTGAGACAGGTGGAGTGTCATGAGCATAAGAATAGCCAGAGCAATAGGATGAGACCTGTCTCAAACACGCAATTACTTAGCACTGGAAGTATTTTCAAATGCTGTCACTCCTGAGATGTGCTTTAGTGGCTAATCAGGCTTACAACCTTCATTGAGATAGATTGTCTAAATGGAAGTGGTCCCTGGATGAGATCTTCAGGGTGTAACCTAAACAACATTAAAGTATGAGCAGATGCCAAAATGGAGGAAAGTTAAAAAAAAAAAAAAAAAAAAAAGTAAGAGGAACCTGAGGCACAAAATATAAGTTGGTTTTTCATGAAACATATCATTGAATGAAAAGACAGAAACTAAAAGGGCAATTAATTTTAAAATGGGGGAAATTGATTGCCATTTAGACTATGCAGAGTGACATTTTCTCAGCATGTGAAGTAGTAAGTACCGAAAAATTGGCACCTGCTTTTTGTTTTGCTCTCTCTGTGTTCCTCACATAAATCCCTTGCTGCTCAATTCACACCACAGCCTAATTTGGTCTGTGTTCCTTTCTCTCCTGACAGGATTCGAGTGCATTCTCCTTTTTATATCTACCACCTGGCACAGGGTAGATGCTCAAAAGTTGCTGAGTCTGAGTTATTTGTCTCGGATGAGGGACTAATGGAGAAGCCACAGTCCTGAGAGTAGCAGGAGGCTTGAGGTGAGAGAGAAAGCCTTAGCAGAGAAAAAAGCAGTCCCTCAGTCTTTGAGTTAAGGAGAGAGAGCCAGACCTGTATGTAATGAGGACAGAGACACGAAGCCAAGGAAATCCCTTCAGATGAACTAGATTCTATGCAGTCGGTGGCTGGTGTGCTGAAAGGCACCGTGAGAATAGCTAGGAGAATGTAAAGGACAGGAAGGGAGCTTGAGAAACCAGGACGGGGCGTCATAAAAATATCATCTACGGCCAGGCAAGAATGCCAGCCTCCTTACGAGAGGCTCAGGCAGGCTCGACCCTGAGCAGACTAGACCCACCTAGGAAACATTACAAATTGAGTTACGGATCTGAGCCCAGAAATTCTGATTTATGACACCTGGAGTGAGACCTTGGCTTTGACATTCTTTAAAGCCCCGAGTGTTGCTAATGTGCAGCCAGAGATGAGAACTATTGCCTTGATAGAACTTTACTATTTAAAGGGAAAGCACTTTCTTCAGTTACTGGCTCTGCCTCCCTTTCAAAGACAGCAAAATGTCAGTGTGACAGGAAGTGGGGTGCCTGGAAAGACAGCGAATGGTAAAAATTGTGTGACCTACCGTTCACTGAGCAACAGCTCAGCCTTGACTGGTATGGCGAAGCTTGTCAGTTTGCTGGCTTCTCCTCACAGGCTCACAAACTTTAGCGAAGGTCATCATTGATCCTAAACGCTCGTTCTCAATGGGCTGTAGCCTTTCTACCAACTTCAGTGAAGCCTTTTAGCCTATGCAAATTCAAAGGGAAAACTATGTGAAAACAGTCGCTTTCCCGCAGAATATTGACATCACAGGGGCAGTGAGCATATCCTTCATTTATTGATGTGCTTGTTACTGTCACCATCACAAATAAGACCAAGTAAGACCACTTCACATAGACCTGCTCTATGATGCTCTGATCACACCACCAATGAGGGAACATAGACCGGCGTGTAGTTGGTAATTTGATTAAAAGAGATTGGTTGAACATAGTGTTAAGAATAAAAATGTTCCTTTGGGCACAGAAGAAACACTAGAGAGAACATCACACTCTCTTAGTTCTGATAGAATGCCATTGTTACTTAACTCACACCGAAGATACAAACTTGCAGCCTGCCCCTGGACATTTTTATGCCTCTTTCATTTTGCTTCAACTACATACTTAACAAGCAACCAAAGCAGGGGTGGGGGTTGGGGGGGGGAGAATGGATACAATCCAATGATGGGTATTCAATTAAAACTAACACAAAGCAAGCTTCTTTCATGCAAATGTAATGGCAAGCCCGAATTTGTTTCAGCTTCCTATTACATGTCAGAGAGTTAAATGTATCCTTTCATCTCATTCTTCTGACATCACCACAAGATAATGGGCATTATTATTATTATTATTACTCCTTTTTTTCACAGAAGAGGCAATTGAATGTCAGAGAAAAAGAGTTCGCCTGTGAGCACACAGCCTATAAATGTAAGATGAACACTGACCCCTAACCTTTCAACAAACCTCAGTACTTAACCATACTGGGATATCACACCTCAGAAAATGGGGCAAAAATATGACCACAAATTGCTTTTGAGCTTGCCCTGGACGTGCCCCACCCCCACCACTTTTTTTTTTTTTTTTGTATTCTCATAAAGTTCTTAAAATACAAATTCGCCCAATTGAGAAAGGTTTCATTATGTCAATCTTCACACAGCAAGAGGGTGCTGATGCTGCGTGGAATTCTGTTATTGCCCTGTTCTAGTTTGTGGTTTTTGGTTTTCTTTTAAGGACAGTGTGTGTCTCAGCCCACTTGTACAATGGGATCTTTACAGGAATTGGGAGACAAAAGGTTGGAGAGCCAGTTTATAGCCTTATATGGAAGGACAAAGGCTACATAAAACCACACAAAAGCTGCTAGTGTTTAAATTTATGTTACTCTATTGCCATCTTCTGGTTTTATTATAAAATGCATTTACCATTGTCAATCAGGCTGTGGTGGTGAGACATTCATTCACAGCAGCGACCCCCGGAATGTGTACTCTGGAGGGGATGCACACAGTGTGGCTTATAGAGCAAACGATTCCCGTTAGTTTAGTTGTTTGTTAAGGTTTTCATTTTCCATGAAATGAATTCTCACTTTGTCTTCAAGGCTGGCTCAAGCAATGCTCTCTTACCTCAGCTTCCTCAGGAGCTGCAATTAACACAGTATACTGTACTCGGGTTTGTTAGCTGATTTATAAATGCAACAAATATTGATAAATAAAGATGGGGCTGAGTGCCAGCAGTAGCCAAAAGTGTAGAATGTTCTAACAGGAACGCTGGAACCTTAAGGAAGCTAAGACACACCTAGAGTCACTCAAATGTTCCACCAGCAGATGGCAGCCAGTTTTCACTGCATTAATTCTATGTGTTTTTAATTTGTGTTCTTTGACCAGCACCATAAAATGACTAATGCAAGCAAACAATAGCTAACTCTTGCCTGGCCCTGCTATTCTTTGAGCTAATGCACAGTGTAGTCAGATGGACACGCACGGGTGAAGAACATCACTCACAGCCACACGTAATCACTCTTGTAAAAACTGTACCTGGTGGTAATCCCACTGGTTGAGGAGAAGAGCACTATCACAATTTTTTCAACAAATTTAAAGCAAACTTTAATTAAACATTGAGCTGAATGATGAACTCTGACCAGATCCATTCCTGCTTCCCCAGAAAATGGCGACGAGTCATATTTTGCAGAGGCTTCAAAAAGGCAACCCTATAAAGTCACAGTATTTCCCAACAAGTCCATTCTGGGGGAAGCACATATCCTAAGGTACTTCTTGCCTGTACACCTCCCACCTAATCCTCTCAGGGGCAAACATACAGCCCACCACCCGCACCATACACACACACACACACACACACACACACACACACACACACACACACACACACGCAGAGTTATGGTCAAGCACATCTGGTGCAGTTGGGTCAAACAAACTTGTTTAGGAAGTAACAACATGTGGCTTGCTGTCCCATAAACAACAGCACCCATCATTTCAGCAAGTATCTGTCCTGAGGCAAGGAGCTTACTAGTTAGAGGCATTTTTGTTTTGAGGATCTCTTAGGCAAGATAATTAAAACTTAAAATGTAACTTTGCCTCCCACACTGGTATGACTCGATAAATGTAAATATACCTGTGCAATGAGATAAATGTGAAATCAAATGGCCTTCTCCTTATATTTTAATGACTTAGAATTAGCATATTTATAAAAAGAAAGCCAACTGCCACCTAACAAAAGCTAGTTTTAACCTGCTTTGTTTGTACCTGTCTAATGATTTCTTTATAGCTACTCACAAATAGCCAGATATTACTGTATTCATAATGACCTAGCATTTGAATGTAATTTGCAAAGAAATAGAGACCTGCATTTGGCAGCACTGAGTAGATTGGGTATCAGCGGGCTGGCTGGGCATAAATGCTGAGCATTTGGTAGGAAGGGGCTTCTGCTCACCTACTGCACCACTCCTAGCAAGGTGGTCCACATTCGTGTGTAAAATTACTCTCACAGCAATAGAATATTTCAAGCATACAAAAATCACAGAAAGACACGTAAGGACCACCTGAGTTCTGATCAAATGTTTGTGAAACATGAGGTCACATAGTAGAGTAGTCACCACTACTAACTCTCCCAGATCCTCTTCCTGCGTTCTAATTAAGAGGCGACCAGCATTCTGAATTGGTTTCCACTATTTCCACATGTATTTCGTACTTCTATAGTAAATGTAAATATTCATAAACTAAATGTATCATTTTTTAAACTTTGCATAAAGAGATCTGTAGTTTTGTGGCAGTGTGCAGGTATGATGATATGTATGTGTAGCAAGAAGCTGACATCTGCTGTCTTCTTCAATCAGCCGCCACAGTTTTCAAACTAGAGTCTCTCCCTGAGCCTGGAACTCTTGCTAATTTGTCTCCCTTGGCTGAACAGCAGGGCCCTGGGGAAATCTTTCTATCTTTGTCTCTATTACAGGTGCACGTCTCCATGCCTGTGGGGTTTTCTAAATTTTTTATTGGGAATAATTTTTTCATGCAATATATTCAGATCACAGTTTCCCCCTCCCCCATCTCCTTTCAGACCCCCCCCCCATTCAACTAATATATTCTCTCTCTCTTTAGAAAAGCAATAGGCAAATTAAAAAAAAAAAAAAAAGGAAACCAGAATTTTTAAAAAACAAAAAGCAAGCACGAGCGTGAGCTCACGCACACACATACACACTAAATGAGCAAATAAAATAAGAAACCGTAGTTCCATCTGTGGCTGGAGACCTCTGCCTGGGCCACCGGGGCTCCATAGCCAAATAGCGCTTGGAGAAAGCTAGCCTCCCAGGAGTGTGGCAAGCCTGTCTGCTCAGAGGGACCCACCTGGAATCCCCAGGACACGGGGACTGAGGAGTGGTCTTCTGGTTTCTTTCTGTGGCCTGGAAGCGGATCCTGTGACACAGGGCTCCATACTCAAATAGTGCCAGGAGAGAGCGGGTATCCCAGGAGGCCAACATACCTTCAAGCACAGGCAAGACCACCACTTCTGTTCAAATTCACTGAATGAAGAGGGACCCTTGCAGAGCCATCAGAACATAGGAACCAAGGGACAGCTAGGGACTAGATTCTTCTGGTTTCTGTCTGCACACCAGAGCTGACCCTGTACCACAACTCTCCAAACCTAAATTCCTTTCAGAGAGAGTCTTCAAGAAGTATTGACACCGAAGCTTGCAAGAAGGACAAGCCACAGTCAGAGAGAGTAAGACCAGCTAACATCAGAGTTAACCAGATGACAAAAGGCAAGGGCAAGAACATAAGGAACAGAAACCAAGGCTACTTGGCATCATCAGAACCCAACTCTCCCACCATAGCAAGCCCTGGATACCCCAACACACCAGAAAAGCAAGATTCAGATTTAAAATCACATCTCATGATGATGATAGAAGACTTTAAGAAGGAAATAAATAACTCCCTTAAAGAAATACAAGAGAAAACAGGTAAACAACTAGAAACCCTTAAAGAGGAAACACAAAATTCCTTTAAAGAATTACAGGAAAACACGAACAGGAAGAATTACAGGAAAACACAATCAAACAGACAAAGGAAATGAACAAAACCATCCAAGAACTAAAAATAGAAATAGAAACAATAGGTGGGTGGAAACCTCTGCCTGGGCCACCAGGGTCCATAGCCAAGGAGCACCAGGAGAAGGCTACCCTCCCAGGAGCGTGGAAAAGCTGTGAGTGGGGTTAGGGCGATCACCACTGCTCACCAGGACCTGCCCAGAACCCTCGGGTCACAGGGACTGAGGTAAAGTCGGGGACAGTTCCAGTTTCCATCTGTGCCTGGGGACCTCAGCCTGGGTCGCAGGGCTCCAGGGGAGAGAAGTATCCCAGTAGTGCTGACACACCTTTGAGCATAGGCAGGGCCACCACTTCTATTCAAGCTCACGTGATCAAGAGGGACCCTTGCAGAGCCATCAGGACATAGGAACCAAGGGACAGCTGGGGACAGGATACTTCTGGTTTCTGTCTGCACCCCAGAGCTGACCCTGTGCCACAGCTCTCCAAACCCAAATACCTCTCTGAGAGAGCTGGTCTTCAAGGAGTATTGACACAGAGGCCTGCAGGAGGGACAAGCCACAGTCAGACAGAGTAAGACCAGCTAACATCAGAGTTAACAAGATGGCAAAAGGCAAGGGTAAGAACATAAAGAACAGAAACCAAGGCTACTTGGCATCATCAGAACCCAGCTCTCCCACCACAGCAAGCCCTGGATACCCCAACACACCAGAAAAGCAAGACTCAGATTTAAAATCATTTCTCATGTTGATGATAGAAGATTTTAAGAAAGAAATTAACACCCTTAAAGAAATACAAGAGAACAGAGATAAACAACTAGAAGCCCTTA
>CM052709.1:58255097-58369260 GCA_028551405.1 Uromys caudimaculatus | reverse complement strand
ACAATGACTTAATGAAATTTGCAGGCAAATGGATGGAACTTGAAAATATCATCCTGAGCGAGGTAACTCAGTCACAAAAGAACGAACATGGTATGTACTCACTGATAAGTGGATATTAGCCCAAAAGTTCAGAATGCCCAAGTTTCACTTAACAGTAACCGCTGGACTGAGAGTGAGGTCCCAGATGGAGGAGTTGGAGAAGGGACTGAAGGGGCTGAGGGAGTTTGCAGCCCCATGGAGGGAGCAACAGTGTCAACTGGCCTAACCCTGGTGACTGTATCACCAACCAAGGAATATACATAGAGGGACCCATGGTGCTGGCCACATATGTGGCAGAGGAGGGCCTTGTTGGCCATCAGGGGGAGGAGAGGCCCTTGGGCCGGAGGGTGTTAGAGGCCCCAGTATAGGGGAATGCCAAGGAGGAAAGACAGGAGTGGGTGGTTGGGTGGGGGAGTACCCTCATAGAGGCAGGGGGATGGGAGGAGGGGATAAGAGGGTTTCAAAGGGGAGAAAAGGGGAAACATTTGAAATGTAAATAAAGTATCAAAAAAAGAAAGAAAGAAAAGAAACCATAATTTACAAGCAAAAGACTAGTAAGATTAAAAAAAAAAAGTCCAAACGAGGCAACATGAAACAAATAAAAAAATTTTTTGATGAGTTCTGGGGATAGAAGCTGAGTCCTTCCGAATTCATACCACATACATTTTTGAATGAGATTTCCTCTTAGCCTTCTTTTTTGAGATTGGGGTGGGGGTCAGGGGGAGGGTCTCTCTCTGTAGCCCTGGCTGACCTCGAACTCACAAAGATACATATGTCTCTGCCTCCCCTTGCTGGGCTTAAAGGCATATGCCAGGACCACCCCTAGCTAGCCCTCCTGCTTTTAATGTGTCCATTTCTTTTTATTCACAACGTTGAAAAGCAATGATAAGAACCATCCGTGTGTGTTTATGTTTGAAACTGCAATCCAGAGAGGCCAGGCCATTGTTAGGAGTCATTAGATTATTATCTTGCACTCAAAGCCTGAACTGCGCTTCACAGGCTGCCTGGTCAGGTTTGTGTTGGCTGCCAGATCTCTTCCCTGATGGCCTTTTCACTTAGCACATAGACTTTAGGAGCTTCTTTCAGACCTTTTGTCTCAGTCACCAATACTCGAGGCAGTCTCTCCCTGGAAACTTATCCACCAAGCTGGCCACAGAATTAGGTAGGTGATATTCACTCTCCTTCCCAGCCTCCACTTCCAGTTCTTAGGTCTCCTCCCCAACTCTTTGGTAGACTGTGGCTCTGGTTCCACCTTTCCTGATAGGATGCCCAGGCATCACTAGTATGCCAGCTCAGAGAAAGTGGGGCAAAGTCCAGAATGGTAGGGCCCACAGTCCACCCCGTCTTTCTGTCAAACTTGGGAAGGTGAAGTGGAGTCTGAGACAAATAGAGCCCACAGAAGGCTGGCTCAGCTAGGAACACCAGAAGCAGTACCAATCTTAGAGGAGGAAAAAGAGGTTTGGGCAGCTGGTGCAGGGCAGGTGGCCTGTAGGCCTGGGTCCCAGAGTGGCGATGGCCATGGTGGTGGTGGTGGTGGTGTAAAATGAATAAGTAACTTAGTCAATAAAAAAATAAATTTTTTCGTAATAATAAAAATAAATATGGAATGATATCCGAGATTGCCTTCTGACCTGCACATGAACACATGTGCGTGCACACAACCCAAATGCAACAACCTCACAAATGCACACATACACACAGTTAAATAGACAGAGAGAGATGACTGATAGACGAGGGATGAAGTGGCCACCTCCTGTAGCCAGGCAGGACTCCCAGTAGAGCCATAGGGACACCAACCCACCCACAAAACTTTTGGCCCAAAATGTATCCTGTCTACAAGAAATGCAAGGATGGGGGAATGAAGCAGAGACTGAGGAGACTGTCAATCAAAGCCAGCCCAATTTGAGACCCATCCCATGAGCAACTCACTGACACTATTAGTGACACTCTATTCTGCTTGCAGACAGGAGTCTAGCATGGCTGTCCTCTGAGAGGCTCCACCTAGCAGCTAACTCAGACAGAAGCAGACACCCACAACCAAGCAGTGGATGGAGGCCTGGGACTCTTATGGAAGAGGATGGGAAGGACTGTGGGCCCCAAAGGGAACAGGAACCCCACAGGAAGACCAACCGAGTCAACCAACCAGGACACTTGGGGCTCTTAGTAACTGAACCACCAACCAAAGACCATACATGGGCTGGGCCTAGGCCTCCTCACACATATGTAGCAGATGAGGAGCTTGGTCTTCATGTGGGTCCTGAACAACTGGAGTACGGGCTATCTCAAAAGTCATTGCTTGTACGTGAAATATGTTCTTCTTCCTGATGGACTGCTTTGTCTGGTCTCAGTGGGAGAGGATGTGCCTAGCTTTGCGGAGACTTGATGTGCTAGGGTTGGGGACTATACAGGGGGTCCCACCCTCTCAGAGGAGAAGGGGTAAGGGGTTGGGGGAGGATTGTGAGAGGGGTTAACCAGGAGAGGTAGCAGGAGTGTGTGTACAGGGTTTCCCACAGCACAGTAGCAGACAGGAAGCAAGGCACTGAAACTGGAACCAGAAGCTTGTCTAATCTTCAAGACTTACCCTCAGTGACCCAGTTCCACCAGCTATGTCACATGTTCCAAAGCTTCTATAATCTCTAAAACAATACCCCAACCTGGAACCCAAATGCTCACACAGGAGCCTGTGGGGAGTGTTTCACATTCTAACTGTGTACAAGTAGGGATTCCTATGCCTCAGGATTGATGTGTACTCTGGATGTGGTTTTTCCCCTTCTTGCTTTAAGGCCTCAGCAAGCATGATTATTCAAAGGTTTTCGGAGTGTGTGATCTACTGAACGACATCTTAAAACGCATCCAAGTCTAGCTGAAGTGGTATAGCGGTGGGCATATTACCACAAGAGTCGTTCTTATTAACAACTTTACCTTCAAAGCTGATACCTGGTAGAACAGTATAATGGTCTATGGGCATCAAAGCTGAGACACAAGAAGGGAGATGAGGATGGCACCCTTCCTTAGGTGAGACTTTATCCTTCAGGTCATTGAATGCACTGTCAATCAGATACCTTTACACTAGGTCATATCTCCACTGAAGATACATGGGTGTGGTTCTCAATAAGTATTCTGTCTTAGTTAGGGTTTTACTGCTGTGAATAGACTCCATGACCAAGACAACTCTTATAAGGACAACATTTAATTGGGGCTGGCTTACAGGTTCAGAGGTTCAGTCCATTATCATCAAGGTAAGAGCATGGTAGTGCCCAGGTAGGCATGGTGCAGGAGGAGCTGAGAGTTCTACATCTTCATCTGAAGGCTGCTAGAAGACTGGCTCCCACGTGGTTAGGAGGAGGGTCTTAATGTCCATGCCCACAGTGACACCCTTCCTCCAACAAGGCCACACCTACTCCAACAAGGCCACACCTCCAAATAGTGCCACTCCCTGAACCAAGCCACCACATGTCCCCACTATCATCATTTCTAATGGATTACTTGGGTAGTCTGTACTTCCCACCCTGAAACACTGGGTTCTGTGGGTTTGAAGAACCAGAATAGAAGATTATTTCTACTATGAAACACAGCAAAAGTCCCTTTCAACTTTAATTCCCAGGCTTAAGCCTTCATATAAAAAATAGCAGGCAAAAGGTAATTGACCTTATTATCAGGAGGAAGTAAGGTACTGTTACATAATGAAAGCAGGCAGAGATATGGTTGGTACCCAATAATCATTTTGAGCATGCCTTGGTATTCCCTTATCTAATCTGATGATAAAGATAAGGAGGATTTTCTGATAAAAAGAATATTTTTCAATAAGACAACTTAATGCATTCTTTTTATTACTTGAAACATGGTGTTAATTAAAATGGGGAAAAGCTAGAAGCACCATGGTGGTTCATGCCTGTAAACCTCAACTCTCAAGAGACAGAGGCAGGAGGATTGCCATGAGTTCAAAACCAACTTGAGATATAAACTGAGATCCTGTCTCACAAATGCAGGGAGGAGGTACTGGGTAGCAATAGAAGTACAGGAGATGCCACAGAATTGGAGTACCTACCCATCCTTTCTGACAGAAAACATAGCCTGTGGGTCTTCGGTGTGATCCATCCCTCAGAAAGGCCGTTGTAAGGGTACTGTAACCTGATCCTATCCAATATGTGAGTTATGTAACAGCCCTTCTTCAGAAACCATGTTCCTTAGGTGACCTTACGATTATAATTTGGCTTCCCATAATATCTGCCTAAAAAAAGAACTGTGCAGATAATGCTAACTGAATTACTTTACTTTTGTAACTACTGTATTTCTCTTTGTGAATTAGCAATTTCACATTCTCACTGAGCCATTTCTACAAAGTCTGATTTATATGTGTCTCCCACTGGCAAACAGACACCCTTTCAGAACTCATAAAATGGGATTGGAGAGTTTCTTTGTTGTGGGAAATTCATCAGTGTCTTTTGAGTCTTAGCCAGAAAGCCAACCCTTCCCTTTCCCCTTCCCCTCCCCCAGCAGTTTTTATGCATATGTTGTGTTTTGAACTGTTTACTGAGTTCACATCTTATAAGTCAGACTTACCAGAGGTTCATAATACACTCACTAAACCACGTTCATAAAAATTACCTCTTACTTTATTTTTACCCTAAAGATGATTCCATAGTAAGCTAAATAAGTATTTGTTGAAGAATTTCTATATCTCTACCGTCTTAGGTCTTTGCAGTCTCCTGAAAATGCACAACATAGGTCAAGTGGCAGGCTTTCTGGCTTGTGGAAGGTTATTGATTGAGATGATAAACATACAAATCGGGAAGAGGTGGAACGTCCTGTGCAGTGAGCAGGCATCCACCGAAGAGCTCTGTTTGAGCATGCGTAGGCAGTACTGTGAAGCACCTACTACATGCAAGGCAAATATGTATTGGAGAAAACAAGTGGATGTTGCAGATGTACAAAGTCTATTGGAAGAAAATATTTTTTAAAGTGGCAGTAGACCCTATGCCAAATGAATTCATTCACATGGATATATTTACTCCTCACGAACCTGAATTGTCTCCTATTCTAAATACCCTGTGCTAAGCAAACAGGGTAGGCTAAAAACACGGACACATGTGAATTTCTAGCACCTGTAAATCTATTCATTTCTATGGTAAAATGGTAGTTGATAGACATTATAATAAGGATTGCAAAATGAGAAGATTATTATGCATGCCTGGTGGATTGGGCTCAACGTAATCAATCATAGCAGCTCTTCACAGCAGCCAGAGGGAAGATCAACCAGGAAGTGACTGTGAAGACAAAAGTAGAAGTTGGAATGATGTCTTCCCTCAATGACCCAGAAAGAGCACAGTGTGGAAAGACCTTGAGTTTAGCACAGTGAAACTGATTTCACTCTTCTGACCTCTGGAAGTCAGGTAAAAATTCAAGTCATTTTAAAACAGTAAATTCTGCACACTTTGTTATAGCAACAGTAGGAAACTAACATAAGTGGGCAGGATTTTTGGACAGATTTTGACTGCTTCACAAAATCTGATATGAGAACTTTCCTCAAGAGATTCCAATGCTCACTCACCATCAAATAAAAACTTTTAGCAGATCAATAAAAGACGAGGACTTTAAATTTTTCTCATTAGAAGAACTTCTTAGGCCTTACACAGCGATGCACACTTGCAATTCCAGCAATGGGCAGCAGAGGCAGCAAGAGTGTGAGTATAGGATTAGTTTGAGCTACACGATGAGAAACTAGAAAGAGAGAAAAGAAAAGGGGGGGGGAGAGAGACAGAGACAGAGACAGAGACAGAGATAGGGACAGAGAGACAGACAGACAGACAGAGAGAGACAGATGGACAGAGATAGAGACAGAGAGAGACAGACAGATATAGAGACAGAGAAAGAGACAGAGACAAAGAGACAGAGAAAGCATGTTTATGAGAAAAACAAAACACCTGTATTTCAGTGTACCTAATAGAACTAATAGTAATTTATAACTTTCTGAAGCTGTTAATTTCTCTCACTGAGCAAAATTTAACACTGGAACTAAATATGTTAGGTAAAAAGTCAAAGTTGGGGGATGGAGAGATGGCTCAGAGGTTAAGAGCACTGACTGCTCTTCCAGAGGTCCTGAGTTCAATTCCCAGGAGTCACATGGTAGCTAACAACCATCTATAATGGGATCTGATGTCCTCTTCTGTGTGTCTGAAGATAGCAACAGTGTACTCATATACATTAAATTAAAAAAAAAAATCTTTAAAACAAAAAAAAAAAAAATGGAAAAAAATTTTTAAAAAAAGGTCAAAGTTGTAAACACCAAAATTTTGTACTAAAAAAATTATACTTGGAGAGTATAATTTTATCACATAATTTAAAAAGCACAATTTTGTGCAGAGGCTTTTACCTACATGGATTTACCACTTCATGGATGACAGATGGGCTCTTGTCTTAATAATCTTTGTGGCTTTGCAGCATTGTTTTCTCTATGTGCACACTGGAAGTTGTCATCTAGTTGTTTACATTCATTTTATTTGACAACTGATTACAAAAAACCCACCCCCCCATCTACGGTTTCTCTAAACACACCTCTGTTTATTTGTAAATGCTCATGAGTCTGTTCATCTTTTCCATTTTAGCTTCCTCATCCCTTACACTCACTTACCAAATAGTTTGAACTCCAACAAGGGCACACCTCCAAAGAGTGCCACTCCCTGGGCCAAGCATATTCAAATCATCACAATCATTAAGTCCTTAACATGTGCAAGACTCCTCACCCCACCACAGGTACCTTGTATTTTGAAAATCACAAACTAGACATAGTCCTGACTATCAAGAAATTGTGTCCCCATCCATGATAGGGAATTCGTAGTTGCTTTTATAGTTGTGTCTCTTAATCCATTGTATTGTGTATATCTGTATCTCTCCCAAGAGACAAGTACTTATGGTCTGGGATCAGGTCATACTCATTTTCATTTCTACAGCATTTTATAACTGCATGTGTAAGCATATGCTTGATTAAATCAACCTAAAAGAGAAAAATAACACATCAGAAAATCATTTGACAAGTCAAAGTTTAAAAATGGTAAGATGAAGGGCTGGAGGGATTGTTCATGGTTAAGAACACTTGCCACTCTTGCAGAGGACCCACGTTGGATTCTAGCACCCACATCAGAGCTCACAACTATTTGTAATTTCAGCTCCAGGGGGTCTGGATACAGGCACTGGATGAACGAATAAGAACTATTTGCTTGCTTGCTTGTTTGTTTTTAAATCTTGCGTGAATTGTTTTGAGCTTGCTGACAAATGTATGTTTGGTAAATGCATACACAAGTGACACAGTTCTGAAACTCCCTTTTCTTGTGCCTTTGCTTCCCATCTGAGTGTACTGGGAAACGGGACAGCGTTCTCCCACTACAAACTTTTGCACAGTTACTGCTATTTGCCAAAAGTCATATGTGGCCCAATAAGTGAAGGTTCGTTCATAACAGCGGTCACCTTGAGTGAATACTTGCTTGGGTTGTACTATCTTGATAGGAGAAATCCGGTTTCTTACTCCCACCCAATGCTAATTCTGTCCAGGAAACCCAGATTGGCTGCTTATTGGACCACATATGATTTTTGGCAGATATATATTAATATATATATGATATATATATAATGTGTGTGTATGTGCAGGAAGTATAGTATTCTTTGTAGAAATGCAAATTTCTCAGAAGCTTATATTGTTCTTGCTTAATTAAGTGAAACTTTAAGTACAAATACCTTCAGACTCATAACTAGTATTATGGATCATGAAGATACTCTGTTGAATATCCCAAAAGATACTATAAATACTTTTAAATGGAGAGAATGTGATATTGTTTATTAACTCTTTGGACATCTGCCAATGAGATTAACATTTTTCCAGAACTTTTTTCAGCAGCAAAGGCAGCATGTTATAGCACAGATAACCCATATTCTTCCCATATGTAGCTGGACAACTGGCAACGAAGTTTGAGCTGGCACACAAGTGTAAGCATTCACATCCGGGCAACAAGTCCCAAAAGACGCTTTACTCACCTTCTCCCTTTGTGTCAGTCTTCAGCACCAAAGTCTCAGGTTTTTTTTGCCCATCTTTCTTCAACTACACGCAAAAGCCATTAAGTACTCAGCTCCTCAGCTCCAGGAAGGGTTGGGCTTGGATACTATACTCAAGCAGAGGTAGGTGTTTTCTAACTAAGTTTCACAGAGTAGTGAAGTCTTCCCTGTACTCAACACTCCCAAGCCCCAACCCCAAACCCAGATTCTGTTGTGAAAATTTCATTTTGGAAAACCAGGCAGTTGAGCTGGCAAGATGGCTCAGCAGAGAAAGGTAGTGGCCTCTGAGGGTGATGACCTGAGTTTAATACCTAGAACCCTTATGGCAGGAAGAGAAAACCAACTCCCACAAGTTGACCTCTCATCTTTGGATGTGCACCATCATAGCACGTGCTACCAACCTCCAAATGAAAGCAAATGTAAGAAAAGAAAGACAAGGAGATCCGTAATTAAGGGAATCTTTTCCAAACAGGTAGTGTCGGAGACAAAGGCTTTTGGCCTTGGCATTTTTTGCTTGATCCCAGGTTTGACTTAACCTTGCTAGCTATCTCATAGCAGGCATTCCTCTGATTCCTTTCTGCCTGATAGCAGATTATCTACGGCCTTGACTTTTAGGCTTGGCTGGATTAACAAATCAAGGTGTTCCAGCAGGCCTCCCTTTGTTTCCTCCCCAGTGTTACTGCCCCCAGGTAGGGATTAGACGTCCGGCCTTCAACTCAGGGATTATGTCTGATCCGCATTGTGAAATTTCCCCTCCCTCTGCCATTTCCCTCCCAAAAGTGTTTAAAAATACGTAACATTAAAGATTAAACGGAGCTTGAACGGAATTTCGTCTTGCTCCAAACGCATTCTTTGTTTCCTGCTTCTTTCCCCAACCAACGGTTTCTCTCTACAGCACGGAGCTCCTGCTGGCGGGAACTTTGAACCTAGTCGATAGCCTTTCTTGGAAGGGCCCTCCAAGGCAAGGCGGGCAGCGAGCTCTTTGCAAGGTAGGGAGGTCAAGAAGAAAATATTTTAAGAATAAGAGTTTAGCTGGGTGTGGTGATTACAGACCTTTAATCCAAGCACTTGAGAGGCAAAGGAGAATGACTCTCTGTGAGTTCAAGTCCAGCTAGAGAGCTTCAAGACAGTCAGAGAGAGAGAGAGAGAAGAATGATAGAGTTTACCATGAGCCAGGCAGTTTTCAGTTTTTATTTTCATGACAATCCTTTCTGATATTCCATTTTGCAGTTGAAAGCTCTGAAGTCTACTATTAATATAAGTGAGTACATGTCTGCTGCAGATGTTATTTGTGAGAGTAGATTGAGCCCATTTAGTGTTTCTTAGGATCTGTTTGATCCACATTTTCTCTCTTTGGCTCCCTTTCTCCCTTCCCTCTCACCCTCCCTCCTTTCTCCCATATTCCATTACTCTTCTCAAGATCAAAGTGCAAGCGCAGAGTCATTCTCTTATGAACAGACAAAAGACTAATCTTCATTACATCATCAACAGCTGATCTATATTTCTGTTCTAGTCTGCTCCCACAACCAGTTCCAGCTTCACTAACTGGTGCATAAACTGGCTCCTGATAAACTTATGCTGATTACATGAATAGACAAGTAGAAAAACAGAACAGGGAAAAAAAATCTATGAGCAGACCTCAACATGTAACAATTCATCTGAGAAAGGAAAGATGGGTTCCTGCAATTCCCTGAGTAGTTATGCTACACACACACACACACACACACACACACTCACATGGAGTAAAATCTTAATACTCTGAGGGTGTTGGGAGTTGTAGGCTTTGGGAAGTGACAAATGTCAGAGAGTAGAGCCTTCATGAATGGAATTAACTTCTATGGTGGTTTGAATAAGAACGGAGGTTCATATATTTGAATGCTTAGTCATCAGGGAGTGGAACTATTTGAGAAGGATTAGAAGATTAGGAGCTTGTGGCCTCCTTGGAGGAAGTGTGTCACTGGGGGGTGGGCTTAAATGCTCCAGAAGCCCATGCCAGGACCAGCACTTTCCTCCCTCCTCATCCACAGATCAGGATATAGTTCTCAGCTCCTGCTCCACAACATGCCCGGATGCCACCATGTTCTTCACCATGATGGTATTATGCTATACCTCTGAGACTGTAAGCAAGGCCCCCAATTAGAACCTTTCTTTTGTAAGAGTTGCCCTGGTTGTGGTGTCTCTTCACAGCAGTAGCACTGTGACTAAGACAACATCTTTACAGAAAAGTTCAGAGGCATCCCTCACCTCTCACCCACATCAAATTGCGGAGAAAACTGGGTCTCAGCAAACATTGAGTCTGCGTATACCTTCCTCCATCTTCTAGTTTGTGACTTCTAGAATTAAGAGAAACGAATGACTATTATTTATATATTCTAATTTTAAAAATTACAAAGTCCTCTAATCTTTAGTATTTTACTATAATAGGGCAAACTGGAAGAGTCAATTCTCAATATAAAATGTTGGGCTAAATAGTCTTTGAGAAACAAAACAAAACATTTTACTTAAATTCAAAGATCTAGGGAAGAGATGTTCTATGGTTACAGATTAGGGACTCTGAGCTATCTCTATAAACCAGTACAACCCTCTGTCCATGATCACAATAGTCCTGAAATCTCCTATTGGCAATGTGGGGTTTGGTTTTGAGTACTTGGAGGAGAGAGGAAGTCAGAGGATAACTCAATAAATAGGAGGAATGCTGATAACTCTTTAAGCAGGAGAACTTAATCTCTGGGTTGAAAGCAAATTTGCGAGAAGCAGGATTGAAAAAGATACATAGAGACAAGTATAGACAGGATGGCTGATTTTAAAAGTAAAACAATCCTCTTGAATTAAAATGTTTTTTTTTCTATGTATCTAAAATATGGTTATTTCTAATTGATGATGATGATATTAGTTACAAGTGCTTATTTTAATCCAATCTGTATGGTAATTGCTTTACCTCCATTATGTGAAAATCTTCCGTATGATTTTTTTTTTAACTTTTTATTGGTTCTTTGTGAATTTCACATTCTGAACCCCAATGCAACTCATCTCTCCTTCACCTAGAACCCGCCCTCCACCCATGCAACCTCCCCTACAACAGAGAAAAAAAAAATCCTATTGTGGAAGCGGCAGTGTATCCCAGTGTGTCCCACAGTAGACCCTTTTGTCCACACTCCTTTGCTTGCAAATGTTCATTGCAGTGAGTCACTGGTCTGGCTTCTGCTACACTATCAGGACTGGATCCTCACTGGCACTGTTCTTGGATATCCTGCTGTTGCCCTGTGTCGTGGAGATCCTGTAGTTTTGGATCTGTAGCCCCTTCATGCACTCCAGCAGTTAATTGATGTTGAGGTGGACCAATGCAAGGCCCTGCATCTGGACCTCAGAGGTGTTTGCACTGGTCAGCCTACCGGCTCTTCTGCACCCATACCACAGGGGATAGCTCTCCCGCCCTGCCTCAGCTGACCATCCATTGCCACCACAAGAAAGGGTCAGAGCCAACTTTTTCACTCTCATGCCCTCGTGCCTGGTTCATCTGCACCCATGCCATCAGGGCCAGCCCTACTGTGCTGCCCAGGTGAGGTGCAGGGCCTGCTCTCCCTGGCATTGCAGCAAAGTGCTGGTCCTGAAATCCTGCTCTCATGACCACTGGGCCAGTTCTTCTGCCTGATTTAGGTAGCAAGGGGTAAGGAGGGAGGACCTCTCCCTCACCCATGCCACTGCACGAGAGACAAGTGGCAGGGCCAGCTCTCCTGCTCTCATGACCTTAGGGCCAGCTCTCCTGCCTGCCATAGGTAGCAAGGGTTGAGGAAGAGGGTTCTCTTCCTTGCCCATACCACTACATGGGAGACAAGTGGCAGGGCCAGCTCTCCACGCTCATATCCTCAAGAGTGCCCACCTGCAACTCCTACAACCAAAGCCAGCTCTCCTGTGCTTCCTGGTGATGTCCTGGCTGCTCTCCAGAGTAATGTAGCTGTCTATGGACAGGGTTAGCTCTCCAACTCTCATGCCTTCAGGGCCAGCTCTCCCGTGGTGCCCAGATGAGGTGTGGGGCCAGTTCT
The DNA here is from genome assembly GCA_028551405.1 of Uromys caudimaculatus. Lineage (NCBI taxonomy): Eukaryota > Metazoa > Chordata > Mammalia > Rodentia > Muridae > Uromys > Uromys caudimaculatus. Next base: position 58,357,132 of record CM052709.1, on the reverse strand, counting down.
GTACAGCCCTCAGGCATCAACATGTTCCAGGGCAGCAGCCCAGACCAGGGATGTCCGCTTGGCCTTTGGTGGGAACAGACCCACATTGCTGCAGGGCCAAGGACCCAGACATGACCCCTGATGGCAGCACAGGCTAAAACCCCACCATGGTCCCTGGTGGGATCACAAGCTGCTCGCATCAGGCTGTTCCTCACTACCCTTGAGTCTCCAGTTCTTCCTCTCTTTGTGCCCACATTCTTCTGTTTCTCTTTCTCTTCATTTCTCTACCACTTACTTGCTCCTCTTAGTGGGTCTTTGAATGTCTGGAGTTATCTCAGTAGTGGTCTCAGGAGTGCTATAGCCCACCCTTACATTACGGGATCATCTTGATCATGTTCTGTCCCCTACCCCAAGGCCTGTGAAGCAGCAGACTGGTGGTCATCTCAGGCTACCTCTCTGTCTGAGCCCTATGGCACAAGACTGGTGGTCATCTGGGGCTCACTCCTACCTGGGGCCCATGGGCCCAGGCAGGATTTTGTCTTATCTCTGGTTTGATCCTGCCCTGGAAGCTCATCTGGGCCTGCACAGAGCTGGACCAGCAGCTGACTCAGGCTCCCTTTTTTTCAGGGAGTGTTAGGTCCCTAATCATTCATATGTTTACAGGTCAGAACACTGAGTGTAGACATATAGTCTATCTCTCTGCCACCTCCTGATGCACTTGTGACACAGCAGCCACAGGGCAAAGTCTCTAGGGGCAGCCCTTCCCTACAATCTAATGACACAGCTACTATTTGTCTTCAATTCTGAGTAAGCAAAGCCTTAAATACTATACGTTAGACCCACTAAGTTCACATCTCCCAGTACCTGGCCTGTACTAACCAACCTATATTTAATATGGCCTCAAAAAATCCTGGGAAACTGCTGGACTGAGAGTGAGGTCCCAGATGGAGGAGTGGGAGAAGGGACTGAAGGAGCTGAGGGAGTTTGCAGCCCCATGGAGAGAGCAACAGTGTCAACTGACCTGATCGCCCCCCCCCCCCCAGTCCTCCTGGAGGCTGGACCACCAACCAAAGAATACACATGGAGGGACCCATGGTTCGAACCACATATGTGGCAGAGGAGGGCTTTGTTGGTCATCAGGGGGAGGAGAGGCCCTTGGGCCTGAGGGTGTTAGAGGCCCCAGTAAAGGGGAATGTCAAGGTGGGAATCTGGGAGTGGGTGGGTGGGTGGGTGGGAGGTGGAATTTTAGCCCATGTATTGGCTTCATATTTCTGAGATTTCCTGCTGTCTTAATGTGTGACCTGTTAGACAGTGACTCTGACTTATTCATTTTCATAGCTAAGTGACTTCTGTAGACTCCAAGCAGTTGGTTAACCCCTGTATCATGACCTAGAAGTTACAGTGTCCCTTGAGAAATGAATGTTCTGACATTGTCAAAGGTTGTTTGTACCAGATCAGAACATCAAGCCAGAAATAGTACTTGGTTTTAGACTATAGACAAATGAAATTCTTTTGTCCTTTAGTCTATTTTAACTTCAACTTTAAAAATCCCTTGTGTTGCTTATGGACTCTGGGTTAAATGGTACTGAGGCCAGGATTTCCCTAAACAGTGTTGCTCAAGAAGGCTTTGGCAATAGCTGTCAAGTTTTTTCTCAGGTGAACAAGAACAAGAAATGAGGAGGAGAGTTTGGTATCCTATCCTCTCCTCCTTGAAGTCAAGAAACTATTCAAGGGATGACCCAACCTGTCCAGTAAAAAACAGAACAATTAGGAGCATCAGCTGCTGCAAACACTCCCCAGATGAATGAGTGGGAACTGAATGAGAGGAAGGGTAGCGTCCTCTGGGTTTTGTTTCCCTGGCAACCTGGGCAGACCATGCCCTCCACTTAGATTTAAGGTGAGGAGACAGTCATGACATTACTGTGTCCTGGTCTCCTACGGTGCCCAGAATGCATGCTCTACATATTTTGTCTTGTTTTAGCTCCACAACAAGGGCATGAGGCAGATGCTATTAATATCCCTATGTTACAAATAAGGAAACAGAGACACGGAGAGATTAAGAAACGCCAAGAGAAGATTTTTCAGCTGCAGTCTAGAATTTTCTTTCCTATGTGTTTTCTATTATGCCATGAAACAAAGTGAATAACGAGTAACTCGGGATCACCACTACTCATTTTCTTTATGTCACCAGCTTTCTATTTTCATCTCATTCATTAAAAATAGTAATTATTATTATTTTACATGCATGTATGTCCGTGTACTACTTGTATGTTTATTGCCTGTGGGAGACCTCAGATTCCCTCAAACTGGAGTTACAGAAGGTGTGGGCCACTATGAGGAAGCTAGGAATTGAACTTCAGTCCTCTGGAAGAGCAGTCAGTGCTCCTAACCACTGAGCCATCTCTCCAGACCTTGCTACTCCTATCTTCATGGTGGTTCGACTGCCCCCTTTGAAAGCACGTATTTTATCTTATACAAGGTCAAACGTTTACGGTTAAAAGAAACTCAATACTTATAGAATGAAAAAACGAATGTGAATGAGTTATTTTTGCCCTCCTCAGCCATAAGCACTCTTCAGTTCCTATTGCACCAAATGTAAACTATTTGGTTTGATATGTAGTACTCATAAAAAAATGCCAATCATTGCCTGCCAGTGACCACAGCAGATCTGTGAGCCTGGCCCTTTGCAAGCACCAATCCACTGGATCTCCAAACTGAGAACTTCAAATCCAGGAAGTCTCAGACATAAATTTGCACTATGCTCTCTACCAAGGTCTTGCCTAGAGATTGTCTTCCCCTTGGCCTGGATTTCCTACTTTCCAACATCAGCTTTCCAGTTAGACAGGTTTGTTTACCCACCGCTTCCTTTCTTCCTTCTGGCGAACTTTCCCGATTTCCCCAGATCCCATCTTTTCCCTAATTAACTTCTCATTCTCAAGTATAGGCATATCCATTGAGGTAAGGCTCTGGCTGCCATTGACATTTCAATTACTAAAGGCACGCCCTTCCTTGGGCATGGTGGCAAATGTCAGTAGCCCTACTCACTCAGATACTAAGGCAGGGAGATTGCTTAAATGTGCAGAAGTTTGTGACAGTTATCTGGGCAATACAAAGAAACCCTGCCTCATATCCTCTAAAAAGGCATGCCTGTAGGACTCTCAAGCAATATATGCCACACTCCTACAAGGGAAATATAAATGGCTCAAAGGGGTTTGTGAAATCCTGGTTATTGTTCATTTGAATATAACTGATTCTACACTTAGAAACTGGTTTGTTGTATGTATGTGTAAGGCCTGAGTCTGACCCCCAGGAATGAGTACACACACACACACACACACACACACACACACACACGCACTCTATTTGTACTTGTTTTTTTAATTTTATAAAAGAAAACAATAACTTCATGATAAAGAAACCAGATGAACAGGATCTTAAACAGATGAGGCTCCAGTTAGCCTTAGCAAGAGCGTAACAGAACAAAGACACACATCATTTGCATTAATTCTGCCACTAAGAAACCTGAAAAAAAAAAAAAAAAGACAAAACAAACAACACCCCCCCCCCCAAGCCAGATCAAGTTACTCCTAGAAAATGAAGGACAAAGAGAGGCAAAAATAAAATGAAACTAAAAACTAAACAAAGAAAGAACAAAATCAAACAGCTCCATGTTGGCTGGTGGTGACTTGATGAGGAAACTGAAGCTAGGAGCTGTTGCTCTTGGTGAGAGTGCTTGCCAAGTGCACACAAGGCCCACAAGTCCACACCCAGCACTGGAAGACAAACAAGCCAGGATGGGGTCTGTATCAAAGCTCAGTGTAATGAAAGGATATGACTGGGGGTTGGCTGAAATTGGAAAAGGGACTGTAAATGTTTACTGAATTGTACCTAAGGGCTGGGGAGATGGCCCAGCAGTTAAAGAGCACTGGTTGCTCTTCCAGAGGTCCTGAGTTCAATTCGGAGCAACCACATGGCAGCTCACAACCATCTGTAATGGCATCCCATGCCCTCTTCTGGTATGTCTGAAGATAACAACAATGTACTCATAGATGTAAAAGAAATAAATCTTTTAAAACAAAAAAAGAATTTTACCTAAGCTGGGCATGGTGGCACACATCTTTCATCTCAGTGCTTGGGAGGCAGAGGTAAGCAGATTTGTGTGAGTTCAAGGCCAGCCTGGTATACAGAGTGAGTTCCAGGTTAGCCAGAACTACACAAAGTAAGATTGTGTCTCAACAAACAAGCACACCAGAATTTTACCTTACTGCAAAATGTCTATACTTAATGTCTCTACAGTGAGTAATATGGTAATTCTTACTTTTGGGAAATAACAGGAGGGAGAAGGGAGTATGATATATATAATTGTTTTTCAAATGCTTCAGAAAAACCTCTATGTAATGTGGCAAATTGGTCAAAATGTTAATATTTGAGCATTTGAGGAAAAGGTAAGTGGGAGATAGTTTACTATATTATTAACCTTTGTCCATTTCTGACTTTTTTTTCTCAGTAACCTAACAAAGTAATTTGGGTGCAAATACTGATGTTGGGTTTATTAAATTTTGAAATATATATATATATATATATATATATACATACATACACACACACATACACACACATATATAAGATAGGAGCTTATCTAAGATAAAGCTGCAAAAATAGCAAAGTTAGAAGCCAATAGCAATACGGAAAGCTTCCCTTACGGTGGTGGGTTATGTTTCTAAATCAATCAGTATTATCACGTGGAAAAGGGCTCAGCTGACATTCAAAAGGTGTGGAAATGCAAGAAAAGATCACTGATTTTTTTCATATGTTTATGCAAATGGTATTATAATAAAACATATCTCTGTAGAAGTTGATGAATCCTTGCTGTGAGATCAGAAAGTTTTCCTAAGGACTTTGCAGTAATTCTTAGCCTCTAAAAGGAATGTTGTTTGTGTACCCTTGGCCCTACTAACAGACTAGAAAGATGGGTAGCAGCACCATTAGATTTGAAGAGTATCATGAGGCTCAGAAATCCCAGACAGGTCCTTGTGGTGGTTTGAACATGCTTGTCCTAGAAGTGGCACTATTTAGAGGCCTGTTAGAGGAGATGTGTCACTAAGGGCATGGGCTTTTTAAGACCCTCATCCTAGCCGCCTGGAGGCCAGTCTTCTCCTGTCTGCCTTAGGATGAAGTTGTAGAACTCTCAGTTCCTCCAGCACCATGCCTGCCTGGATGATAATGGACTGAACCTCCGAATCTATAAGGCAGCCCCAATTAAATAGTTCTTTTAGAAGAGTTGTCTTGGTCATGGTGTCTGTTCACAGCAGTGAAACCCTAACTAAGACCATCCTCCATAGTTCTCTCTCAAAAACACCTTAACTTGACACTATTGGCTTTAATTCACTGAATGGAGAGAGAGGCGTGATATGTGAGTGTAAAAGGCCATTCTGAAGCATCTCTCAAAGAGGTAGAGGAGGGCGTATGTCAAGGTAGAGAATAAAAACAGCTAGTATTTGGGAGTTGAATTGCTATGACATCTCATTAAACACAGCAACCTTAGGGAAGTGTGGTTGGGTGGGTGGCAGTGTAGGTGGGAATTAGTGGTTCACACACTTTGAGACCTAAAAATCTGAGGGGTCTGAGGAGAGTGTGTCCTTATGGGTAAAGTGCCTGCTGTGCAAGCATTAAGACCTGAGTGTAATGCCATCCTCCAAGTATTGCCTGGACTCTCCTGAGTGCTTGTAAGCATAGCCCTAGGGGAAGCCGAAAGACAGGTAGATCATTGCCAGACAGGCTAGCCAAATCTATAAACTCCAGCTTCAGTGAGAAACCTGGAGGCAATTGATAAAGACATCTGATATGAACTTCTGGACTCCATGTGAGTGCTCAGAACACACACACACACACACACACACACACACACACACACACACACACACACACAGAGGAAATCTAAAATATTTTTTAAAATAAAAAAAAAAAGAGATCATGTTTTCCAGATTGTTGGTGCTGTGCTGTGAGGTACTAAAGCTTTCCTTTGAAACATTTCTGTATGTCCTACTATGAGTTGGCTGTCAGTAGTCGATTGCTAACACAAAACTTTCACTTTCACTGTTTCATTATTTCAGATTCGGTGACTATTGTTCATGACTTAGAAAGGTCCCTTTGCCTCCTTAGAGATCTAATGTGCACATTCTTTTTTTTTTCCCCTTCGGTAACAGTTTATTTTCATATTGGGAAAGGCATCTGGAACTGGGGTGCCTCTGGGGGGGGGGGGCGGTCCTTCCTCAGCTGTAACCCAGAGAGACGACACGGGTCCCCTTCGGCAGGGAATGTGGAACTGTTCACAGCCTGTCTGGACAGAAGCATCCATCGGCTTGCAGGTGCGTGGCCCTGGGGAGCCTGGCTTTCCTGCATAGTGGGCCCTCTGAGACCCGGGGGGTGGCGTGGAGGGGGACACACCCCGACCACTGCTCTGTTCAGACTGAAACTCAACATTTCTCCAAGTCTCAACACACTCTCTAGAAGCTTCCATCAAACAAGCGCTGATATATTATATTAAAAAATAGTGCAAAGTCTCAACATTTATATAAATAGCTCTAAACCCCTGCTTTGTAGTTTTTTTTTTTTTTTTTCTTTACAAGGTAATACACACTTTCGGAGTTGGCACTCAAAAAATTACTATTTTTTTTCTCTTCTAGTTCAGAAAACAACTTTTTGTTTTTGAATAGGCCTCTTCTAATACAAAAATACTCCTGCTCTCCCACATACAGAGTCTCTTATTTTCTATATGTTTATATATATAATATTGCAGATCTTAAACAAAGGTTTTGTGCAAATATGTCTTTAAAGTTAAGTAAAACCATCATAAACAAAAGAAATTAAGCATTCACGCACAGAACTCAACTAAGAACAGTGAAGAAAAGACTAGTGGAGCTTTTTCTCTTTTGCCTTCAAGACACGGCTCAACAAAGAAACATGGTTTCTTTTTCTTTTTCGTAAGCTTTCTGAGTTTCTGCATTCAGACCACACAGAACATGTAAATATTTATACACAGACAGGAGAACCAGCACACGCCACACGGCCTGTGTGTCTCCTGCCTTCCTCTCTCTTCTCTCTTAAGAAGTGCGGAGTATTGTTGTTTGTTTTGTTTGTTTGTTTGTTTTGTTTTTTTCGGTTTTGCCTACAGGTGCCCTGGCCCCCACTCCTAGAGGGGGTGAACTTTTTGTTTCTCCTTCTCCTTGTTCTCCAGTGGGGCAATGTGAGGGTGATGGAGCCGGGTACCCTCTAGCAGGGAGGATGGCCGGTTACTTTGCTGGTGCAGGAAGGAGGAGCCGGGGTAGTGACCGATGACCTCACTGTAGGTGGGAGGAGGCCCCTCCATGCTCCCACCACTGCTATAGCACGTGGCACTGATGCCCGAGTTACTGCTGGGGGGACAGGGGCCTCCCAGCATGGTGCTGTCTATAAGGTCACTGTAGAAGATGGTCCGGTTGGATGTGCACATTCTTTAGAGTTCAAAACCTTGCAGGCATTCCCCATTACAAACCGTCAAATTCATAAACCCAAATACCACATTTCCTTGAACTAAAACAAAACAACAAAAAAAGAAAACAATTATATATGAGTTCAAAGGACTATTGGAGAATTGAACCAACTATTATTTCGGCATCAAATTTATCTATTTATTTATTTATTTATTTATTTATTTATCTATTTATTTGTTTATTTATTTTCAAAGAGCCGCCACAAACTTTTGCAAGGAAAGAAAAAACAAACCAAAACAGCACAATCCTTTACAGTGAGTACTCATACAGTTATCGACATGAAGTGAGCCTTCCAAAGTTAGAAAATGAACTTCATGCACCTTTCAGTGCGGGGCGTTAACACTGCTCCAAGGCGTCTCTCCGGGAACCCTCTCTCAGCCCCGCCGCGGGGCGGGGAGGGCGCACGGGGCGACGCGCAGAGCTCGGCGCAGACCCCGCCCGAGCTGGCGGCACCGCCCTGTGGCCCGCAGTTGGCTGTCCCCGAGGCCCGCCCCACCGCCCCGCCGTCCGCCTGCGCTCGCCACCGAGACCTCCAGTCCCGTCCGCCGCCGTCCGTCCCGCCATGGCTGCGCGCCTGCTCCTCCGCTCCCTGCGCGTCCTGAACGCCCGCTCGGCGTCACGCCTGCCGTCCTCCGCTCGGTGAGTGCGAGTCCAGCCCTGGGGTACGGGCAGCCGGAGTGGCGGAGCTCTGGGGATGGGGTGTGACACGCTACGGCCCAGCCGGGGCGATGCGGTCGGAGGAAGGACCGGACCTTCTCTCTGGAACCCAGGGTTGTCCGCTGTGGCCCAGAGAACTCAAGATGTCCCCATCACGGTCCGCCGCGCCCCAAAAGGCAAAGCTGCCCCGAATGCTTGCTCTGGGCCCGGCGTCCTACTGTGTGTCCTGGGAACTGACTTTGAAAGAGTTGCCCAGCCATAGCGGGGGCGATCACCCCCTGGGCGCACTGCCACGGAGTAGCTGCGACCTTTAGCCCAGTTGGAACGGAGAATGGGGACTGCCACCTGACAGTGAACTTGGGACTTGGTGTGCGGAGGCGGGGACCGGAAGACTGGAGCAATAACAATCATCCCGACTTAGGCGTCCAGGCAAGGGCCCCATCTGATAAATTAGATGTAGATTTATTAGAAATCCTTAAACTAATTAAATGTAAAGGGATTAATGGTCAGCTCCCGAGAGCTTTAGAGACTTTTAGAGGGTGTTTATACTGAGATCAAAAGTTTTACCTGTCTAAAATCCATTCGTTGGATAAAGCAGACTGGAAGTGTAAAAAGCTTCCTTAATTATGGTGGCAGGACGTTTAAATGAGCTTAATTAGCACATTGTTGCGAAGTACAATAAAGTGCTGTGGTAATGCTTATCCTTCCGGGGAGACTTGGGAAAGTTCCAAGGATTTTAAGATAGGAATGCTTTTCTGTTCTCCTGAGGAAGTGATGTTCTGACTTTTGTATCGAGAGCCTTCCTCACGCTCTTAAAATTAGAGAACCCCCAACTGATCTGATTTTTGATTCAAGTGTGGGAAGAAGCTCTGCCTTAAAGAGAATATTGGAGTCACGGGTTTCTCCAACGATCCAGTTGTAACGCGGTCTGATTCAGCATTTATGGAGCGAGGCCTAGGCTGAGCCCAAGAACTGATACTTAGTATACTTACATCCAGCTGCCAGTGCCTGAGTGTGCTAATAGGTCACTTGATTTAGTGTCTGCCTTTTTGTTCTTTTATGTAAACGAGGCTTTAAAGTGGTGACACAGGCCTGTAACCCTCCTCCACACACACCGGAGGCAGAGGCCAGAATTTGAAGCCTCTTTTGAGCAGTTAGACCCTGACTTAAAAGGCAGAGAAAACAATGGACACTAGTCTGAAGGTTATTGGTTTATTTGGTACAGGCGTCTCAAACTGAAAGTAGATGTTTCAGCAAACTTAACTGCCAAGTAAATGTTTTGAGTTTTGTCCTATGCATATTCCCTTTAGCACTTTTAACTAAGCAGGAAAGTGTTTATTTATGCATTTCTTTCTCTGTACTTAGAAATATTTCATTTTTTCTTAGCATATTTTACACAAGTTCTCTACTTATAGTGATAAAAGATTCCACCTAAATCTCAGAAGCCTGGTATTTTAATCTCAGCATTGCTTTTACACGGAGGAAAAAGCAATGTATGAACATCTGTGTGGACAAATAGGTACTTTAAATTGCTTACCTCATAGCAATAAACTGAAAGCAGTCATTTCAGTTATTAGGGATAAAGTAAACTTTGTTGTGATCTGAGAAACCACCTGAAGGTCTAGTGCCGCGTTCTCTCTGACCTTTTAGTCAGCAGTTTGGTGCCTCTGGTGAAGTTTAGGAGGTGTGGCCTTGCTGCAGGAAGTAATTACTAGGATCTGGCCAGTTGCCCTTTCTAGTTTGCTTTCTCTTCCTAGTGTTTGTGGTTCCTATGAGCTCTCGGCTTCCTGCCTCAGCCCTCTGTTTATTGCCAGTCTTCCAGCCATGATGGTGGTAGACCCTCATGCCCCTATAACTGTGAGCCCAAGCAAGCCCTTTCTTCTATGGCTATGTTATTTTATCACTGCAGCAGAGAAGGACCTAACGTAGTGCCATATTTTCACCCTTCATTCATCTGTCTTTTCCTCAGTATATACTTTTGCCATCTTTATCAGAGATTAGGGAGCTGGAGTTGCCAGAACTTATATTTGTGTCCTTTGTTCCAGTGGTGTGTGTGTGTGTGTGTGTGTGTGTGTGTGTGTGTGTGTGTGTGTGTTGTCATTACTATGCTATGTCTATTACAATGGCTCTGTAGTATAGCTTATACCCAGGTGTGGTGATACCTCCAGCGGTATTCTTTTGTTCAGGATTGCTTTAGCCATCCTTGGTGTTTTGTGCCTTCATATCAATTTTAATGTGGTTTTTTTTTTTTTTTTTCCAATTTGAAGAATAGCGCAGGATTTTTTGTTGGGGCTGCATTGGACTTGTAGATTGCCTTTGATAGGATGGCTGTTTTCACACTATTAATTCTTCTTCTTCTTTTTTTTTTTTTTTTTAAAGATTTATTTATTTATTTATTTTATGTGAGTACATTGCTGTCTTTAGACACTCCAGAAGAGGGTGTCAGATCCTATTACAGATGGTTGTGAGCCACCATGTGGTTGCTGGGATTTGAACTCAGGACCTCTGGAAGAGCAGTCAGTGCTCTTAACCACTGAGCCATCTCTCCAGCCCCTATTAATTCTTCTGAGCTGTGAACACAGGGGGTCTTTCCATCTTCTAGTGTTGTCCTTTGTTTCATTCTTCAGTGTCTTAATGTATAAGAACTCTTTTATTTCCTTGGTTAAGTTTATTCCTAGGGGTGTGTGTGTGTGTGTTTCTGTCTGTCTGTCTACCATGAATCGATTGTTTCCATGATTTCTTTTTCAGTATCCTTGCTATTGGCATATAGGAAACCTCTGAATTTTATGTTAACTTTGTATCCTGCTGCTTTGCTGAAAGTGTTTATTAGTTCTGAGAATGTTTTTGATGGAATCTTTAGAATCTCTTAGGTTAAATTCATATCATCTGCAAACAGAGATACTTGGACTTCTTTTCCCAATTGCATTGTATTTATTTTGTTTTCTTGTCTTATTGTTCTAGCTAAGTTTAATGCATTAAATGGGAGTAGAGTCACTCTGTCTTGTTCCCATCTTAATGGGAATGGCTTGAGTTTTCCTAGCCTGATGCTAGCTGTAGGTTTGTCATATATAGCCTTTGTCATGCTCAGATATGCTCTTTCCTCCCCTGCCTTCTCTATGACTTTTATCACTACTTCATATGATTAAGAAATAGATCTTTTCTAAAAAAAAAAAAAAAAAAAAAAAAGAAAGAAAGAAAAAAAGGAAAAAACAGGGTCCATGCAAGGAAGAGTGAAACCTACGTTAGAACTTAACACAAAGCAGAAATAAGTTTTCTCTACATTTTAATATGTTATAAAATTTTTAGAGACCCAGCATTGGAGCAGTGAAAACCAGAACTGACTTACTAGACCTGCAGTAGCAACAGAGTTGAGAACAGCCAGTGAGCACCTATGTCTGTTGTGGCCCATAACAGAGATCTCATCATGGTCTTAAAAGGGAAGAGCTTTGTGTCTATCACAGTCTGCAGATGCATTGGTCCTTGGGCCCATGTGATAGCCACAGACTTCCAGAGCATCTCTTCCATTGGTGACTAGGTAGACATCATCCTAGCCAGATTTGCTACTAAGTTGCCCATCACCTGTATGCTGTGAAGGATCAAGCCTTTGATCCTCATCAACATGGTGGCCAACCTCTGGTGAAGAAATGGCTTGACCCCTACTAAACACAGTTACTGATTGCTAACTCAGAGTGGAAGATCTTTAATTCCTTGTTTGCTCTCTAGAACTTACTGGCTACCTACCCAGTGCTGATGGGTTTTATATCCACTGGCAACTGCTTTGAACAAATGTTCAGGGTGTGTTCCAACAATGTCCAGAATACCTGCTGAAACCAGTTCCCATTTTTTTTTTTTTAAACAAACTCTCAATTGTTCAATTTTACCAATGAAGACTTGAGAGCTAGGTGCTGGGGTGAAAGCCTGGAGCTCAGAGAGTCAGAGAAAGTACCCAGCTGACCTTCCTCCTCAGTGGACTCCCCCAAAGGAAAAGCAAGCTCTCCATGTCCACACCATCTCAGAACCCTTCAAACGGAATGCCCCCCCCTTCTACTTCCTCCGTGTCGACTCCCTCTTACATGTCCATTCCCTGTTAACTGGTTGCTTGCTCTGCCTCTTGACCTACAGTTGACTTTATTGAATCCTGATTACAATAAACAGAAAGCTCTTGGATTAAAGGTGTGTAGTAGGGCTGAGCCACACCATAACTAGAAACAGGTTTTTCCAGTAAATCACACAGCGTCAGGGTTCACAGTGTGATCGAATATCCTGCAATTCTCAAGTCATGCTGAATGCCTGGACCAGGACACAGTGTGAAGGACAAGACTACCTGGGAGAATGGATTAACCCTGTTCTTGAAAACCCACATTTTTGCTTTCAAGTAAAATAATTTTTCTTTAAAAACGTTTTTATTCAGGTATGAGTTTAAAGATGTATGAAGGAATGTCCTTCTAAGGGGAACCTCAGTAGAAACAAACCAAATCCCTGGATACAGTTGAACTGAGGAGACTGATAAAAAGTCGTTTTATGTTCCCCGAGGGCAGGAAGAAGAAGGATGGAGGGCAGATGTCAGCTGAAGACCCTAAAGAATTCTATACAAATCTACGTAGAGTCTGGTTGTGGCAGTGACATTTATACAGTTCATGTCTTGTGCTACTGAAATTTGCAATTATGATTCTGAATATGCTTCTTTGGGAGAGTTTGCATTGTTTTAAAAATTGTACATGACTTGAAAATTTACCACTATTATTCTATTATACTATTTGACTTTTTTATGCAGTTTAGTCCATATGCTATCCAGAAACATTGTATTTTACCTCAACTCACACCTGTGGTTAGATCTAGATATTATCCACCTTACAGATTTCCAAAAGGAGATGGTTGAATTCTGACAAAGTGCTGTGGTGGGAGGGGTGGGGGAGGGGGAGGATTCTGAGGCAGGGTCTGGGAGGTAAGGAGATCCCACGGAAAGCATACCTCAGGGTTGCATGTAGTTCGCCGGCATTAATTTGGATATGAAGAGTAATGGTTGATTTAATTTTCTTAATGTATGTCTCTTTAAGATGTTCTCATTCTGGAGCAGAAGAACGTCTAGAAACTCCTTCTGCTAAAAAATTAACTGATATCGGAATCAGAAGAATCTTTTCCTCGGAGCATGACATTTTCCGGGAGAGTGTAAGGAAGTTTTTTCAAGAAGAAGTGGTTCCTTACCACACAGAGTAAGTGCCTTCCTTGCCTGCAGTTTTGTAACAGACAGAGGACTGGAACGTCCCATACGCACGATACAAAAGTACTTCCTTCACCCATCCACTGTTCTTCACTGTCATACTGTTGAGATTGTTCGTAGGATTTCTAGGTTTTGCAAGTATTTTACTATTACTATTACTATTAATTTTATTTTATTGAGACATTCTGTATGACTGTGTTCCCCAGACTGGTCTTGAATTCTTAGGCACAAGCATTTTCTCCTTGGTTGCCCAAGTGTCTGCAGCTACAAGCTTGTGCCACCACATTCAGCCTTTAAAATGTGTCATTCAAGAGTGCGAAAGTTTGTGGCTTTACAAAGGAACCTAAGAATAGCAAAACAAAAAATGCCCAGGGCCAGCTCGAGAGAGGGTGCTGAGGAAGGGCATTTGGGATCGGCAGAAGGGACTACTTGAGGTCAGCGATGGGTGCAGGCTGACAGCTCTGTGGTCTGCGCAGGCTAACTCTCTAGACAGCTCTTTAGTAGCTCATGGGTTTGTCTACCAAAGTCAGAAAACCTTCTAGGAAAATTCTAAAAGAGCTCTCTGGATAGCTTTTGCTCAGAAAACCTGCTAGACAAAATTCTAAAAGAGCTGTTAGCTCTCTAGATAGCTCAGTTCTTGCAGACCAAAGCCCTGTCTTTTATTTGCATATCAATGTAATCATCTATCCCAGGTTCCCTTTTGATTATCTCATGAATCAGTATTTTATGACCTTAGCCCCTGGATTCTTTTTTTTTTTTTTTTTTTAAAGACTGTAGCTGTCTTCAGACACTCTAGAAGAGGGCTTTGGATCCCATTACAGATGGTTGTGAGCCACCATGTGGTTTCTGGGAATTGAACTCAGGATCTCTGGAGTCAGAACTGGGCTTTAGAGCAGTCAATGCTCTCTCTAAACCACTGAGCCATTTCTCTAGCCCAGCCGCTTGACTCTTAGAAAAAGACAGCAAGTGCATTTTTTAACATAGCAAGTGCTATATGGTTCTCTGGGCACAGTATTTGTGGTTGCCAAATCTAGACGTAGAGGCTACTTTCATGTGAGAAATTTAGCTTTTTGTTTTCTAACTCCTTTACTTCCTAAGCTTGGCTGTCCTGGAACTTGCTGTGTAGACAGACAGACCTTGAGCTCAGAGATCTTCTTGCCTTTGTAAACAAAAATAATAAGCTAAGGTGGGTGGGATCCACCCTGAGATCACCACTCCCTCACTTCCGGTGCTCCTGTATTCCTTGCTCCATGAGCCTTGTTTGTTTTTTTAACTATTCCTTTCCCTTTACTGACTCATTAGTGCAGCTGCCTGTGTTCTTTCAGGTCCGTGAAGCCCCTTATACAGTTCATATTGCATCCTTATGTTCTGCATAGTTGAGAAATCCTGTTTATAGATTCTTGAACTCATGTTTTCAGAATTCTTTCCCACAGCCTTAAGGGCTGTCTTGAAGGTCACAGCATGACCATTTTGTCCAGGAACATTCTTGCCTCCTGGGCTTGTGCTGTTTCTCATTATCATGGAGTCATTATCCTTGGCAGGGAGAACATTCTGTAGAAAATGAAAAATATGTTACATTAGAATGCAAGCAAGCCTTAGGCCTACTGCAACCGTCAGCACTTATGGAGACTGACATCCCATTGGCTCTGCTCCAGGGGCCGGGACCATGTCACACCACCACGGAGGACCTGGCACAATAACCTTTGGTTAAGTGGTAAATTCTTGGTCCATTTCAGCCTTTCTTTTTCAATGTTAAAAATGAATTAAAGTATGCAAATGTTAAAAAGGTCAGCATAGTGAAACTTGATAGGTCATTGGCCACTTCTAAATATTTATACCATTGAGGCCATTTTTAAAAAAGTCTTATAGATTTATTTATTTTACATGTATGAATGTTTTGCTTAAAAGTGTGTCTGTATATCCTGTGCATTCTGGAATAGTAGTTAAGAATGGTTATGAACCACTGTGTGGGCGATAGGAATTGAGCTCAGGTCCTCTGAATAAAAAAACAAGTGCTCGTAACTTCTGAGCCATCTCTTGAGTCCCCTAACCGGCATCTCTTGATTAACCCTTTTATTATTGAACAAGAAATCAATTTGTATTAAAATAGAATTTTGTTGTGTTTCAGAATTCACTAAATTACATTGCAGATGGGTTTTATGTATTATTTAAGAACAGCTTTTATGAATTTTTTATTCTTTTGAGACAAAGTGTATGTATCACTGACTAGCCTGGGACTTTCTGTGTAGACCAGGCTAGCCTCAAATTCACAGAGATCTCTCTGCCTCTGCCTCCCGGTGCTGGGATCAAGGATGTGAGACACCATACCTGGTTTAAATATGGCACTTTAAGGAACTATGTGAAAAATCTTTGGAAGTCCTGTTAAAGAAATTTGCATGATTATGTGGCACAACTAAACTTGTACCTTAGAGGTTCACCTAACCATGATAGCAGTGGGTATAAATTATAGGTCTAGTCCACAGAGCAGGAGGGGACAAAAGATGGCAAAGATAAGAAAGAAAAAAGAAATAACACAAGAGTCAGATACACATAGAAAGGCCTGCGGCCAGTGTCACAGTTACCTTAAATTAAGGACGGGTCCTGCACAAGTCTCTAGTTCCTAGTGAGGCCGTTACATAATTTTTAGGAAGTTTGTCTGACTTTAAGTTTATTATCTGCAGATGGGAGAAAGCTGGAGAAGTGAGTAGAGAGGTCTGGGAAAAAGCTGGCAAGCAGGGCCTCCTTGGCATCAACATCGCAGAGAAACATGGAGGCATTGGTGGGGACTTGTTCTCAACAGCAGTTACTTGGGAAGAGCAGTAAGTATGGAGACATTTAGAGTGGAGTCTTGTTTTGTGAGCTGTTCTTTCTGAAGTGATAATGAAAACACTTGCTAAAGTTCTTGGAAGACTGAAAATTCAGTGTAAAGTATAAGGATGGCACCATGTGTGTACTCAGTTTGGAATGTGGGAAGATGACCCATGCTCTTACAATCCTTTTATGTTGTAGAAATAGATGCTGTTGACAGGCCAGGTGCAGCCTGGCATGCAGGAGTCAGAAGCGGGAAGATTGCCAAGAGTTCAAGGCTAGCTTAGATTTACGTAGTTCTAGGCCAGCCAGAACTACATAGCAAGATGCTGCCTTAAAAACAAAACAAACAAAAAAGAGTTAAAAAAGATAACTTCATTCTTCATTTCCAGTGAGTTTATCCCCTTCCTCCTTTTAAAGAGCATAGCGGGTTGGAAAAATATTCCATTGAAATATGCCAAAATTTACATCATAAGAATATATAAATATCTGAGCTAAAATGGCAGAAAATTATGTAGCATCAGTTCATCAAAAGGGAAATGCACTTAGATTTTATTTTAATGAAAAAGCTCTTTCTCACTACCAGAGGATTGTAAATTATGTTGACCTGGAATTATCATTTTGCATATCTGTAAAATTTGTGAAGGTGACAATCCTGCTCCCCAATAAGGACAAGATGGTTGAGAAAGTGACACATTCACTCACATTTGTCGCATTAAGAAAAATGAATATTTCTGGGATTTCAGTGTATATGAAAGATGAATGAATGCATCCCTGCCTTCATGTCATTCGGGGGAATTTACTGTAAGAAGATAGCTTATTAGCAAAGAGGAATATCATGGTTGACCTTAATCCCCTAAATTGTGGTGCAATTTAAATGTACTACAGTAGGAGAGGAATACGTAAGTTATGCAACATAAATGATTTGGAATATTTTACATCTAGGTAAGAAAGTAATTTTTAAAATATCGTAAGCAGTAGGACTTAATCATAATGATTACCAGAAAACCAATGGGGTAAAAAGTTCACAGAGTGACTGCAGGTCCATTAGAGCATCACCAAGATTCTCTCCATAATGAGGCAGTTGCTGTGTCAGGGTAAGACAGTTGCAGGTGGTCCGTGCTTCAGCGCTTAGTTCACCAAGTGAGTGCTGTGGAGGGGCTGCTAGTGCACCATTCCTGTGTTAGAACCCACAATGACAAGGGCAGTGAAAACAGAGATGGCCTTGGGAAGGGCATGGGCTTCAGAGAAAGCGGGCTGTTACCACTCAGTACAGTGAGACCCTCATTCATTCTTCACTGCGCTAGTAAAACTGAAAATTAAACTTAACCCAATAGCCATTTCATGGTTCTACTTTTTTCCTCTTTTGTTCTAAGAGCGTACTCAAATTGCACAGGCCCTGGCTTCAGCCTCCATTCAGATATTGTCATGCCCTATATTGCGAATTACGGCACAAAAGAACAGATTGAGCAGTTCATCCCCCAGATGACAGAGGGCAAGTGTATTGGTGCCATAGCCATGACAGAGCCTGGGGCTGGAAGGTAAGTCCACATTTAGCTGGTTCTGAATTCTTAGAAGCAGTGTCCTAACACTGCTGGGTACACTGCACAGCTCTCTGTAAATGTGAGTTCTGCATTTGTGGATTTACACAATCTTCGATTGAAAATATTTGGAAAAATAATTGCATCTGTACTGAATATGCACACATTTTTCTTGTCATTATTTCCTAGAAAACATAGTATAGCAACTATTTTACATAGCATTTCCATTGGCCTGGATTTTGTCAATAATCTGGAAATTAAAATGTAGAGTATGTGGGAAGATTATGTAGGTTGTATGCAGTTGGTATCTGGGAACAGATTCCCCACGTCCCTGTGGGTTCTAGGTGACAGGTAAGATTCTGAGCTGTATACAAGGTAAAAGGGAAAACTGCATAGTTCACAGTGTGAAACTCCAGTTGGAAAACAAGGTGTTTTTGTAAACAAATAATGGCAAAGCAGTTGTAATACATGCTGGGTTCAAGATATCCACATAGTGGTAGGTATGAGGTGAGTCTTTAGCATGATGTATTGTCTAAGTGGGATGTGTGGAGTGGGGTGTTAAATGTGCTTATCTGGAACCCTGGACTCAGGCGGTGGAGGCTCTGCATTTTAAAAGGAAGAGTGTAAAAACAGACACTTTGAATGAGGAAGAATGTCGAAATGTGGAGAAACTGGGACACACGTCTGAGGGAAAGAACAGAACAGATGGGACACAGTTTGTTTTGCCTTGTGTCAGAGATGGGTTGATCTCAACACTCTTAACTTAGATTTGGCCTCCACAGAAAGGTTGTCTTTGGTGGGTGTCTTAGTTAGGGTTTTATTGCTGTGAACAGACACCATGACCAAGACAAGTCTTATAAAGGACAACATTTAATTGGGGCTGGCTTACAGGTTCAGAGGTTCAGTCCATTATCATCATGGTGGGAACATGGCAGCATCCAGGCAGGCATGGTGCAGGAGGAGCTGAGCGTTCTCCATCTTCATCTGAAGCCTGCTAGTAGAAGACTAGCTTCCAGGCAGCTAGGGTGAGGATCTTAAAGCCCACACCCACAGTGACAGGCCACACCTTCTAATAGTGCCACTCCTTGGGCTGAGTATATACAAACCATCACACTGGGCCAGGGAAGCGACTCAGCAGGTCGGGGGACTTGCTTGTATTTCAGGCCTGACAACTTAAGTAAGTGTGCATGAAGATGGAGGAGAAATTAGGCTCAACATGGTGTGCTTGTGTGTGTGACATGTGCACACACACACACACACACACACGCACACACACACAGAGTAAAGATGATGATAACTTGACTAAAAGGTTTGCAGTTGCTAGAAACCTTTCTGTCTCACCAGCCCTTCCCCTTCTATGTTGACTGGCAACTTCTTTGTGTTTATGCATGTTATTTACATGATGCTGTGGGTTTAGTAAGTTCTCACATTGATCTCTCACATTAATTCTTATTTGGTGATAAAAGTTCATATAAGAGAGAATTAGAGGCTCCATGTTAGAGGAAAAGGAAATGAGAAAAGGGGTCTTTGAAAAGAAGAACATACAGCACATTGCTGACTACGTTGTATTTGAGATGTTATGACACCACGTGTGTGTTGTGAAATCTCTAGTCTCAATGTCAGGATCAGGGAAGCTGAGGTAATACTGAGGGATATTATGAGGCTATATGTTCTCGTCATTAATAGGGTGTATATGGTTAAACCATTTTCAGTGTTTCATGTATACCACGAAAACTTTTAAGGATAAACCATTATTTTATGTCACTACCTTTATTATCTGGTTATGTCCCTGCATGGAGCAATCAGGTTTTGTTGTTGTTTTATGTGTTTCTCTCTCTCTGTGTCTCTCTCTCTTTCTTTCTCTTTCTCTGTCTCTCTCTCTGTCTCTCTGTCTCCCCCCCCCCCGTGTGTGTGTGTGTGTGTGTGTGTGTGTGTGTGTGTGTGTGTACGTTGGCTTCCCTGGGGCTGGAGTTGCTGTTATGACCTGCCTGCTGTGGGTGCTAGGAACTGAACCTAGGTCCTCCACAAGAGGACAAGTGCTCTTAACCTCCGAGCCATCTCTCCAGTCTCTGGGACAGCTATTTTAACAACCCATGTACAGATTTTAGGAACTGATGCCAACAATGATAACAATAGCATAGTCACAATGCAGCACTAATCAGTCTTTAAATGAGTTTCTCTCGAGTTTCCGAGGGTTGGAAATCCACAATTGGTATCTTTGGACCCAATCAGAGAATTGACTGGGCCATACACCCTCCAGAAGGTAAAGGACGAGCTCGTGCCTGACCTCCCTTTCCTGGTGGCTCTCAGCATGTGCTGGCTTATTACCTAGGGTCACATTGCCTTCTCCTTTTCTCTGTCTGTCCCTCTCCTAAGGATATCTGTCTGTCCGTCTCTTAAGGATATCTGTCATAGTTAAAGCTCATCCGGATACTCCATGGTAATTCCTGAAGTCAGTCTCCTCTGCCATTCATGTAGTGTAATAGAGGCATCAGGGATTAGGACCTGCTATCTCTGGGATGGTAGGGAATAATATTTAGCCTAATCTAGAAAGTATTTCTTAAGGGCCATGGAGTCTAAAACTACAAGGATGATGTAACGTGAATTGATTATATACTATGCTATTCATTGTAGAGTATTAATGAAAATTTAAAACTAATGCTTGGGCTGCTGAGATGGCCCAGTGGGTAAAGATGCCTGCCACCAAGCCTGGAAACCTAAGTTTGATCTCCGAGGACACACATGGTGGAAGAAAATTCCAAATAATTCCTATAAATTGGCCTCTGACCTCCACACACATGGTGTGGCATGCTTTTGTGCGTGTGTGTGCATATACAAACATACACTACACTAAATAAAGCATGCAATTCAGAAAAAGCCTTTATATACATAAAAAGTACCTTACAGAGCTGGGTGTGATGTAAATCTCTTGAGTTCAAGGCTAGCCTGATTTATAAGCAAGTTCCAGGACAGCCAGAACTACATAATAGAGAGACCGAGTTTCAAAACCAGAACCAAAACCAAATTAATTATCTTACAGAAAAATACTAGATAATAAGATCAAAATCATGTATGGTCCTAATTTTATAAAAAATACATATATTAATATGTATGTTTATATCCATTGAAAAACATCGGAAGAGTATATTTTAAGAATGCTTATTCAGGAGATAAATTGTTAAATTATTTTGAAGACCAGGCCTCATTGGACAGACTTGAAATCCCAGTGCTTGTGAGACTGAGGCAGGAGGATCCTCAGTTTGCAGTCAGACTGGGCTATGCAGTGAGTTCTAGGACAGTCCAAGCTACATATCAACTCTTGTCTCAAAAGACCAAAAGTAGATGAACAGTTTCCTCCTTTGAATATTGTTTTTTAAAAATATATCTATTTATTTTTATTATTTTTTAATATGTGATATATATGTATGGGCGGGTATGTATGTATGAATTTAGGTTCCCACAAAGGTCAGAGGAAGGTATTGTGTCCCCTGAAAGCTGGGATTACAGGTGGATCAACACTCTGCTAGATGTTAACTTTGGCAACCAAATTTGGGTCTTTTGGAAGCACAGTAAGTGTTCTTCATCGCTGAGCTGTCTCTTCAGCCCCATTTCATATTTCAAATAGAAATATCTAGAAACATACACTTCTTTTAGAGTTGTTTTGTTGGGAAGATGACAGTTGAAAAATGTTTAACTTTTTAGATTTCTGTGCATGACCCTTTTGCCTACACATATGTATGTGTACCATGTGTATGGCAGGTGCCCACGGAGGTAAGAAGGCTACATTGGGGCTGGGCTTATGGGCGGCTGTGAGCCACCAGATGTGCTCTGGGGAGCTGAACCTCCATCCTCTAGAAGAGCAGCAAGGATTCTTAACTAACGAGCCGTCTCTTCAGTCCCTGTTTTTACAATACCTACATTTCTGATGAAAAGATCGTGTTGAGAACCAACATAAGTAAAGGGGTTTAAGTGCACGGTGCACTTAACTGTAGGAAGATAGCAAGCCTTGAAATGTTGTCATTGTCCAGTTTGGAGTTCTTAAATACAGTTGGGCTTCCATGAAATTTAAAAT
Source organism: Uromys caudimaculatus (assembly GCA_028551405.1). Classification (NCBI taxonomy): domain Eukaryota; kingdom Metazoa; phylum Chordata; class Mammalia; order Rodentia; family Muridae; genus Uromys; species Uromys caudimaculatus. Next base: position 58,335,322 of record CM052709.1, on the reverse strand, counting down.
AGATGTATTTTTTAGTGTAACTTTGTAAATATTTCTAATAGTAGCATTTTTAATACATGTGACCTTACATAATAGCTTTTGCATAATTTGATTTTTTTTTTGGCCTTTGATCAACCTTTGTTTCCCATTATAGTGACTTACAAGGAGTAAGAACGAACGCCAAGAGATCTGGAAGTGATTGGATTCTCAATGGAAGCAAGGTGTGTAAAACAGCAGGCATGGGTCCCAGTGTCCCAGACTGCATCAGCAGCTACATGTGTGAGGAGATGATCAGTCCAGGAACTAACACAGGATTGCTTTAGAGGTCTCAGGATAGTGAGACATTTACAGATTTTATATGGCAGAATCTATAGCTACCCTCCTACATTTCATGTTGCTTGGCCCTCCACAAATACTGCAGAGGTGCTCTTAGCTTCCAAATGACTCTTGACAGACAAAAAATAATAATAAAATAAAATAAAATAAAATAAAATAAAATAAAATAAAATAAAATAAAATAAAATAAAATGTTTTTGTTGCTCCAAAGTGGGACAAACAATGGTGAGCTTTACATGGATGAAAGATTGGGGAAAGGTGGCCGAGAGTACTTGCCATGTAAACATGGAGACTGGAACTCAGGTTTTACCACCCACTGAAAAAGATGTCATTCCATGCATACCTTTGACCCCAGCACTGAAGGGCACAGAGACAAGAGCAGCAGTGGGGTCTGCTGGCTACTAGCCTCGGTGAAAAATGCAGGCCCCAGGTTTAAAGGAGAGACTCTGCCTTAAAGGAACAAGGTGGAGAGTGATAGAGGAGGGTACCTTACACGTATGTATACAAACAAATAAGGTAATTTTATAAAAAAGATTAGGAGGGAGCTGAAGAGATGGCTCAACGGTTGAGAATATTGGCCGCTCTTCTGGAGGACCTACTTCTGTTGCCAGCACCCTCATGGTGGCTTATAACTGGCTGTTAAGTCCACTTCCAGGGAATCTGATGCCCTCTTGTGGCTTCCACGGGTACTGCATGCATGTGCACAGACATGCATACAGGCAAAGTGACCCAGATGCATACAATAAAATGAAAAAAAGAAAGATTGGGAGAAAAAGTTTCAAACAAATATCAGAAAGTTTCAAGAGGTCTTAAGAGATACAAGTATGGACAATAGGATTCAAGAACCCTCCAGTTCTTCTGAGAATCAGCTTACTGGTAGCTTTAGAGAGCTCCTCACATGTGGGCAGGTGGCTCAAGGACAAACATACCTGTCAGGAGAAATGTTGCAGTTGACTAAATGTTAAGGAGAGGTGTTCACTTTTAATCAAGGCCTTTTGTGGGTGCGTTTTCTTGTTTGGTTGTTATTATTTGGCCAGTTTCTTTGTTTAAGACAGGGTCTTGCTGTAGAGGCCAGGGTAGCTTTGAACTCATAACCCTCCTGTGTTATCTGCCTAAGCACTGGCATTACAAGGATATACAACTATGTTATGTTTACTTTGTTCAATTTTTTAAAATTTTCCACTTTCTTTAAGCTAAGGCTTTTATCTTTACAGAATCAAATAATGTTGAGGTACTGTCAGGTTCCTGAAAATCTGATTTTCAAACTTACTTTGTCAGTGTCTAGTAACAGTGTGTTCTCTGACATCAGGAATTTTTATATAGCTGTGGCATCAAAGAAACTTGGAAAAATGTGGAGAACTTCTCATTCTTTGATATGCCAGTGGGCATTGTTACTCTCTTAAGAACTGAAGATAGGGTATCTTGTATCCTAGAAATTTTCCTTTTATAGACTATCTCGAATCACTGACATCATTCAAATTGACTTTAGGAAGCAGTTACCTAAGTGTTGTGATATGTGGACTCAGTAGAATGATATGTGCCGAGTCTGTGCCCTGGTTTTGATGTTGTGTAAACAAAGCAGCTTGTCTAAGCCTGGCGTTGACGGTACATTAGAGTACTTAACTCCTTGTGGAAGACTGGCAGGAATTCTAGATGACGTGATCCTTGAGCTTAGTTCAAGATGCGTAGGATTTGCATTGTTAGAGTTAGAAGGGGCCTCCATAGGGGAGGAAACATGATTTCAAAGACACATGGGTCTGGAAGGCATTGGAATGCGTGGGACGAGTGCTTCAGTAGAGCTGACCCAAGGGCAGGAAACGGAGGGAAAATGGGATGAGAGAAGAGGCAGGAGGTGTGAGTTACCGTCTATTTGTGAGGAGCTTTTATGCCTGCTCTAAGGGCTTAGAATGTATCTTGAAGCTAGCTGTTCGTTGGTGTGTGGACTTGGCGTGGTCACACTGCCGTTTAGAGCAGCTCCTCTGAGCACCTGATGGATGACGGACTTGCAGTGAGAACTGACTTAGACCCTTGTACAAGCCCTGAGGAGGGCTGAGAGGAGCGGTAGTGCAGTAGTAGAAAAGGAAGGAAGCAGACTCAAACAGTAAAAGCGGGCCAGAAAGAATGGCGCCACGCTGACTGGGAAGCAGATGGCAGCATGGTTTATCAAAGCATTTGTTGAAGTAGAGGATACCTTGATGTTTGTTGTTGGGCAGGAGTATGGGATGGGATGGACATTCTGTGCTCGTGAGTCACTTTGTGGAATCTAGTAGGTCCAGATTGTGTCAGGCAATGTGGCTTAGCTGGGCATGGAGGTCCACCCCTGTTCTCTGGAGGCTGAAGCAGAAGGATTTTAAACTCTGGGCCAGTTTGGGCTGTAGAACAGGTTCAGGCCATCTGCTTAGTGAGATCCTGTCTCAGAAAAATGGAGAGGAGACAGCACTGGAGTCTCAGGGGGTGACTTGAGGGTGAGATGGCCCCGGTTAAAGTGCAGAATGAAGTGTCAGTTATGAATTGCTTTGGATCATCAGCTCATATTTCCTGTTTAGCTTGTCATTCCACCCCCCCATCCCCGCCCCAACACTTAACCATAATGCTTACCTTACTTAGGCAATTTTGAAAGAAGTAGACAATCTATATAAAAATTCAGAACAAAAACAGCCTTTTGAAAATCCGATCAGTCTAAGTGCTAGTTAAAGCAAATTCTCTTTTCCTCTCAGTAGCTCCCCATGAAATTCAGCTTACCCAGTGAATGGGCAATGGCTTTGTTTTAAAGACACGATCCATTGGTTTCCTATTACTATTAATCGAATGAGTAGTGGGGAAACCGTAGACACTTCAGTACTGAAGCGCCGGAGACCCCTGCTCGCCATTAATCTTCACTGTGCAGAGGCTGCCCTGTGTGGGCGGAGAGATGGGGACGCTTCTGCTGCCTGCTGTGGTCTTCTTGTGTGCACTCCCTGAGTGTAAGTTTGCATATAGACCTGAGTATTGCAGAGTATCACAGTGATTCTGGATGTTTCTGCAGGTGTTCATCACTAATGGCTGGCTAAGTGATCTCGTGATCGTAGTGGCCGTCACCAATCGTGAAGCTCGATCGCCTGCCCATGGCATTAGTCTCTTTTTGGTGGAAAATGGAATGAAAGGATTTATCAAGGGTCGGAAGCTACATAAGATGGGATTGAAAGCCCAGGTAAGCGGTGGTTTGACTCAGACTCTGGTAGCTTACTGTGTTTACTCTCAATCAGAAAGTAGATATATAGAGTTACTCATGGCATCTTCCTGAGCTGAGCGCAGGGTATGTTTCCAGAAATGACAAGGAAGACTTCTTTTCGGTCATGCCACTGTCTGTCATACTCAGCTATGGGAAGGAATCAGGGTGTTTTGCATATATGCTTTAGAAATGGGAAAGTTAGCTGTATTGTAGTAAACCACCTGTGTGAAATTTAGAAGGTTATGAAGTAATAACAATATTTTGGTATATATTAGCAGAAAACATGTTTTGCTTAATGTGTGTTAGAAATTCTAACTCCCCGGTACCTAGAGAGCCAGACCGTGTGAGTGACCATGTATTGCACCGAGAAAGCCGCCATTGTGGAATGAGGTGAATTTAGATAAAAACCCCCGGCTTATTACTTATTACTTAACGTTCAGTCTCCAAGTCCACTCCAGTTTGTCCTTTGGTTCTTCTTCATTAGAAGTTACAAATATTACTGGGCTACTGGGAAATGAATGCACTCATTCTCTGCTCGATTCATATTTCTCAGGACACAGCAGAACTATTCTTTGAAGATGTCCGATTGCCAGCTAGTGCCCTACTTGGGGAAGAGAATAAAGGCTTCTACTACCTCATGCAAGAGCTCCCACAGGTACTAAATGCCTAAGGATACCGTTTCCGGTTAGCTACTTCCGGTTATATGCTTCTGGTTAGATACTTCTAGTTAGATACTTCTGGCTAGCTACTTCTGGTTAGATACTGAGCAGAAATAGACTACAGAGCCTATAAATAGATCCATGCTTGTCAAGCTTGTGCCACAATGATCATCTGAGTGTAATTTAAAGTTGCATATAAAGAAGTATTACTGTCACAGGCCAGATAAGTAGATAACTGAACTCAGCAGGACCCAACCAAGCAGAAGTAAGGACAATGGGTATTCGGTTTCTGTAGTTCCTTAGAGTGACTCCGGCTTACGTGAAGAACTTTTAGCTCTTTGTAAGGAAACATCACCAGGAACATTTGGCAGGTTGTAAATAACTGCGAGTCAAAGGGGAGAAGGTGTTAAACAGAAAGGTTCTTCACTTCGCAGTCTTCAGATCCAAGCTTTGGGACTGGAATTGCCTAGTCCATTCATGCATACATATTGCTATAAGTATGTGTTTGCCATTTGTCTGGCAGCAGCTATGGCGCAAGCTAAGCCTGAAACTGAAACAAGCTAGTGGCTCCAGTGGTTAAGTAGAACTCAGAAACCGGCAGCGTGGTGAAATCCGGTGACTACCGCTCTTTTACACCAGTTGGTAAAGTTTGAACAACTGTGTACTTGAGGCTGTTGAGCGCCACATGTGCACTGTTCTGTAGTCGACGCAATGAGGAAAACGATCAACTGTGGAAGGTAATGGTATCTGTGAGGTTCACAGTGTGGTTACAAACCAAGCACCTTAGCGTTGTTCTTAGATGTTTCAGTAGCCACACATGTCTGTGGGAGCCTTTTTTTAGAGCTAAGAGGTAAGTTAAAAGTCAATCTTTAGAAGTCTGTTATAAAGATTATTTATAGGATGTCCTGAAGTGGTATGAAATGGTTCACATAATAATGCTTACTGCTTAATTTTGGGGTTCCAGGAAAGGCTCTTAATTGCTGATTTGGCAATTTCTGCCTGTGAATTCATGTTTGAAGAAACCAGGAACTACGTGAGGCAAAGAAAAGCCTTTGGGAAAACAGTTGCACACATCCAGGTATGTTGTCCTTACAGCTGGGTGTTTATCAGGTCAGTCATCTCCCTTGGGTCAGGGCCAAGTGATAAGCGTGATTTTGATGGAAGGAGTGTTAGAAACATAAATGTGGGTGAGATGCGGCAAGGGAAAGCCAAGAGTGGAAATGCTGAGGTAAGAAGAGGGGCCTGGGCAGAGTCCCGAGGACACGGAAGACCTGAGACGACAGAGTAAACGATCTGTGAGAAGGTGGATCCGGAGAGGCTCATCACAGAAGCCAGCAGGGAAGACTTCAGTAGGAGGACTCCGAGTTTCCACACAGTCTCCATGTTAAGGGAAAAGTCGAGCGGGACAACATGGGAGTGTCGCAGAAACAGCCTTGTAACATCGTAGGCAAGTGCAGCTTCTGTCCTAGCACAGCTCCTGAAACCTGCGTAATCCAGGCAAGTTGTGCGCTGACAGAAATAGTTCCTGTTTGTAAATCTTAAAAATTTGTTTGATGTGCAAAACTGCTACCTCTTAATATTAGAAATTCTTGAAGTCTGTAATACTTGTGTTTATTCACAAGTAGAAACTTTTTTTTTTATTTATGAAGACTATTAGTACCTACCTCATTTGATTGCTGTGAGAAACTAGAATATTGCCTCTGTAGGCAGGTGCAGACACAGACACGCCTGCATGCACACACAAACGATAAAATAAGTGTTCACAAAGTGCTACCCAGATTTCCTGAATGATTCACAAAGCCTGTGATTAGACATTTAACAGTTGTTCCATAAAAGGAGAGGGTTTCTTTAAAATGCAGTCCTGGGGCTGGTAAGGTGGCTCAGTGGGTCAGAGTGCCTGCCACCAAGCCTCACGACCTGCGTTTGAGTCCCAGAACCCACATGGTAGGAGGACAAAACCAACTCCTCAAAATTGTGGCCTCAACGCAGGCACTTGGTATGTTCGTGTCCACACACGTCCATATGTACACACGTACATGTGAGTGTGCACGCACACGCGCACACACACACACACACACACACACACATGAAATAAATGCATATAATTTAAAATGTAGTCATATGCTGTATAGCAAGGTAGTCATCAGGGACAGACTGCGTATGTGACTTGGTGATGGACACTCATAAGTAGTGGGTCATGCAGACACATAGTGCAACATTAGGCAGTATATAATACTTGGTAATACATTTATTACGTACGTACTCTGCTGTGCTCATTGTCATGGCTATATTCTTTCATTAAAGGAAGGTTACACTAAGTCAGTATATTGTGTTGCAACCTTTAGATGTCTTATGCTCACCATGTTTCTGGTTCATCAGGATGCTTTGCCAAGCATTTGACTTGTACTATTTAGGTCATGTGGGCACACTGTGGTTCACACAGTGGTGACATTTAATGGACTATTCCTCAAAATGGTTCGCCTTGTTAATACATGACTGTACTTCATTTTCACAGCAAAGCATGTGTCATCTTGTTACCTTCCTACAAAACAAAGGTAGTTCACTAGATTTTCAGTAGGTGGCAGTAAGAAATTGTCTAGTCAGTGGTTCTCAGCCTGTGGGTCGAGACCCCTTTGGGGGCTTTTGCATATCAGATATCCTGCGTGTCAGTTATTTACATTTCGATTCATAACTGTCCAAAATTACAGTTAGGAAATAGAAACAAAATAATTTTATGGTTGGGGGGTCACCACAACATGAGGAAATATTACATAAAAGGGTCTCAGCATTAGGAAGGTGTAGATAGGGTGTGTGTGTGTGTGTATGTGTGTGTGTGTACACCCATGCGCACATGCATTTGAAGTGTGCCATATGTAGTATATGCAGGCATGTGAGCCGGTGGGCACACTTGTGAACACATGTATGGAGGCCAGAGGCTGACTTTGAGTATTTCTTTCATTCCTCTCTAGCTCACGTTTTGAGACAGGGTCTCTTACTGGTACTATTTTGGCGAGTCAGGCTGGCCAGTCAACCCCTGCAGTCCACCTGTTCATGCGTTCCACTATGCAGGAGGATTACAAGGATATCCTCCCACACTTGGCTGTTATGTGGGTGCTGGGAGTCTTAACTCGGGTCCCCATGCTTACGTGGCCTTACTGAGCCATATCACCAGCTCCCTCCAGGTTCAGAACTTTGTAACTGTAATTCTTTGGAGGAGTTTTCCTTAAGCCCTTTTGCTCCCAAGTGACTGCAGGGCATTGCTATGCTCTGCTCCTGCCCGTTTTAGCTCCCAAATAAAGACACAGAGAACCAGTGTTTTTATTTTTTAAGATTTATTTATTTATTTTATGTATATGAGTAGTACACTGTAGCTGTCTTCAGACACACCAGAAGAGGGCATCAGATCCCATTACAGATGGTTGTGAGCCACCATGTGGTTGCTGGCAATTGAACTCAGGACCTCTGGAAGAACAGTCAGTGAACTGCTGAGCCATCTCTCCAGTCCCAAGAACTGGTATTTTTATTAATAGACTGTAAGCCTAAACTGGGCAGGTTCTGAGCTATTCTAACCTGACTGGGCTGCTACTACCCAGCCAGGTAGTCCTTTACCTGTATCTGAGTCTTACCCTGGCTCACTCTGGTCCATGTGTGCCCTCATGGCTGCTCTCTGATTGTGACTGCACGTTGAATCCTCCTGGTCTCTCCACATGGCTTCTCTACACCTTCTTCTTGTGGTCCCTCTCCTCTCTCTTCGCCTGTCTCTCTGGGACCCCCAGCCTGGGATCGGAAGTCGTGCCCTCTTCTCTTTTGCCCATCTAATTGGCTGATCAGCTCTTTATTAACCAATCAGTGGTGATGAAAAACAATCTTTATATAGCATTGAGACCAGAGATGCTTGGCCATACCATCCTCTAGACTGTAACCAGATATCTGGGCATGGAAATCAGCTTCTGAATACACAGTGCCCCCAAACCATCCCCCAACACAGGTTCATATTTCTATGCAAAGTAGTATTGTTTTCCTAGTAAGCATATTTTTAGATTTCTTTCAATTTTCTTTAACAAGTTTGAATAATATTTTCATTATTCAAGTTAGGAATGCATGCAGAGAAGACAGATGACTAATATTTTTTTTATTCTAGAGCTATGCCTTTCATTCTAGGGCTGGCTACACTCCCGTTCTAACTATTTGTACTGGCTAGTTTTGTGTGTCAACTTGACACAAGCTAGAGTTATCACAGAGAAAGGAGCTTCAGTTGAGAAAATGCCTCCATGAGATCCAGCTGTAAGGCATTTTCTCAATTAGTGATCAAGGGGGGAGGGCCCCTTGTGGGTGGTGCCATCTGTGGGCTGGTGGTCTTGGACTATATAAGAAAGCAGGCTGAGCAAGCCAGGAAAAGCAAGCAAGCCAGTAAATGACATCCCTCCATGGCCTCTGCATCAGCTCCTGCTTCCTGACCTGCTTTGGTTCCAGTCCTGACTTCCTTTGGTGATGAACAGCAGCATGGAAGTGTAAGCTCAATAAACCCTTTCCTCCCCAGCTTGCACCTTGGTCATGGCGTTTGTGTAGGAATAGGAACCCTGACTAAGACACTGTTCAACTGAAGCAGATGACCCGTACATACCACCTGATATTTGGCTAAGTGCCACTGTAACATAATTATATTTCCTTTCGTTTTATAATTCTTGACTCGAACATTTTGGCTCTTTTGCCCACTTGGATACATGTCACAAAACTCATTTACTTTTTAGACTAGAAGTATTACTATAACAATGAAGCAGGATTTATAGGTATACTCCATGGTGATACCATAGCTTATGCTTTACCCTGAAATTGCTGATAAAATAGTATAATTCAGATAATAATAATAATAATAATAGTGTAATAAGTATCACTTATTAAGTGCTTCCCATGTCTCAGACACTGTGTTTAGTGTAGTTTTATTTTTAATTATCTTTATTTAAAGATAAAGTAGTTAAGGCAGAGAGCTTTAGTAACCTAACCAAAATTACACAGATGTTCTATATCTAAAACTTACAGTCTTAAAAAAAATTATTTTGTGTGTTTGGGTGTTTGAATGTATGTTTGTGGACTATGTATGTCCTGTGCCTGGTGCCCATGAAAGGCAGAAGAGGGCATCAGATCTACTAGAACTGGAGATATAGGTGTTTGTGAGCCACCATGTGGGTGCTGGGAATTGAACTTGGACCTTCTGGAAGAACAATCAGTGTGCTTAACTGCAGAACTCTCTCTCCAGCCACAAAATCTACATTCTGTATTGCTGTCTTGTCTTTGAGACAGGGTCTCACGGTCTCACTGCAGTCCTAGCTGACCTGGAATTTGCGTTATACACTGGCTGTCCTTGAACTCTGAGAGATCCACCTGCATCTGCTTCCCAGGTGCTGGGATTAAAGACTTGTATCACTGTGCCTGGCTAGAGCCTATATTTTATTTTATTTTATTTTTTTATTTTTTTTATTAACTAAGGATAGTGAATCGTTTATTCTCTTATGCTTTTTCATATTGGAAGAGAAACAAATGGTCGTTGTAAACATCTGAATCTATTTTTTATTTTTTTATTTTTTGAGCCTATATTTTAATCATATCAATGTTTAAAGTGGAAGGGTTCTTTTTCTTTGTCTGTGGCCACTGTTCACCTGTGGGCCATGAAGTGGAGATGGAATGGTGTTCTTTTCTAACTAGAGTGCTTAGTGGTACATACTACTGATTCTAGAGACATAAGCTATTTCAGAAAGAAATAGGAAAAGGAAAAAAATGTTTTCTTCAATGTCTTCAAACAGAAACTGTGTAGTTCCTAAGACCTTGAGTATGACATGAATTAACAGATTAGATAGAGTAGATGGAGGGTGGGGTTTTTTAAATAGCTAAATCATAATATATGCTAATAACAATTCCCGGTTTTGCTAACCGTTCCAAGGCCAAGATAAGTGTCATTCATTGCTTAATTGTTTTTAAAATTACATCTTAATTTATTCTCTTCCTCCCCTCCCCCCTCTCCCTGTGGATGGGGGCGGGGAATGCACACCCTCAGGCAAGTGTGTGGAGGTCAGAGAACAACCTGTGGGAGTTGGTTCTCCTCCCACGTGTGGGTCTTAGGGACTGAACTTCAAGACACCAGCTTGTCAGAAAGTGCCTTTACCTGCTGAACATCTACCTGGCCCTCTCATTCAGAGAGAGGTTCTGGTCAATTCACTTAGTCACTTACAAAGATCTCTCTCTCTCTCTCTCTCTCTCTCTCTCTCTCTCTCTCTCTCTCTCTGTGTGTGTGTGTGTGTGTGTGTGTGTGAGAGAGAGAGAGAGAGAGAGAGAGAAGACAGACAGAGAGAGACAGAGAGTATAGACTGGCCTTGTACTCCTCACTCCCTTCCTCTGCCTCTCAAGAGCTGGAATTTCAGTTTATGCCACCGTGGATGGCTAAGATTTCTCTTTAAATTCAAACTGCAGTTTTTACTGTTCACAAATATCAGTAACCATTAAAGATACTTCCGTGAGCATGTCGACCATTCATGAAAAGCATGCTAGCAGTGTCGGGTGATGGTTTTAGAAAGCATGGTGCTGTCTGTGGTGAGGCACAAAGGCCAGTTCTGTTTCCTGGCCCCCAGATCAGTGCCAAGAATATGTAAATATTTAATCTTTTTATCTTCAGACAGTAAATTATGTACTCTTGACGGCATTTGTTATTTTTAGACCTCTGAGTCTCCTGAACAGGCTGAAGTAAGAGTTTTAAGTGAGCTCATCCTGGTTTGGATTTTAACTTTTATCTTCACCTTCTAGAAGCACCAAATATTTGTATAGAATAGCTTTCCTATGAGGGAGATCTTGATCTTTCCATATTCTAATAGTGTATAAATCCTCACATGTAATATCACACAGGGCAACAATTCTTGAGAATTGTCTGATATCCTCGCCCTACCTCCAGCTTTTCCCCTCATATGAAATGTAATGTAATGTCCTGGAATTAAGACTTAGAAGTCAGGGTCCAGGGTTTTCTATGTCTATAGAAAGTTAGTTAACCAATCTCCTTCATAGTTTTCTCTTTGTAAACTTGAATGTGTGGGGGTGAGGAACTTTATGCTGATGAGAAGATAGAGATTTGGCCAAAGGAAATATAGATCTAGTAGAAAAGGATATAGAAAAAAAATGAATGTGCCAGCATCCCCCAAATCAGAGGCTGGGATGCTCAGGTGGAACGTGGGTGTTTCCAGCCTCACCACCGCCTGGTGTTGTAATCAGTAGATGCCACTAGGGTTTCTTTTTGTAGCCCTGGCTGTCCTAGAACTGGCTCTGTAGGCAAGGCAAGGCTCACCTGGAGCTCACAGAGGTCTGCCTGCCTTTGCCTCCTGAGTGCCGGGATTGAAAGTGTGCGTCACCACCACCCAGCCTGATACTTGAACTTTCATCAACACAATAGTTAATACGCCCACGAAGCATCTGTCCTTCAAAGCTCCGACTCCATCAGACGCAGCTAACTCTCACTCGGTCCCACCACTGGTCTCTTCCCATTCTTTGATTTTCCAGCAACAAACAATACCGAAATTGTACCCAGCCCCGCACTAGTCACACTGAAACTTCAGTTTTATGCTTTGAGCTATAGCCACGAGTATAAAAGAAGATCCAGCATCCCTGAGAAACTAACAACCTTTTTTAAGAACGCAAGCCTACCTTTAGACCCAGCAGAAGTGCATAGGCTCATGACTGTGTGTTCAGTGCAGCCGTTGGCTCACCAGCCTCCACATGTGTGCCCGCTGTTGGCCGAAATGGAAATGGTTGTCTGGTGCACCCCACAGCAGAATGATCAAAATTGACGCTGTTGTAATTTTCTTAAGGAAGTTAGTGGCCGCTGGCCATAGATGGGTCTCCGACCTCAGTTAGAATAGGGCGTGCTTTTGGAGACTCTACTCAAGTCCAAGCCTTTCCTGAAGGAAAGGGTTCAAGAGCTGGCGACAGCCAAGAGATGCACACTCAAAGCTCAGGGCGTGAAAGCCACGAATCAGCGAAATAGAACTTGACAGAAAGGAGACCAATCAGGAGCAATCGAGAATGGTCTAAATAGAATGATGTCCAAGCTGTCTACCACAGCAGGAGAGGACATAGTTATTACATAATAATGCATAGTTATTAACACTTACAAAGAAGACCATTCTGAGCTGGTTGGAGGCGACACGAGACACTTCTGAGGGATAGGAGGGACTATAGGTTAATGGAGTTGGATCTCTGCCTAGTCTGTTTCCTTTGTTAGTACTGTGATTAATTAGCATAATAAGTATTTGATGATGTGTGTGTGATTAGACAAATCCAGCTTGTCCCTCTATCCTCTTCTGTTATTCTAGTTTAAGGCAGAGACACAGGAGGGAAATGTGTATCCTTAATTTCATTAATGCAGAGTAAATCCTGTTTAACCGCCAGAGAAAACTGGGTGTTTTGGCAGCGCCTGCCACGAGATGGTGCTCACACATTAAGCCATGATGTTCTTTAAGCAGTTTCCTTAAACCGTGACAGGTATTTACCTAGTTTTATATCATTTGCTAAGATTCAGGGTTTTTTTTTTTGTTGTTGTTGTTGTTTTTTGTTTGTTTGTTTGTTTTCATTTCAGTTCATGTATGCCCTTTTATTGGAAGAAAACCCCCACAGTTTCACTTCCGTTTTGCTTTAAAATTTTATTATGTAAGCGTTGAGGTGCTGAGTGGAGACCTGAACTTTTAACGTGCTCTTTCCCCTCTTATCTCAAGACGGTGCAGCATAAACTAGCAGAATTAAAGACAAACATATGTGTCACCAGAGCGTTTGTGGACAGCTGTCTACAGTTGCATGAAACCAAACGTCTGGACTCCGCCTCGGCCTCCATGGCAAAATATTGGTATGCACATTCCTACCATTAAAGTGCAGCGATGGTTCAGATTACTGTGGACTTCTGCCAACCTTTAAACTCAGCCTTGAAGGCATTAAAGGAGGAAGTCTGTATGTAATAAAATAGCAGTAAAAATTAAAAAAAAAATTTTTTTTTTTTTGGAAAGTCCCACTGGGTCTGTTTATGATTTCTTAAAAATTACTTGAGTTGGTATGTAACTCTTAACTTGTTATTAAGAGTTAAATATTAAGAACCCGAAGTAGGATCAGTGAGTACTTCATTCAAGTAATAAGTTTAATTTTAAATTATCTAAAGAATGGCAGCAAAGTGAGGCAGGAAAAACTAGGATAAAACTTGGGAGTCTCCAGTGAGTCCCAGCCCATTCAGTAAGTCTGACTAAATTTAATTCTCTAGAGACTTTATCTTATCTGGCAAGTGTTTACCTTGGATTGAATGTGAGGTGGTTTCCAGATCTAAGAGAAACGCCAGAAGTGTTAACTGTCAGGCTAAAGTCCCATTGGGTTTAGAAAGATTTACATTTGAATTAAGGGTGATTAACAAGGGGTTAAAGGTGAGCTTGAGAGAGCACAGCCCATGCAAAGGTTTTCTGTGTTTTAAGATGTAAGTATGGTTCAAATCAGATGTGGAATGGGATTGGCTTTTTTTAAAGAAGAAAAAACACTCATCTCACTAGCCCAGGAGCCGCCTAGAAAAATTCCCATTGTTATTTATTAACTCAAGTTCAGTCCAGTTGTTACTATACAAGGAGAAAATGCAGACCGGTGCTCTGTGTAATGATTTTATAATGATCAGATATGCAGAACGGTGCTTTGTGTAATGATTTTATAATGATCAGATGACGAGATTAAAAGGGAATGTGAAATTAACATGAACCTGCACTTTGGGGGGGGGATATATTTTACATTTATGAAAAGTTCTTTGGCTTATAGGAAAAGGTATTTTAGGAAGAGCATTTTGCATAGCTAATGGCCTTGTTCTTAAACATACCAGGCTTATGGATATAATGGTGCTAAATATTAAAAGATAGTTTAAACTGTTGAGTCGTGAGAAAGCTTTTGTTAAGGCAAGGTTTCATGTGTCAAGGCTGGCCTTCTATTCACTATGTAGCAAAGGCTGGCCTTGAGCTTCTCATCCTTCTGCATCTGTGTCCTAAGTGTTGGGCTATAATGCATGATTGGCACCTCAGGTCCATGTTGACAGGCGTTTGAACCTAAGGATTCATAAGTCCTCTGCCAACTGAACTGCCTTTCTTTCTCTGCTTATTATTTTGATCATTTAGGGCATCGGAATTACAAAACAGTGTAGCTTATGAGTGTGTTCAGCTCCACGGAGGATGGGGATACATGTGGGAGTACCCGATCGCCAAGTAAGTATGGCGGGCGCCTCTGTAGCACTCTCCTTTCCTTCCTTCTCTTTTCTCCATTTATTTATCCATTTTATATCCCAGTTGCAGCTCCTTCCCCGTGCTTTTCTCCCAGTCCCACCCTGAGAAATCCCTCCCCCTATTAACTCCTCTTCCCCACTCCCAGGTACCACTCCACCTGGGGCATCAGTAGGACTAACCACATTCTTTCTCACTAAGGCCCAACCAGGTAGTCCAGCTAGGGGAAGGGGATCCAATGGCAGGCAACAGAGTCAGAGACAACCCCCACCCCATCCCCGATCCAATGTTAGGGGAACCACGTGAAGACCAAGCTGCACATCTGCTACAACTGTGTAGGCCTAGGACCAACCCACGCATGCTCTTTGGTTGGTGGTTCAGGCTCTGTGAGCACCCATGGGCCCAGGTTAGTTGATTCTGTAGGTCTTGTGGTGCTCTTTACCTCTCCAGCTTGCTCAGTCCTATCCCCACCTCTTCCACATGATTCCTTGTGCTCTGCCTGATGCTTGGCTGTGGTTCTCTGCATCTGTTTCCATCAGTTGCTGGATGAAGCCTCTCAGGAGACAGCTATGCTAGGCTCCTGTCATGCATGTCTTTCTGGGTCTGGGTTACCTCACTCAGGATGATTCTGGTTCCATTTATTTGCCTGCAGATTTCATGATGCCTTTGCTTTCCATTGTGTAGATGTATCACATTTTCCTTATCCATTCCCTATAGCTGAGAGACATCTAGGTAATTTCCAGCTATTATGAATAAAGCTGCTATGAACATAGTTGAGCAAGTATCCTTGTTACCACAAGGACATCTTTTGGTATATGCCCAGGAGTGGTATACCTGGGTCTTCAGGTAGAACTGAGAAAATGTCCAATTGATTTACAAAGTGGTTATACTAGTTTGCACCAGCAGTGGAGGAGTGTTCCCCTAGCTCTACATCCTCACCAGCATGTGCTGTCACTTCAGTTTGTGCTCTTACTATGTAACCCTGTCTGACCAGGCTGGCCTCAGGCTCACAAAGGTCTACCTGCCTCTGCCTTAGTACAGAGATTAATGATGTGCGCCACCATGTCCAGCCTATGATGTTCTAGCAATCTTTCTTTCTTTGTTCTTCCTTCCTTTCTTAATTATATTTTACATGATTTTTTAAAATTGAAAATAAAATTATTTTCATACAATATGCTCTGATTATGGTTTTCTCTGTCCTAACTCCTCCTAGGTCCTCCCCAGCTACCCACCCACCCAAATCTACAACTTTTTCTTCCTCTTTCTTGATCTCCTTATGTTTTCCTAAGGATATGGAAAAAGGGAAATTTCTTTACTGTAATTTATATGGCAGATCTACAAACAAAGTAGATCTAGAATCTGAATTTTCAATTACTATGTTATACAAATAGAAGTGGCTTTATTTTATAAGCTTCTCATGATTTTATTTTTAAAGAAAATGGGGAATTCAGCATACTTTTAAATATGATGTTTTGCTTGAAAAGATAAACCATTTTTAAAAATTAATCCCTTAATTTCTTCATGTTCTCTCTCTCTTGCTCTCTCATTGCATTACTTTTTGTGTACTGGTGTGATAAACTTCCCTGACAAAAGCCACTGAAGGGAGAAGCAGGTTTGCTTTGACCTCAGTAGGAGGGTAAAGCCCATCGGAGTGGGGATGTTCTGGCTGCAGGAGCTTGCAGGTGGGCCTGCAGTTCAGAAGCAGGGTATGAAGGATGCTGCGCCTCAGCTGATGGCTGCCTTGCGTGCAGCACAGGACCCAAGCCCGGGGAACAGTGCCACCTAACTTTGGAGTGCGTCTCCTACCTCAGTTAACCCAGAGGCATGCCCCTAGGCTAACCTAATCTAAATAATTTTTCATTATTATACCTGGAAGCTTGTGCCTTAGATGTTTCCAGATGTTGTCAAGTCGATAATCAGAACTGGCCATCAGAGGAATTGAACTCAGGACTGTGCACGTGTTAAGCGATTTGCCACTGACCACTAGGCCTAGCTACTTAAACAAACAAACAGAAATAGCAATACAGAAATGCTCCACTTGCATAGTAGAAGAATTAACATATCATGCCTTAAGTATTTATTTTGCTTGAAAAATAAAAGTTTTTTTTCTGAATGGAATTTGTATGACGCTTCTTTTTATTGGATTAGACATGATTTTCCTCAGATCAAACAGTGACAGCTGCAGCTGTAGCGTTTCCCATGGTCTCCCTTCTTCATCGTTACGTCTCGCACTCTTGCCTCTCCTTCACGTTTTTCTTATAACCTTAGAAAATATTTCTCCTCCTACTTAACATTATATTCAGCTTATGAAAATTGCCCAAGGAAGTTTTTGACCAATACTCATACACACCTACTTTAGTTCTGAATCTGCAAGTAGGAATGCTATAGGCTTCCAAAGACTTTCCCTATTTGTTACCTGGGTACTTTGTATAGTTAGAAAAGTTGTCAAGGAGGTAAACACTGTTAGCCTGACATGCTTGCATTCCTCATCCCAACAAGCCTAGCTAGAGCTATTCTGTGTGCTTCCAATCCTTTCTGAGGACCGTGAGCTATTTTTTATTACCATTTCATTAAGAACAGAAGTTCCCGTGTGGGTATACCTTTCTAATTCTGTAGTTACCACACAGCTTAGAAGCTTTAGTTACTGGATATCTGTAATTTATAATTTCATAAAACTCAACATCAATCAAGTGTTTTTCTCTTTTTGAGAGAATATAAGCGTGAAATTGATTTTTTTTTCAACTAAATCATTTGACTTAGATGTCCAGAGCTACTTCAAGCAGATCTTCCTCCCAAGCAGAGCTTCCTTAAAATCCTGTGTAGTCATGAAATACAGACATGTTTTTGAATTATGCTAGCTCAAAGGTTACCATCATTGGAATTTTTCCTGTGCAATTTTTTGTTTTTGAAGTACTCATCCATCTTGTAAGAGGGCTTTGGAAGTGAAATGATAATGGATGTTTATATCTGTGTGTGTGAGCTCTTGTAACAACTGCTGCTGGATGGAGGCATGTGTGGCTTAGTTTGTGTCCTCAGAAAAGCATGCTAACTCGACGGGGGTCCACTACCCCGGATAAGGTTAGGGTAGCGCGTAAGCAGCGGTGTCTGCTTTCTTAGAGTCCCTTGCTTTTAAATAAGAAGCAAGAAAACTTGTGCATTGACAATTATATTTCTGCTTTCAGCTCAGGAGACTTGAACTCCTTTAAATAATAATTGCCATTCTTGGCTGGGTTGCCAGTTCAAAGAGTATGTGAATGTTTATCTAGACAGCTCTTTCTGTCCCCTAAGATGTTGGAAATCCTGACATCACAAAAGCCAGTTACATATTACACAGTATGTGACTATAGTGTACAGACTGATTTAAAGAAATCATCCAACCATTGATTCTTATACCTGCCCCAGATTTAGCTACATTTTCAGTGTGGGGGTGGGGGGAGGGGAAGAGATAGAGAATTGATTGAGTCTGGAGCTTTATAGGGTTTAAAAAGATGTTTTGTTCCCTTTTAGAACTGTTAGATAGTGACTTCTTGGCATGTGAGCTGATCTTAGTTTTATTCATTAGGTTTAGCTTTAGGCTCTTGGAGATCTATTAGCCATTCTAGGTGCAGAAGCAGGGACAGAGGACTTCACTGCAGTTAAACATTTGCCTGCTGCTTTTCTCTGTTAATGTTAGTAGAGTAAACTTAATTAGTAACTTATGAAGGGTCTGCTGGTCTGTCATTACATATCTCAGTAGAACTTTAATGTGAAAAATAAATGCCCAGCCCAGCTCAAAAATGTCTGAAGCATTGGGATTGTCCAGGTAGGCTGGAATGCCAGGCAAGTCTTCAAAAGATGCCAGTGCTTGCTTTTGTAGAGAAGAACAAAATCTCCCTGGGGCTAGGGGTAAGGTTCACATGTTTCAAAAAGTACTGAGAGTCCTAATCCCCTTTATGATGCAGTTCATCAAATAGGTAAATATTCAATGAGGGTCCACTTATCGGCAAGGCACCCTGGTAATGTGGAAAAGTGTAAGTTCAAAGTTAGTCATATTCTGAGAAACTAGCGTATTTTATCTTAGCAATTAAATAATCAAGGTCTGTAAATTTTCCTTCCATGAAAAGTCTGGCGCTCAATAACTAGCTTCGCAGGACTGGGACAATGAAAGTATTGTGACCTAATAAAAGTTTGCTTGCCAAAGAGGCGAGACACCTTCATTCTTGTCCCAGCCTGAAGGTTATCTGTTAGGTCACCAGCAAGTGGTGATCACTAATTAGCAACTGCATCGGCCTCTCTCTGGTTTTGTTTTTAACCTGCAAAGCAGTAATATTTATCCTTCTGGATTCTGGAGGGCTAAAGGGAAAGGAGAAAGGGTGAAAACAGATACACAACTGCTCCCATAGCTGTCAAAGTGAGTCTTTGGGCTGGGGCGATGTGGCTCAGTGGGGGAGCTCTCTCCTTTCAGGACCCTGAGTTCAGTTCCTGTGTTAGTCAGACTTTTCTCCCAGCACCAGAAGACAGAAGAGTGAAGTCCTGGTTGAGTGTTAATGTCTGTGTATGTCTCTGAGGGCTCATTCTCTGAGGATTCCAATGCCGGCCACAGCAAGAGTGGTTATTAATCATTTCCCCCAGAATAAGCTACTTGTTAACTTTTTTGGGGGAAAAGTAACTTTAAAACATTAGGTGATGGTTTTAGTGATGAAATGAAAAGGAATGTCTAGAAATAAGTAATTTATTATTTTTTTCCCCTAAGGTCAGTGGATTTTGATTTTTCTGGGGAGACTAAGAATACACTAAGGTGCTCCATGCATTCCTAAATGCAGACATTTTTGGTTGCTGTTTGTTATATAATTTCAGATTTACAAATCTATGTCAGTGTACCTAAGTGTTATTTTGAATGTAATGTCTCAGTGGCTTTTAGTATATCAACCTAGTATGAATGCTGTACACAAAAAATCAGATATTTCTAAGGGGCTCCTATTGCTTAGAGTTCTTTAAACAATAATTATCTGGAAAGATGGGACTTAAAATTTCTACCATTTTTATATGAATTAAACTATCTTCTACTTTATCTAGAGCTTATGTGGATGCTCGGGTTCAGCCGATCTACGGGGGCACCAACGAAATAATGAAAGAGCTGATCGCAAGACAGATCGTCAGTGACAGCTAGACATCTGCCTGCATCCTGGAATCCTATTACACACAGCTAATCCGGATTCAAATCTACTTGAGATAAAGCGTAACCTGGAAAAGGGGGAAATAGTTGGGCTGTTTTTATGTATGATTGTTACAGAGAAAGAAATAAAATAGAATTATAAAATGAACACAGGGAAAGAGAAATTTTTGAGCCCAAGAGACTAAAGTTTTGCCATGAAAGGTGTGACCTTTTTTTATGCATATACAGTGACTATCAAAGATTTTCTACCTCCAGAGCCTTTTAATGTCTTACTTGTCTTTCAAATTCTGAAGAGTATAAGTTGCTTCCATTTTTAAAGTTGGGGCAGAAATAATTTTATAATCCTATAACATTAATAATACTTACAAGACTTTGGAAAGGAAAACTAATTAACCTAGTTAAAGTCATTTCAGCTCCTTTTTGCTCCATATTCCCCCAGAACATTGGTTTCTACCATGTTACCACCAACCCCATGTTTTTTAAGTAACGAATAGAACCCTTCAGAAAAAAAAAGGACTGTACTGTATATAATGCACATAGAGGCAATTGTATATCAATTAAAAATAAAGTAAAACTTAAGAGAAAGCATGTATAGAAGGTGGGAGGCACTGAAGAACCAGAACATGTTCTGGTGGGAGACGTGATGGTTCTTGGGAAGACACGCGGGCTTTCAGCAGACCCCGTGCCTGCCCAGTTTAAATAGGAGATGTCAGTACTCCATCAGCTTTAAATCTGATGTTTGGTGGGTATCAGAGCCAAGGCTTTTATTTTTTCAACAGCGGGACGTGTTTATGTTTAATAAATATTGTACATCTTCTAGAAACTAAGCTGGGAAAAACGTTGGAAAGCAGGCTTGGAATAACTCTATTACAAACTAGTATACAGAGTTGAAAATTCCAACTACACAATTAGAGAAACAAACACTTAAAATAAGGGTAGGGGAAAATCATATTTGAGACTTGAGTAATTATCATGAAAAATAAAATCAATAGTTTATAAATGGACATTTCAGTAGTTTGAGTTTTCTGGCCCATAGGGGTAACATTTTAAAATGAAAAATGCATTCTTGTTTAACTTCAAAAAGTTAAACATGCCTTTTTTCCTGCAGGTGTGTATAGCAGATGGGATATTCTGATATTCTTTCTGATCTTCCTTTCCTCACAGCGCACCGGGTTGGGTTCTTGACTAGACCTTGACGGGTTGCTGGATTAGCTCCTTTTATATACATTTATTGGCATGAAAAGGGTTCCGAATTGTTATGTATCCTTTGGGAAAACTCTCACTGTGTAGCCTTGGCTGATCTAGAAAAGCTATGTAGGTTATGCTGGCCTGGAACTCTTAGTGGTCTTCCTGCCTCTGCCTCCCCTCCGGTATGAGGGGATTGAAGGCGTGCGCCACTATGCCAGGCTCAACTCTTTTTAAAAAATAATTTACTTCTAATTATGTCTATGTGCATGTGGCTATGTGCATGTCAGGGCAGGTGCCAACAGAGACCAGAATAGAGTATTAGAGCCTCTGGAGCTGACTCAAAGGCTAGCTCCTCCAAGCTGCCCGAGACAGGTGCTGGGAAGTAGACTCCGGCTCCCTTCCAGAGCAGCAGCCACTCAACCACGGAGCCATCTTTGCAGTCCCTAGAGTAGATTCTTATTAAATATTACATTTGCAGTTTGCACCTCCCTCCTGCCAACAGGAACTTTAAAAGATTTGCTAGAACTCCCCTTGTCCCTTTGGCTTCTTTAAGTCTCCAGTGTAGAGGTAGACAGACCTTGAGTGGGAATGATTATTCTGCCTTTAGATTTAGAATTTGTAACCTGGTTTTAAAAAGGATTCAGAATGTGCTCTGCAGCTTTGCATTTGGTGATCATTTCTTAAGCAGCTATTTTTTGTGCTTTGTTTGTGTGGCCTCTAGTGTTCCCCAGAGAGGGGATTTATCATGCGAATCTCATGCAGCGCTGAGTGTTCAAGAAATGATAAATAGTAACAGTGCTCAAAAGAACAAACTGGGCAGGCAGAAGAAAACATCACTATGTAAATATTAATGAGAATTTAAAGGCTTGGTGATTTTGTTTTGAGGCTAAGATTTTTAGGATCTTACTGCTTTAAAATTCCTTTTCCCCTTATTTCCAGGTGGTATCATTGAAAACTGCTTTGACTTGCAATTTTAGAATCTAACTGCAAATCTTTACTAACCTAGTAATCTTACTAGTTTATTGCTGAAAGCATAGGATTTCTCGATTTTCTTTTCCATGTCAGTGTTATTTTTGGCACACCCAGCATTTATTTATTTGGAGTCATTGGAAAGATCTGACATTGAGGTGGAAACCAGCTGCAGGCCTGCTTTATAACATGCTGAAAAATACTATTCTTTTAAAAACTTGTTTGCAAGACAAAATTATGGAGAGCTATAAATACAGTAAACACGGAGCACAGAATAGCTGACCTTCAGTTTAACATTTGCAGTCATTAGCACAGACATTTTCCCTTCAAGTCTTTTGAGGCAAGTCCTAGATTTAAGGGTATTTCATACACATACATGCTCCCAAATACATATGTAACAGATGAAAACATTGTGTTTTTACATCTAGCCAGAATTCCATTACCATACTGCAGAAACTTAAATTTAAAATGTAATCCCAGGATGATATAAATTTCCCCTGATTATACCAAAAAAATACCTTTTTGGTTAGGTTGTTTAAATTAGGATCTAAGTGAGACCTACAAGTTCTGTTTGGGAACTGAAGAAATGACTTAGTGGTTAAGAACAGGTATTGCTCTCCTAGAGACCAGAGTTACATTCCTGGCATCCAGGTCATACGGTTCACAACTGCCTGTAACTCCAGCTTCAGGGAATTCAGCATGTTCTCTGGCCTGCACTGGGACATCCATGCATGTAACATACCGAGGCATGTGGACACACGTGTGCACACATATACCAAGAAAAAACAAAGATTCCATTTGGTTGTATTGGCCCTTAAATTTCTTGT
This sequence comes from Uromys caudimaculatus, assembly GCA_028551405.1. Classification (NCBI taxonomy): domain Eukaryota; kingdom Metazoa; phylum Chordata; class Mammalia; order Rodentia; family Muridae; genus Uromys; species Uromys caudimaculatus. The sequence continues at coordinate 58,312,727 of CM052709.1, read as the reverse complement.
ATTAGAGTTTCCCTTTATCTCATATATATATATCCTTTTTTGGTGTATATACTGTAAACTTGCCCTTTGCAGCTCTAGAATTTTAGCATATATAGATTTATGGCTTTGGTTCTTGTAGGTTCATGGAGCTGTGACTACAACTAGGATACAGAAGAGATTCATGTCCCCCAAAACATCTGTGTGCTCTTCATAGTCATAGCTACCCACCCCTTTAGCCCCTGGCACCCACTGATCTGATCTTTGTCATTATCTTTCTGTCATTCTGAGACAGTCATATAAATGGAATTGTACCACATGCAACCTTTGAGGAATATTTCTTTGTCTTAGAAAACTGCATTTAAGATTCATCCACTTTGCATGAATCAATAGCTTTTCCCACTTTGGTGCTAAGCTGTATCTCCACGTGGGTTACCACAGTTTATATATTATTCATTCCCTTTTGTGAGGAGATCTTGGCTTAGGTTAAAAGTTCAATCTAGCTTCTTGCTACGATTAAATCCCAGCAGGGGTTTGTTGAATTATGTGTATGTTTAGCTTTATAGAAACACTGCAAACTGTTTTTCCAGATATCTGTACCATTTACCTTTGGACCATCCACAGAAGAGTTCCAATTGCTCTTAATACTAACTTTTTAAAATATTAGCTATTATAAAAGGCATATACTGATGTCTCATTAAAATTTTTTTATTCATTTTAATATTATGTACACGGGTGTTTTGTGTGCATATATGTCTGTTTACCGTATGTGTGCCTGGTGGGCATGGAGACCAGAAGAGGGTGTTCAATTTCCTAGAACTGGAGTTACATACAGATGGTGTGGTTTGTAGCTGCCATTTGGGTACTAGGAACCGAACCTGGTTTCTCTGCAAGAGAAACAGGTGTTGCTAACCACTTAGCCATCTTGCCAGCCCCTTGATGTCTCATGGTTTTAATTTAGTATTTCCCTGATCCTACTAATGTCAGGACAGCTTTTCTTATGCTTATCTTCCATGTGTTTCCTTTGACGAGTTGTCTCAATCTTTTGCCCATTCTTTGGTTTGTGAGTAATTTTAGATTCAGATAGTTGTTAGCATAGCAAGTAGAGTAGCTAAAAGCATGAGCTTTCAAGTGTCTGTGATGAAGAGTTAACTGAACCAAATGGGACCAGATGACCCAGTTGCTGCAGAGCATCCCCTGTTGGCACTAAGCACTTATGTAGGTATGCCTTAAGGGCAGTGAGGCAGGAAGTCTTATCTTAGAAGCACTAGTGGGGCAATGAGAAACTGTCCCGAGATTGTCTCCTTGGTACGGATGCAAGCTCTGGAGAACTGGCCCAGTAGGACCTCACAAGCCTCCCTTGTTCAGTTCTGGGGGAGTCATAGGACTCTCTGCTGATCCAGCTGCTGCTCAAGCCTGCCTTATGTGGCTTGTGTGGAACTAGGCAAGGTGTCAGGGCCCGGGCGCAGGCTGTTCCCCGGAGATGAGCCCCTGTCAGATGTGTGACTTGTAGCTAGCCTTCTCGTTTTTTTTCCACACTAAAAGTTCTTAATGTTTGTATTCTGACCATTCTTTTCCTTTCATGCAGTCTATATTTGCTATCATGTGGAAGAATTCTTTACTGAAGACCCAGGCCATTCAATTTTTCCTTAGAATTACATATTTTGTATTACTTATGTAGATCAATGTTCATGTCATGATTTTATATAAGGTATGAGATTTTTCTTTAGAACACTTTTTTTTTTCAGCTGTGTCTAAGTGTTCCAGTGTTAACTGTTGAAAGAGCATCTTTCATCACGAACTGCTTGTTTGCGCCTTGGTTAGAAACCAAGAGACCTTGTTTATCTGGGTCTTGTTTCTAGCCCTGTTCTGTTGCATTGATCTGTGACTGTAATCCCTTCGCTGCTATCCTGAGGTTAGTAGTTTTTAGAAAGTTTTAAAATTTAGATGGTGGAATTTTCCTAGCTTTGTTCTTTTCCAAAATTGCTTTGGCTCCTCTTAACTCTTTTTAAACTCCATACTCATTTTTAAATGAATTTGTCTCTATCTGTGCACATAGTCCTGTGACACTTTTGTTTGGGATGAGTTAGCTATCCACATCAGGATGAAGGGAAGTGTCATCTGCTGGGATCTTCCAGGCCGTGAATAAGGTGTGTGTTCATTTAGACCTCCTTCCGTCAGCTGCTTTGACACGCCATCACTAAAGTGTCATGCACATGTTCAGTTATGCTTGCATGTAAACTCCTGTTTGGAGCAACAGCAAAGTGCATTGCTGTTTAATTCTGGTTTATAATTTTTACCAAGACAATTGTTTATCTTGTATTCTATAGCTTGTTGAACTTAGTCCTAGGAGTTACCTTGTAATTTCTTTGAATTTCCTATACGAGCAATAGTGTTATCCAGGAATCAGAAGTTACTCTCCTTTTTCTAATTTGTATTATCTTTCAGCTCTTAATTCCTCAATCACCATTTTTTTTTTTTAAATGATAGAACTTCTCCCTACAACAGTGAGCAGGAACGAGGTGTGTGGTCAGTACAAGTTAAAGTCTCATAGTTGACACAGTTGTCTGGGAAGTCCAAGATTAAGATATCTATGTCTGGTCTTTGCTTTCAAAATCGTACCTTGAACACCGTGTCCTCAGATGGGGATTAACACTGCATCCTCATATGGCAGAAGGTAAAAGGGTAGAACTAACTGGTTCTCTCAAGCCCTTTATAAGGACACCAGCCCATCATGTTCTGGCTTCATCTCATCATGTTGTTGGATTGACAGTGGAATGTCAGCATGAATTCTAAGTATTGAGCCATCCTTATATTCTTGAGTTTGACTGTACTTGGCTATACTGTTTTATTCTTTTTACATATTCTTTGATAACTTGAGAATTGTTTCGCTAGTTCACAAGGGAAATGAAGAAGTGAAATTTTTTGTTTTTGTTTTTGTAATTTTCTTTTTGTACTGTACCTTCTTTGCAGTATTTCTATTACAATATTTGGTTTTAACAAGACAATATTGATAACAAATGAGTTAGGCCTCATTTTTTTTTCCATTCCTTCATAAAGTTGATTTGTTAGGAAACAAAAATCTTATTTTACAGACCATCCACCATTATTGATTTTCCTCATTGATCTTTGATAATGGTTTCTATTTATTCTTCCAACTTCCCTAGTTTCTGTAAACTGAAAGATGTAGAGGATTAGTTAGATTTGGGCTCAATACATTTCCCCAGATAACTTAATAAGCAGGGCTATACTCATTTTACTGTATCAGCTCATGAGACACACATGTAGTTTCTTCCAGTGACCCGAAGATGATCAGGGAATTCAAATCATATGATATGTGCAGAAAATATCCTTTTGCCAAATGCCTTCACATCAATCAGTGATTTGTTATTTTATTGGTAATTAAAACTGCTTTTCTAATTTTTTCCACTCTCTTTGTATTGATCAACTGCATGTCCTAGACAAGAATTTCCATAGAGTTTTTGGTTGGTCTGTTGGACCTCATACAGACCTGCTAGAAATCTACTGAGAAGTAACAAGGGTGACACATGGAAGAGAGAGGAATTTGTACTGAGCAGCGTGGACCGAGCCTGTAACCATGAAGTGTACTGAACAAATCTGGCCTGGCTTCCAAAAGGAAGCTATGGAGTTGACTGCCTGTTAAGGTGTTCTGGGATTGGACAGAAATAACCCAATCACTGTGGTTACCATCCTTGCTCAGTCATTGTCCTGGAGAGGCCTAGTCTTAAAAGTTGTGAAGCTGGGCATGGTGGGGCAGGCCTGTGTCTGAGCATGGAGGGAGGCAGAACCAGCCTGGTTTACATAGCAAGTTTCAGTTAACTGGACTGGGGTGAGACTGGTCTTTAGAAAAAAAAAAGTTGACACAGATTCCCACAGGTGCTGTGAAGTGAATATGTTGGCTAGTTCTCTTTCATACTCTCTGAATATTTAGTATTTACTCCTGACTTTTTCATACAATTGGTATACAATGTATCTTTGTGTCTCATCCAGATGTTCCTTCTCCCAAATACTGCCCCTCCTCCACTGCTTACCTTTTGTAAAATAACTCACTAGGTCCAATTAGTGCTGTTTGCATTGCACGGGTGTAGGGCCATCCATCAGAGCAAGGGCAATCTTAGCAGCAGCTGTACCACTGAAGAAAAATGACACCTTCAGCTGCCATTAACTGCCAGTAGGTCCTTAGGGTTTTTGTTTACCTGTTTGTTTGTAAACAGTCTTGTTGTATAACCAGAGCAGACTTGGAACTTGTGGACCTCCTGTCTCAGCCTGCAGAGGGCTAGGATTATAGACATATGCCAACACACCTGGCCCAGATGTTTTTAATCCCTCCTTTGATGCAATTGCTATGAGCTCACAATAGACAGCTGTGTGGTCCAGGCCGGCTTCAAGACCAGGGTCCTCCCTCAGCCTCCTGTGTGCTAGGATTACGTGTTTGCCATCATACCTGACAGTTAAACGTAGTTCTTATAATAAAACACCGAGTCATCTTTTTGAAGAGCTATGTACAGTTGTATGTACGTGGAAGCTACATCTTGAGTTACAAGTTATAAATAAGAGGCACGATATAATTTCATTCTTTTATTCCTTTTGAGGATAATGTGTTATAGAAACTTCTAATGGTAATGATTCATTGTAGAATTAGTAAGAACATATAAGTTTTGGAATTTTTTTAAAGGTGTATTTTTTTTCCTGTATAGACTTGGCTGTCCTGTAACTGGCTATGTAAAACACTCAAACTCACAAAGATCTGTGTGCCTTTGCCTCTCAGGTCCTGTGATTAGAGGTGTACACCACCATACCTGACTGGATTTTGGAAATCGTAATGGACTTCAGTAAATTGTAGTCATTATTATTTTTAATGTATAGGCTGTTTATTCTTGAACTGATAATAGCAGTTTTAAGGCTCAGCCCACTTGGAAGGTATGGGTCGGAGGGTCAAGAGTTAAAGGCTAGTCTCGGCTGCATAGCTAGTTCAGGGCCAGCCTGAAAGACATAAGTGCCTGTCTTAAAATAGTTAAAAGAAAAGGGGATGGGGAAGCCTTGGCAAGTTGCTCCTGGTTCCCTGCTCGTTATGGAACATGTCAGACACATTAAGAAGTACAGAGCAGCATTTAACGAACCGCGTGCAGCACTAATCTTTGATAGTTATCAGCTGGACCAATTGTGTATTCCCCGCTCTTATCGATTATTTAAGAATAAATACCAGATGTCAGGTAATTCTGAGGGATATTGACATGACTCACTAATGACATCATCATCTGTGTGGCATGACAGTGTTGCCTCTACTGTCCTGTAGTCCCTGCACTGGGGCTGCATCTCATTCCCAAATCTCCAGTATCTATTCAGTACATGCTTTCCAGCCACAAGATGCTCTCCACTTTCTTTTTTCCCTTTCATTTCTTGAAATCCCTTTGGAAACTTATTATCCAAAACATTATTCTCCTTCCTAAGTGTTTCCCTTCAAGCTGAACCCTTGCAAATTTAGTTTCCCATACTGCAAGGGAAGCTATGTTCCATTTTACAGTCGAATATTTAGATAGGATATTTTCTCTTGCCAGAACCAAAGCCCAGATCAAATTTAGCTTAAATCATGAAGAGCGGGCTCACAAAACTGGAGAAGGAGAGGGAGAGGGAGAAAGAGAGCAGATCCAAAGCTGTTTGAACTCCTTAACTTAGTTCTCAAGAACCCCTTTTACCAGATAGAGACCATCGTGCAACCAACAAATATTCTCTCCTAAAAACAAGGCCTCCACTGTAGGAGGAGAAATGCACTTGAACAGTTTTTCCTGCATGTCCTAGTCTGCCTTACATGACAACCATTTAGAATTTTTGAGAGAACTTAATGAGAGACTCTGTGCCTCCTGTTCTTTCCCGTACCTGGGAAATGGGCAGGGACAGTGACAGGCACAGTGGACATCTGCTTTCACAATGGACAAAGAGGCTGGCAGGACACTGGCCCCGTGGGTCTAGGTGCTGTATATTCTCTCTGGAGCTCTCAGGATGTTGCAGCAGCTCTTAACATGGACCATTTGCTTACATATTGAGGAAATAGGCCTCTAGTGCAGGCGGGTAATTCCAGCTACTCAGGAGACAGAGAAAGGTTCAAGGTCTGCCTGGGAGACAATGTGAGTTCAAGACCATCCTGGGAAACTTAAGAGCCCATCTCAAAGAAAATACAATAATAAAACAGCACTGAAAGCAAAGGGGGTGAGAGGGAGCTCAAGTAGTAGAGTACTTACCTAGAATGCAGAGTGTTCTTGGCTTAACCCTAGTACGGCTACCCATCCTGCAAGAAAACGCTTGTGTTTTTAAACTGTTGTTTTTGATTCTGAGGACTGCACACAGGCTGGTACATGCTAGACATGTGCTACCACTTAGCTGCATCCATTATCTTGTTGGGCTTCCTGATGTACACAGTCTACCCTTTCCTAATACAGAGTAGCTTTCAATTTATATGGACCAGAAACTCCTTTGTGTCCGCTTTCATCAAGGTGTCCTTGTTTACTGAAGTACAATCTATATGTGTTGCCATATTCAAATGTTTTGATGAATTTTGCACTCATTTGACTTCTAACATGATCAAGAAACAAAATATTTTCCACACCCAGTCTTCCTGACCCCAGTTGGTTCTCCCCAGCTCTGCTCAGCAACTGTCGATCTGCTTTCTGTCACTACAGGTCAGACGTGTTTTCCTGGAGCCTTACATAAATGGGATCATGCAATATTTACTCTCTTTCGTGTCTGGTTTCTTTCATTCAGTATTCTGTTTAAGATTCACCCATGGATGAAAATGTCACAATGAAACCCATTATTTTGTATCCTCACTTAAAGAAAAAAATAGACTCTGAAGATCTGGTTCGGGGGAGTGTTGGTGGTGGTGCATAAGATCTAATATATTGTATGAAAAAAATCTTCAAAGTGAACTTACGGTTATTTCATAGTAGCTTCATAATAGAATATGTGGACATGCCCCAATTTCTTTATCCTTTTACAGACAGTGCATCCCAGAGTTGCTTCCAGTTTAGAGTCTGTTGTAAAGGTGATGTAGGTATTAATGAGCAAAGGACATCATTTTTTATTTTCTCGCTTCTGCAGTCTGGTTTTGTCCTTTCTTGTACCCAGCAGTGGTCCCTGTGCTTTGTTGCCAATCCCCACCCCCTTTGTCCATAATTACAGGTTAGTTAAAACTTAATATTGCCTTCTACTGATAACTGTACTGCCCCACGTCATACACCTGCTGGATGTGATCATAAATATAGAGCTGTACACTAGGACGGCGGAAGGCAGTTGTTTCTTGTACAGAAATATAAAGAACAGCATAAACTCCCAGATGCTTTCTGTTCTGAGTTGTGCAGAAGGCTGGCTTTGGATCCAGTCGGGACTGTGTTTAAATACAGTAAGTATCTCCATCCTTGGATGCCACTTAGCACCCCTACCCCAGGAAATGACTAGAGAACTGCAGAATGTAAGAATTAAATGTTCTTCCATTCAACCTTTGTTGAGAACCGCGTCAGAACTGTGTCCTAAGCTCTGGGAATTGTGCTTGGATTCAGTACTGAACAACATGGGCTGAGCTCATGCAGCTTATTTATATTCTAGACCAGGGAGAAGAAAAATAAAAATCTGTGTTATGCTGGATGGTGAAGTGCTGGGGAGAAATGCCGAGCGGGGAAGGGGGACACAAGGCTGTGCTTCTGATCCACTCTTGGCAGAGAGTTGCTTGAAGCCAGCGTTGATCTCTATCTCTAACATTTATCACGATGTCAGCTGGATCTTAAGTGCTGCAGCAGTGTTTCCTGAGTGGAAGAAGTGACTGAGTGGATGCCAGTGCCGGCTTTATCTCATGAAATCATGGCAATACTGCTTACCTGGGTGCTTTCACAGGCTTCCAGTCAGGTCATAATTATGTCAGCAAGAACTCTGCCCTTCTCTTCTCCTTGCTGTTGCTGGATTTTTACACCTCCCCCCTCTCTCTCTGTCCCCTCTCTTTTTCTCTCTCTGTCCCTTTCTCCTTAACCAATAATATTTTTTTCATGGTAACTAGATTTCTTTTAATGTACCTTTAAAATAATAGATGCTTGATTTTTAAGAATACATGAATTCTTTCAGGATTTTGCTAAGTAAAATAGGAAAACATTTGGCAAATGACTTAGAATATCAATTTTTAATACTTAAGATATTCTAAGGTATCTGGAAAACCGGCATGTTTATATTATATAGAGCAGAAAACATGATTTAGAATACTGTTCAGTGTCAAGGAACAATGTGATTAATGTGTAATTAAGTGAGTTAAAATTACCTCTGTGCAGTGCCATTTCATACATATAAACTACAGCAGGTTACAGAAATCACTGAGTTTTCTTCCTTGTGCTTTTTTAAAAATACATTTCTAGACCGTGCTATTAAACTTTTGAAGTATCATAAAATTGAATATAAAAGGAAGAGGAAACTGTGACATACATGATGGTTTCATAGATTGGGATATCTATGTAAGGTCTACACAGTCTGGCCGACTGAGGCTAGCTACAAGATACAAGGTTTACCTGGAGTGTTGGAAAACAACTTATTTCCTACCATGTTTGGTGAACAACTAAGATGATATAGTTAAAAGCTTGTTGTGGATTTCTCTGAAGTTTGCAAAGCTTATCATACTTTGCAAATATAGGGACTCTGCTGCTCTATCTCCTTTGAGTATAAATATCACCACAAAATGTTTCCAGTGCACATTTGGTTAACTTACAAGGAGTTTGCTTTGGTAATAAACAATTCCCTCACAGGAACAAAAAAATTACCTCAGCTTTAAATTTGAATTCCTTGTCACTCATTACTCCAGGGCCTCCCTCACACATGGTAGGCAAGCACCCTCTCTGTCAGTGTTGTTTTCTACTCCAATAGTTGGATGCATATTACCTCCACTTAAGGGTACTGTTTTCTGAGTTATTGATGCCTCCCTCCCCCTTTTTTTTTTTTGAAGCTTTTAAAATGAATGCCCAGGTGAATACAGGATTTTAGAACCTTTGACTTCTCAACTGGCTAATTCCTCCACCGTGCAATTTTGTTTTTGGTTTTAGACAGGGTCTCAGTATGTCACTATAGCTATCCTGGAACTCACCATGTAGACTAGGCTGACCCACCCGTGCCTGGGATTTAAGGTTTGTACCACCACTCCAGACCCACATTCTTTAAGTGTTTTACTCATCCCTTTAAATATGACAAATACCCAGAAGGTGTTTAATTTTTCCTCCAACACACTGTTAGTCCATGATTTTTAATTGAATGAAGGCAAATCTATTTTCTGGAATGCCCATCCTTGACCCATATTGAGCAATTATTATTTTGAGTAATTTTTATAACTATTTTTCCCACTGAAGGCAGTTTATCATAAAAATTATTTCAGCTATATATTCATGTACTAGAAAAAGAGCAGTTAATTTCCCAATTCTGATAATGTCTTAAGTATTGCTTCTTTATGACTTCAATTCTATATACTTCTACCATAGCCCTACCCTGTAAGCCCTTCCACATAAATAAGGTAGAAATGATATATCGATCTAAAAATTCTAGTGCCTTTCCACTTCCTAAAAGCATTCTAGTGAAAAAATTAGCTTAGCAAAGCGTCTAATCTATTATCTAAGAAGCTATATTTAGGTTATCGTTTTTTCTCAAGCATCAAGTTCAAGCTGGGAAAATGCCCGGGTGCGTTTAACTGTGGTGAGCCGCGAGCTGGGCCAGGTGCAGGACTTACAGAGATGTTTTTGTCTCTAGTCAACTGTTTCCATTAAAATCCCGCTGGTCTGTGCTACCACAGACGAGAGTTAACTACAGCGCTCCTTAATCCTACTCTCACCCAAATTTTTCCAAGGCAGGTCTGCCTCCTATTTTAAGGTCCTTCAGAGGTCCGACAGAGTATGACTTGGGATCCGAGCCTCTGGGACTAATACGAGCAAAAGACTGGAGGGTCGAGGGCTGCTATCCCTCGGCCTGGCCCGTACGGCCCAGAGCGCCCCGAGTTTCCGGGTCTTATTTTCCTGTCTCAGATCTAGAGAAACCGCAGCGTCCGGCTGCACGGCCGGCAGGGTGAGAGCGCGGAGCAGCGGCGGGGCGGAACGCACTCAGAGCCAGCAGAGTTCGGCTACCGCGCTCAGGCCGCTTTCAGAACGCTCCCAGCGGCTTCCGCGGGCCCCGCCCTCGCCGGGGTTTCCCCGCCGCCCGTCTCATTTGCATGGCGCGCCCCTCCCCCGCTGCCATTGGCCGGCGCCGGGCCCCGCCCTCCCCCACTCCCCTCCCTCCGCCGTAGGGTTCCGTCCCCCGAGCGCCCGGAGCTGCGGGCAGCGGGCGGACTGTTAAACCGCGGCGGCGGCGTCAGCCGGGGCGGGAGCGGGGCGCGCTCTGGAGACGAGTCGGCGGCGCCCTGGGTGGGGGGAGGCGGGCGGACAGCTAGAGATCGCCTCGGCGGCCCCCACCACGGCCGGACCGAAGGTGCGGCGGCGGAGGGCAGCCAGGGCGCCCCAGCAGGCGAGTGGCCGGCGTCGCAGCGGCGGGCTGAGGGGGGTGGGTCTCCTCGGCGGGGGACGGCGGCGGCGCGGGGCGGGAAGAGCGGAGAAGACCGCCGGGTGGACTCGCGGGCTCGGCGTCCGCCGGGCAGTCCCCTTGCACCCCGAATCCTGCTGGCCGTTGGACTGCGGGCCCCGGCACAGGACCGTGCTTTGGGGCAGGGGTCGGACCGCAGCCAAATTTAAACGGCTAAACGTAACAGCCTTGGCAGACACGGCGGGGAGGGGAGGGCGGGGCAGGGGGCGGGCCTGGACTCGAGTCACGTGGGGAGGGGGCGGGGCTTGGCAGGCCTCCCTTTTGTTTTGGCCGGCGCGTGCGCAGAAGGCGGAACACGTGGTTTTTCTTGGGCACGCCCCCGGCCCCCCCCTCCTTCCAGGCTTGGAGCAGCCGCGCCTCTCCGGCGGGGGTGGGGTGCTTGGTGGGGAGCTTTCCGTAACGTTGAGCTTGGCTGGCTAGCAGCGACATTTATTTCTTATTTTGGGCCGTTATGGGTTTGACCTTTAGAATTGTTTGGAGTGGAAGGAATTGTTGTGGTTTATTGAAAGGTAACACGTCAGAGTTCGTGTTGCAGCTTGTGCCCAAGAGAGGAGAGTACTCGTTTTAAAAAAGAAAAGTAGCGTTTGATAGGAAGAAATAAATGCAGGACGGTGTTGTGTGGTCTGGAATCCGGGAAGGAGCTGTTGGGCTCTCCCTTGCAAGGAGCAGACGCTGTGTGGGCGTCTGCGGTGTTCCCACAGAAGGCGCGGTGGCGGTTCCCTGTCCTCGCTGTTCTCATCGCGGGTTCCCGGGAGATTGGAGTTGTGGGAGTCACCTTTTGGCTTTGATTCCCCCAACTTGGACGCAGTTTGTGCTGGAGAGACTAAAAAAGATTGGCCGTCACCGTCTTTAATAGTTTAACTTTGTGTCTGTAGAAATGTTTTTAAATCCTGATTGGACGGGGCAAGTTTGTTAGCAACATAACTTCCCCGAAACTATCACTGAGCACAGCTAGCAAAACAGGCAGGATTTGAAGGTAGAAGTAGTTCTAAAAATAATTCGACAGAGGAGGGGGAAAAAAAAAGCGCAGGTGTGGAATGCAGATTGTTTAATAATGCCGGGGGTTGATTTCTGCGGTTTCCAGAGAGCTAACTAGATGTTTCCTTGGGCAAGTCACTGCCTTGCTGATACATCTGTTTCCTCTGGAAAACCGTTTCGTAATAGTCTCTGCCTTAAAAGAGTGCAATGAAGATCACGTGCCTTGTGTTAGTGAGCGTAAATCATCACGTAAAGTAGTGGTGTAACAAAACCTCAGTTTTAACAAAGCCAGCATATTTTCGGAATTTTAAGAATAAGCCGTGAAATAAGATATATTTGATTTTCGCCAGATCTGTTGCACTTTTTGTTTTGTTTCTAGCCATGTAACCAGGCTGGCCTCCGGACTTGCTGTGTAGTTCAGGTCCCCTTAGAGCTGACATAGGAGCGTGCGCCTAACCGCTGTAACTTTGTTAAGTTTCTCTTCACGGTTTGAAAGATCACTGTCAAGGTCGGCTATCATTTCTTCATATTTTTTTGTTAGCATTATGTCTAAACTCCACCCCACAGTTACCTGGCAACAGCCGGGTATTGATCGACAGAAATTGTTATTACTCCCCTTTCTCAGCCTTTCTGGAATAATTTTCTTAAACTCGTAATCTTGGTCAATAATAGCACACATTTACAAGATCTTGGTAATAGGTGTCTTTTCAAATAACAGCTGCTACTTTTCTTACATGTTATTATAAAATTACCTGGAAAGCTTTGTATTTCTCTATTTTTCTATCATCTACGTGTAATTTTCCCTAAAACTGGAGATTAGAAGTTTTCAGCTAATTTAAAAGCAGAAACATTAAATATTATTTAAAAACATTAATATTCTTTGAAAATGATTTTAATAACTTTAAAGTTTCATCATATGAGTATATTTTAAGTTTTTTCTATTGGCAGATGTTTGGGATTTTTCTAATATTTTGTGTAAGTTATTACACAAGTCTTTGAAATAGTATACTTCCCTCCCCTTTCCTCGTTAGATTTGTAGGAGAGGAGTTACTGAGTCTGAGCCGGTTTTTAAAGTTTTTATGCTCTTGTGACACCCCAATTTTGAGCATGTGGTATTAATTTACTCACTCACAGGAGACTATGTCTCCTGCCATATCCTTGTTTATCACCCAGGATTGGCTTTATGGGGAAACCTTGTTTTAACTGGCATTCTGCGTCCCCACTATCTGGTGCATTTCCTAACTTACTCTTAGATACTTGACAGAAGCTAAGTGCTTCATATTTTATGCAGCGTAGCAAATAGTGGATGTACAATAAAGACTTGCCAATTGGCTGCTAATATTTTAACTTTTTTTTTTTTTTAAACAAACAAACCGGTGAGCAGTCAGGAAATTGTCTTTTCCTTTTTTGTCTTAAGAGTACATAGTTGATGATGTAGTAACTGATTGAGCTGTTTGAGTACTTGTTCCTTAAGACTAGGCCTCCCTGGTTTTAATAGTTTTCTACTAATTGTTCCAGTAGCGCCCCATTGTTAAGCATGGCGTCTCCAAAATGTTGGTCTGCTTTTCTGCTTGTATCCTTGCTTACCCACTTTGATCCCGTTACTCCCTCATCACTCTTTCAAGGAGCTACTGTGAACATGTCATCCTGGTCATTGTAACTTCTCTCATAAGAAGGGTAGAGTCTACAGTTGTGTGATTCGTTCCCGACCGTTCTTGACAGTCCACTTGTTACTGCCTGTGGCGTCCCTGCTGCCGGTCGTCTATTCTGTTATATAAACCTTACATGCAGCAAGCCATTCTTGCTGTCATGATGACTTTCTTGGGTTTAGACATGACTTGTTCCTTTCCACCTAATCTGTCTTTACTATATGAGGTGTCAGGTGAAGGAGTAGAAAGTTCTTCCTTTAGGTTTAGGACTGTCTTTAAGGCTGATGTTGATCTGCTTTATGAAATTGTTACAGCAAAGAGTGAGGCTGCTTTGTAGTGCAAATGACAGTGGGAAATTAGCAAGCAGCTTATGGCTAATGTGTGTTATGTCTTCTATCTTTTCTTAAAGCCTTTACTTCAGTACAGTACATAATAGAAAAATCACACAAAAAACCCTCATAAATAGTATCTTTCATATTTTTATTCAGTATGTTATATTTTGAAAGAGAAAGAAGCTATGTAATTCTCTAAACTTCTCCCCATTTTCTCTTAAATGTTGTACTAAATGAACATTTCACAGAATTTTTTTCTTGCCTAGTTATGATAGATAAAAACAAAACCATGTTAGTAAAAATGATACCATACTTGCCAGTTGATAATGTATAATGAAAACTGAGGAGAAGTCATAGTGGATTTTTCTTCTCTTTTTCTTTTCTTTTTCTTTTTCTTTTAAAGACAGGATGTTACTATGAGGCCTTGGTCAGCTTGGAAGTCACACTGTAGTCAAAGCTACCCTGTAACATATCTTTTAGTTTCTCTTTCATGTTGGGATTTTTATTTGGCCACAAAGGAAAATTTGAGTACTAAATGTTATTTTTATATTTTCAAAAACACTCATTTCTGTATTGATACAAAAGTTCAGCTATTTATAACATTGAAAATCTGTTAATATTTTAAATCATTCATGAACTTTGCAATGTTTCAGGTTCTTTTTAAGTTCTATAAGACCCAGAATTTTTAAGTATGTCTTTAGTAGTTAAAAAAACAAAACTCAAAACTGTACATGGTAGTAGGTCTTTAATCAGTGTTGAGCTGTGTGACATTAAATTGGCAAAGTGAATAGACTGAGCAAATGTGTGATAATGCACTTTTAAGTGTAAATTTCCACCTTCAAATTTATGTACATAGGAAAAACTTCATTTCTATTCCTCTGAGTCATGCACTTACAGAAGAATAGTAATAATTCTGCTTCAGGCATGAGCTGTTTGATCTGTTATGTGGCCACCCAAGTGGCTTTATCTTTAATTAAATTCCTTCAGTCTTCAAAGAGAATTCCTTTTTAGGCATAGTTTTCAAAGTGGAAGAAGAAGCTCTTGCTTATAAACATCATAGACTACAAAGTGCTGAGCTAACTGTATTCAGCTCATGCCAATTACTGCAGAGTTTTCTGTAGTGAGCGGAGAATTCCCCTAAAACAATACATAAAGAAATCTGGAAATACGCTATATTTTGTCCTTCTGGCTTTCATTAATTCCTATTTTTTTTAATACCTTAAAACATTTTTAAAAATGGTGTGACTATGTGAGTGTGTGGGTTTGTGTGAGTGCAGTGTCTGTGGGAGCCAGGAGAGGGTGTTGGGTCTCCTGGAGATGGAGTTACAGGGGACTGTGAGCTGACCTACCTGGGTGTTGGGGTTGAATTTAGGTCCTCTGCAGGAGCAGTCCATGCTATTAATTCCTGAGCCATCTCTTCAGTCTAGTTCTCCTAGTCCTGTGAGATAAAAGTTCAACCAGTGTGAACTCACTCTTCTTAGTGTTTTATATTGCATTTTTGCTTTTATATGAACAAGTTAGAAAAATTGAATTCTCTTATTTTTAGCACTGTTTCCATGCCCACTTTGGGCCAGTGAGATGGCTCGTTTGGTATTGGTGTTTGCCACTAAGTTTGATGACCTGAGCTGGGTCCCTGCAACATAGCCATGGAGGGAGAGCTCTGCCTACTTCCACTAATTGTCCTTTGGCCTCTGTCATAGCGCTCCGCCACACGCTAAATAAATGTAAAGACAAAAACCCCCTCATATTTGGTTAGTTACTTTTCCTTATTAGCATGGGTCAACTTTATGAAATACTTAAGTTATATATAAGGAAATAAGTTTTGGCCCTTTCAAATACTTTTGGTAGGGTTTGTGTTTTTTTTTTTTTTTTAAATAGGTGAATGTGTGTCTGTATTTAAGAGAATAGAGTTTATCAAATTAAAAGTAAATTTAATGTTCAGGGGTAAAGCTAGAGAAAATATTTTCCAAAGACAGTATGGAATGTTTGTATGCATTCTAGAATATAGAGCGTAACAAAAATCTGAAGCAATACAAGAAGTAGGAAATCAGATTTAAATATTCGTTTTTCAGGAGGAACAGTGGTTCCTCTCTGGATTATCAGTTCAAGTATGAAGGGACTAGGACTAGATCGTATTTAAATAGTTTCCTTTCAGGATATGTCAAAAACCATTTGAAATATGTAAGTTATTTATTAGCTTGTAAAGATTTGATTACTAAGTGTCTGAACCAACTCAATAGTAATTGTCTTGACAGTTATCTCACTGTGTAAATGCAGGTTTTGAAAGATAACTGCTTTTGCTATGTTTCCTGATCTCTAGAGGTTAGATTGCATTTAGTTCATGCTAGATTCATAGGTATGAATGCGCTCTGAATCTTAAAAGGACAGCTTAAGCCACTGAAGAAACCACCCTGGGGACAAGGCAAGACCGTGCATTTGTAAGTACAATTTCAGACTCAGTAAACTCATTCCCAGTGAGTGCTCTTTGGATTACATTGTAGACTAGAATTTTAGAATTACAATTTCAATCCACAAATTAATCTTACCATTTTGTTGTTTTTGATGGATTAATTTGGTCTTATAATAATGACATTAATACATACTGAAAGAAGGAAAAAGGTGGCTGTAAAGTGTAAGTTACAAGTTTTTCTCATCTATAGAAAGTCTCTTGTGACATCTGTGTTTTGAAAGAATAGATATTTGAATCTGGGTTGTTTGTTGAAAGTTTATTTACTTGACAGATTGTTTATTATGGTTTTGTGATAAGCTTTTGCCATGCTACTCATAGAACCATAAAATTTTTGTCTGCTGAGATACTAATGATTTTTTTTTTAATTTAAACGAAATAGAGCTGAAAAATCTTTTGTGAAATGAAACAGAATTGGTTTTTTGATTATCAAGAACTCTTTCCCTAGCAGAGAATCAAGACTTTGTAGCTGCTGTCTTTCAAAGACTATTGATAGTTGTTAAGCTTGTAGTATTGGCTTTAAACAATTCTATTAGCTTGATATCTTAGTGTGTGTCTTTGGCAAGAGAAAGTTTATTTTTCCAAAACAGTTTTTCCCTTCAAGGTCATTAGACTAAACTTTTTAGCAAAGTGCTATATTATACTTGAGTATCTAGAGTGTACTAAAAAATAAATAATCCTTACCAATAGTAGTGGTATCTGGAATCATAGAACACAGTATTTTTGCAGTTAGACATTTTTAGATTTACCTAGGATTAAATCTCTCCACCCATTATGTATGTAGTTAGAAACTGATCAACATGCTTTTTAGAAAATTGTTGGAATTTGCTTTATTTATTTATTTATTTATTTATTTGTGTTGCCACTACTGTAGGTGCCTATATATATTTGGTAAGATTAATTTGTGGATTGAAATTTTGTAGTTAATGGTTGATGCCTGGTTATTTAAGGAACATGTTTTACCTTATAATATCTAGTACAGTAATCTCTTAGTGCACAGACTTGAGCATTTGAAATGAGGCTTTTGCTACATTAAGACTGTGGTAAAGAAACTGGATTTTTGAAGATTTTCTACATATAAAGATTACATATAGTCTTATTAAGAAAATTCTATTAAAAAAAAGTCAGATAGTGGTGGCGCATGCCTTTAATCCCAGCACTAGGGAGGCAGAGGCAGGAGGATCTCTGTGAGTTTGAGGCCAGCTAGGCACACTATGTAGTTTGATGCAGGAGGACTATGAATTTGAGGTCATTCAGTGCTACATGTAAGAACCTGTCTCTAAAAATAAGGGCTGGTGGTATAGCTCTAAGTCATAGAGAACTTTCTTAGTACTTGTGATATCAGGTTTGATATACATGCAAATGTGATAAGAAATTTTAGTACATAATTTTAAATATATTACTTGTTATGAATATACTATTATGCAGTAAGTAACAATTTCATATAATACTTGAACACAGTGTTTAATTTATTAAGGGACATAAATTATATGAATTGATTTGACATTTGTTCTGCTGGGTTTTCTTGGAATATGGCATTTGGTGTCTCACATAAATTGGGGACATTATTAGTCAGATTTATTATTTCTGTGGTTTCTTTTATTGTTTCCATTATGTATGTTTTCTGTTCCTGTAGCTATCCCATAATGTTCTACACTCAGATTTTTGTTCTGCTAGCTTTTTGCTTTTTAACTTTTTTTCTTCAGTCTCTTTTTGTTTTTTTCAGTTTGGAATTTTCTTTTGATAATTCTTTTCTATTCAGAGCTTTGTTCACACATTTTTATTAGTCCATGGAAGGCAGCCTTTTTTATTTACTTATTTGTATATTGTGTGTGCTTGTGTGCACACATGCTCTTGCATACAAGCTGTGAAAAGCATGTGGAGGCTGAAAGCTAGAGCAGACTGGAACTTGGTGTGTCTTTAATTTATAGTTAACTATACATGACAAGAAACAAGACCCAGGAGACTTTTCAGCAACGTTCTTAGGAAGTGTACACCCTGGTAACGTTTCCTGTGCTTGCTTGTCGTCGTATTGTACACTGCTTGAATATTTGGTTGTCTTGATTGTACTGACCCCTAAATTTTGTGTTACTAAAGGTATTTCCATTGTCCTTTGGGGCTTGTCCTCTCGTGTAGCTTTCTCCCTTTTACATAAACACTACTATACTCTGTAGTCTTAGTTTTGGCTCCTTTCCCTTGTTTCTACCTCTCTGCCTAGGTAAACTCCTGTCCTTGGCCTTAAATACTATTTATATGCATGACTTCTCCAAGTCCTGTCTCTAATTATGACCTCTCACTTGAACTCTACACTTGTTTGTCTGCTCCACTTGGGTGGCTGATGCATACTTCAAACATAATATGCCCCAAACAGTACTTAGAAAAAAAGAAGGTTCCCAAGCCTGGCCCGTTTCAAAAACCTCACCGTTGACCATGCATTTGCTGAAGCTAGAAAACCAAGGGTTATTTTTGGGTTTCTTTTCTTTTTTTTTTTTTTCTTCTCTTAAGCCCAGCAAAATGTTGGTCATCAAAAGTTTTGTTGACTCTACTTTGAAACATATTTAAATTGACTTTTCCAATCATTCTTATTAATACCTCCAAGCAACCAGTTTGGCTTGCATTGATTCAGTGACTGTGTCTCTGGTTCCTCAGCATTCAAAGTCTTTATTATAGGACAGCCAGAGTGAGCGAGCTTGCTTGCTTTTCTCTCCCTCCTTCCCTCCTACTTACTCTTCTTCTGTCCCTTCTTCCCTCCATCACTCCCTTCTTCCCTCCCTCCTTCCCTCATTCTCTCTCTCCCTCCCTTCCTTACAAATCAATCAAATCAAGTTATTTCCTCACATAAATTTCTAATAACTCTGCTTTAGCTTAAGCATAAATTCAGTGGTCTGGCTATATCTACTACTCTGGCCTTCTTTTTTTTAATTCTTTCTGTAGTCATTATATTCTAGGCATAGTTTACTATTTTTTTTCCTATAAGCACACCAAACTTACTCTTGCCCAAAGCTTCATTTATTTAATTTTTTTTTTTTTGAGGTGAAGGCATACATCCTACATGCTTCTTAGCTTGTCATTGTTTGAGATCTTAGAGCAGGTGTCACCAAGAAGCCTTGGGAGGCCTATCTTCAACCATACATCCAAATTTACCCAGGTACCAATATAAACATGCTCTAGAATTCAGTTGTGATAAACACAAAACCTTTATTTACTAGATATTTGATCTACTCATTGTCTTACTTTTCTATTGCTGTGATAAGATACCATGACATAGGCAAGTTATAAAAGAAAGAGTTTAATTTGGGGCTCATGGTTCCAGAGTATTTGAGTCTCTGACCTTCATGGTGCTTCATGGTAGGAGCATGGCATCAGGCAGTAGACACTGGAGCAGTAGCTAAAAGAGCTCACAATTCTCTCCACAAACAAAATACAGAGAGATCCAGATACTTGGGATAGCATGGGCTTTTGAAACCTCAAAGTTTGCTCCCAGTGACACACCTCCTCCAACAAGAACACACATCCTGATCCTTCCCAAACAGTTCCACTAATGGGTGACCAATTATTCAAATAGATTGAAATCAACACACTTACATTATAGCCACTTTTCACATGAATGTAGCTTTTTTTTTTTTTTTAAAGTTCTTTATATTTAAGATAAATTCTCTCACCCTCCCTTCTCTCTAGCATGTTCCTTTGTATGCTTTGTGAGGGTAGAATTCTCGCCATGTTTGCTGCGTCTTTCTAGTATTTAGGATAGTATAGGACATGTTTACCTATGAGAGTTTTAAATGAATTGTTGAATTTTAGAATGAATATATATTAAATGGAGATAAAAACAAGCTTTTACCCAAGGCAGACAATTATTTTATGACTTAGTGACTGTTTTTTTGTTTTCTGCCTTTAAAAAAGCAAATTGACTAATGTCCATAATTTGTGCATTTTAATTTCATTTTTGTAATGATAGTTTTCTAGCTACCTTTCATAAGCAATATGAAAAAGGTGTGTGGTGTAGTTGATTGTTATATTCTCAATTAAAAGCAGATGGTTTAATTTGTAGTTAAAGTGTTTTACTGCCTTTCTAAAGTTGACTTCCAAAACACAGGATAGACATTTAAGTTCTATAAAATAATTGTGATTGTATTGAACTAAAAAGGGAACTTGAGGTAAATTTACTGAATTGTTCCCTACTGTGTACTTTTAAAATGATAAGGTTTTGTACATTTTGCCTTTATCCAATTATCTGTTTTGTATGTTAATGAAGTATATTCAACTAAGAATAAATTAATTAAATTCTGTATAATGATCGGAGCCATCATTCAGAGTTAACATGAATGACAGTGATTTAAGAATACTGTTTTAAATATTTAATTGACTGAGTTTGGTCTCACATGCTTTTAATCATAGAACTTAGAAAGCACAGGCAGGCATTTCTCTGTAAATTCGAGGCTATCCTGGTCTACTTACAGAGTTCCTGGCTAACCATAGCTACATAGTGAGACTATATCTCTAAAATAAATAAACAAATAGCTAGATAGATATATAGATAGATGATAGGTAGGTAGGTAGATAATCAAAAGTTGTTGTATTTGGTATGTACTTAGCTTCAGGAAAGTTCAATTAATTTTTTCTTATGACTATTTCTTATGAATCTTAAAAACATCTTCGAGCAGTAAAATATTTTTAAAATTTTCTTCCTCTTTTCATTCCCAGATGTTTTTTAAGAGTTTTAGCTTTTATATATAGGCCCATGATTCATTCTGATGGGTCTGACCATTTTCATACATGGTATGAGGTATGTGTTGAGATTCGTTTTTCCTCTACAGCAAAGTGTGAGCTTCCCTAAATACTGCATGTGTGTAGTGGCCTATTTCTGATCTGTTTTCTTTCCATTTTTCTGTACCCTTATCCTTGGCTGGTAAAGCACTGTCCTTAACCAAATGTCAGTACACAGTGTGAGTTGTTCAAGTTCTTTTTTCAGAGTATTTTTAGCTATTTTAGTTCTTTTGACTGTAAATCATTTATTTTAGTCAGCTTGTCAGTGCCAATAGAAATTCTTCCAAATTTTGATTGAAATTATGTTTAATTTCACAAGTCATTTTGAGGAAAGTAAGATTATAGCAATATTGAGGAGTGTCTCCCACAAGTGCAGTGTATTTATGAAAGTCATCTGAGTATTCTTTGTGTTTTATATTTGTCAGTGTATGGATCATGCACATTTTGTCGAATTTGTTTTGTTGTGACTAGGAGTGGAACCCAGGGCCCCGTGTATACCAACCTTTACCGTGGAGCTATGCTAATACTGCTAAGTACTTTGGAGGCATTGTTAGAATTGTTCTTTTGGGTGGTGTATTAGTCAGAGTTCTCTAGATGAGCAGAACCAGTAAACTGGAAAAAAAGAGGAACTTAGCAGAGTGGCTTAGAGGTTGTGCTCTAGCTATTTGAACTAATGGAAGGGCCAAGAATGCAGTAGTTGTTCAATCCCTAAGGCTGACATCTCAGCTGGTGTTCTGGCTGTGTTGGAGTCAGGACAAAGTAGGTTCTAATGACTCAGCAACAGAAGGAAAGGTGAACTTTCCAGCCAGAATGAGGGCAAAGCAAGCAGAAAGCCAAAGCTTCTTCCTGTCCTTTTACGTAGGTTGCAACCAGAAGCATGGTCCTGATTTAGGGTGGGTCTTCTCACCTCAAATGATCTAATCAAGAAAATCCTTCCCAGGTGTGCCCATCTGGGGTTCTAATTGACTCCAGATGTAGTCAAGGTGACAACCAAGATTAGCCGTCCAGGAAACATTGGAGTTATTACTGTTTTCAGATTTTCTATGTCTGGTGTGGCTTTTCACAACTGTGATTACGAAGTACAAATGGTTTAGTATTTTGACTGTGTCTGTAACCTGACTAATGCTTGTAAGGATGAATGTTCTAGAACTTTGTTTTGTAGATTCATGATGTGTTAATGGAGAGGTTTATTTTCTAATCTGCTTGCCCTTCTTTTCTTGCCATAATGTACTTAGCCGCTCTTCTGTTAGGACACTGAAAATGGATGATGAGAATATTTGGCTTCATTCCCAGTCTCAGGGCAAGAGACTTCTTTATACACTATCAAGATATATGCTATAGACTTCGATGATTTTTGCTTGGTTAAGGAATTTCTTTCATTTGTTGTAAATTTCAGGAGTTCTTTTTTTCCCCTTATAAGTGGATTTTACATTCTGTGAAATGCTTTTTTTTTTTTTTAAACTTTGATATGGAAAATTTCAGTGATTGATTAAAAAAATGTTGAACCTGCCTTGAGTTCATGAAATATGCCATACTTGATTGGGTCACATTATCCCGTTTGTATAGTGCTGTAAGTGAACAGTCATTATTAAAATAGTAGTTAAATAGGTATTTTTACTAATTATAACTACATGAATCCTGAAACACATTTCAAAACGTGTTTCAAATGTATTTTGATAACCTGCGATGGTTGTGATAGTGTGTCTGTGTAATCCCTGGCTTTAGGCTGGAGAGACAGGATGATCAGTCAGAGAGACGGGCTCCTCAGGACATCAAGGCAAGGCTCTACTACATAGAGATGAGCCGCTAGTTCATGAACCCACGTAACACATACAGAACAGGTACATTGGCCAAGCAGCATTCTAGTGTGGGAGTTAGCACATAGACTAAAACCTATGGCCTAGTGGTTAATAGTGTTCACTGATCTTCCAGAGGACCCAGGTTCAATTCCCAACATCTACAAGGCAGCTGACGGGATCAGACACCCTTTTCTGATTTCCACAGGCACTACACACACATGGTATACAGGCATACACGCAGGCAAAGCACCCATACACATAACATAAAATAAAATTGAAAAATAAAAACCTGCCATAAACTGTCTTCCTTCTCAGAGTATAAGAGTGTCTGAAAGTGCTAGTGCTATGTGGAGAACAGTAAGCAGTCACAGAGAAGGACCAGAGCTGTTTTAAATACATTGGTCAGGGTAGGGCTTTAATGGTGACCTTAGCTCAGCAAGGTGAATGAAGGGCGTTAGTCATCTAATCGCAGCTGTTTTCATACTTACAAAATAACAAGTACTGTCACTTGTTGGTTAACATGAAGCCCAGTGTTCCTGGAGTGTATTAATCCCTGGAGAAAACTGTAGAAGATGAAACAGGCAGAGACTTGAGAATGTAGCACTCTGTAGGCCATGAAAATGGTAATTTTAGATTTATCGTAAATACAGGGCTGACTGCTCATTTAGTCAGCAGATATTTATAGAGTGTCTGCCTGGTCACATTGTTTTTTCATACAATAGTTAGAAAAGTAGCAGCCTAAGCATTACTAGAGCTTGTAAGAGCTAATAATTATAATATTATATAGTATAATACTTTACATAAATATGCAAGTAGGTAAAAGTGGTATTTTAGAATTATTTTCAATTGGAAAATATACAATTATATATGATGTATGTGTATAAAATTTAAATGACTGAAATGAATCACTTACATGTTATACTAAAACCATAATGCATACAAGTGAATTTTTTTATTTAAAAGCGATAGAAATATTTTCATGAGTTTCTTTTAGCTATACATTACAGAGACTTATTTCTGTTTAGGTTTTTTTTTTTGTTTTCAAATAAGGATACATTTGGGAATAGTGTACAGAAGAACCTTATGGAAATTTTAAATAGGGGTTATGTTATAACTAGAAGACTATAATCTAAAAGTCTTCATGGCAAATGCAGTTAAAAGATGCAGTTATGTTATAATCTCAAATATAAAACAAGGCTTAAAAAGGTAGAGTTATCTGTTCATGGGTAAGAAAAGCTCTCTAGTGATCTAAAACCTTATTTTCCAGCTTCTTTGTCTTGGCTCTCTCTCGAGGTCTCTCGTCAGCTCTAATCAGGTTAGCAGGTGCTGCGGCCCTCTCCAGGCTTGGCTAGGGAAGAATCTGCCTCCCAGGTTACTCGCAAGCCACCTGCGGGCATCATCTCTTTGCCATATGGTCATTCCAGCTGACAGACTAGCAGTTAGCTTCTTTACTAAGGGGATAGACAACAAGAGGGAAGGTTCAGTCTCGTCATTATCTTAATCTCAGAAGTCATAGTCTATTATTTCTGCTGGATATAGTCACTTTGAATATACCACTCAGTCATGCTCAAGAGGCAGGATTATGCAGGTATATAGATGATTATTAGGGCCATTTTGGAAGCAGTCTAATATAACAGCTGTCACAAGGTTCTCTATACATTTTCATTTTCTTTTTTTTTTTTTTTTCTTTTTCTTTTTTTGGTTTTTTTGAGACAGGGTTTCTCTGTGTAGCCCTGGCTGTCCTGGAACTCACTCTGTAGACCAGGCTGGCCTCGAACTCAGAAATCCACCTGCCTCTGCCTCCCAAGTGCTGGGATTAAAGGCATGCGCCACCACTACCCGGCTACATTTTCATTTTCTATCATAGATGATCCTTAGCCACTTTATTTAATCTCTGCATTTATTTTCTTCTATTTTTCTATTCCCTAACTTCCCTTACGCTACTTAGTTGTAGTTCTTCCTTATCTTCGCCCAGGACTCTGCCTCAGGATATTTTACTTTATGATCTCCGCTGCAAGCCACTTTGATTATATTCATGACATCTTGTTTAAATATTTGAGAGAAATGTGAGTGGGGTAAGAGATAGAAATGTTATTGTGGGTCTTTCTAGATTACTACATCATAAAATATAAGTCAATTATTTGATCAAATTATCATTTAAATCCTGGGAGATTTGGATTTTTTTGCCCTAAAATCAATCTCTCTCTCTCTCTCTCTCTCTCTCTCTCTCTCTCTCTCTCTCTCTCTCTCTCTCGTGTGTGTGTGTGTGTTTGTATGCCACATGTGTGAGGGCACTGTCAGAGCCCAGAAGAAGGGCTTCAGATCTCCTGGAGCTGTAGTTATAGGCAGTTGTGAATTGCCCACTGTGGGTGCTGGGAACAGAAAACAGTTCCTCTCAAGAGCAAGTGCTCTTAACCACTGAGACATCTCTCCATAACGTCCCTGATGTTCTATAATTATTTTTCTATTTCCACTAAAAGCAGAATGAATTTCAAACAAAAATCTTGTTATTTTAATTTTTCCTTTAATATTTAGGATGAACATGAGTCGCTTATACTAGAAATCATTGCTTAGTTACAGAAGTGTATTTTGGGATAATTCAAATTTGAAGGCAGACTACAGATACATTTTATATTATAAAGTGTGTATATACAAACAGCTGCATTTTATCACCTAGTTAACCATTAACATTTGTTCCTTTTCCATTTGCTCCTTTTTTCCCAAGTCATAAAATTTATAATGAAAATCCTCCTAAATTATTACTCTTCCTTCTCTTTCATGGAACTTGATGCACCTACTGTTAGGGGTATGGTAGGTGTTTTTCTAGTTCACTTTTTATTAAGTGCAAGCATGGACATTCATATATATGATATGCTGTTATTTTTGTATTATATGATATAAAACTAATGTGTGTGTTTGTGTGTGTGCATACCTGCACTGTTCCTCTTCTTACCATTAGGTTTAAAGGTCTTTCCATATTGATACTCTTTTAACTTCAATAATTATTCCAGTGTGTTTTATTGTTCTTTCCTCTTTTATTTTGTTTTATAAATGAGGTGTTTGGATTAATGTTTTACTATTAGAACCATTGCTCATATAGCTGTGACAAGTATATTTTCTACTTTATGTACAAATTACTCAACCAGTTTGTGGCCTCAATAGATGTGAGAAATTTTGCTTGCTTATTTCCTCATCATAAGTGATATTTCAGACTTGAGTCATTTTTGTCGGTTTGGTGTATGGAAACTTGGACTTTGCTTTGCTGATAGACATTTCTTACTACTGTGACCAAGCAGAGGTAAATGACCGTTTAGACATTATCACCTAGTGCGTTATTATTGTGTCCTTTACTTACTGTAGGTTTTAAAGATATATCTGAGGTATTAATTAACACCCCTCGTTTATATGTTGTAGATAACTGTCTACTTGGCTGTTTGATGTTAACCCTCTGTGGTTTTTTTTTTTTCTGTTTTCTTTTTAACAAAGACATTTTTACACCTTTTCTTCTTCTTGATCATTTGTGTGAGTTTTGGGTAAAATAAAAATAAAAAATGTACAGTTACAGCTAACATCTGGGTGCACATAATATTAGAATGTGCCATGTGTGTTGAGAAAGTTATGGAGTTTAATAGTTCCAGTGTATTAAGTATCATTAAAAACCTAAAACAGTTAGTTCTATAAAATTTTTCGCTAAGTATGCTGTTGGAAAGACTTAGTGGTACTAGACTGCCTTTTTCTGTATTGTCAGAACATGGGGCTTCATTCTTTTCTTTTGAAGTTTGAATTGATCCTTACTAGTCATCTGACACTGTTTTCATTATTTGCTAGGTAGGAATACATTCTACATTGATAATTAATTAATGTATATTTGTGAGAATGGAAAAACATTGTAGATACATTTTTTAGGAAAAAAACCTGCCTTAGATTAGGCAGTTTCTCACTGCCACATTACTTTTAGCAACTATGAACTCATCTGTTTTGCATTCACTTAGGTGTACTTATCAAACAGAATTTTGAGCATATTTTACCTGTAGTTCAATTTGAAAAAAATTCCAGATGGAACTTCATTTTAGAAAACGCTTTTGTTTCATAAAGAAATATTCTTGCAATTGTGAGATTGAATCATATTTTCAAGTTTAAGAGATTCAAAGTTGTAAGTTTTTCCCTTGACTGTCACTAAACACTGTCAATGGTGTGATTGTGAGATGTACTTTCATCCCCATGTGTTTGTTATTAAACCCTTACTGTGACAGTGTGCAAGTGCATTTTTTTTTTTTTTTTTTGGGTGCTGTTGTAGATAAAACCCAGGATCTCACATGTGCTATACAAGTGCTATACCACTGAGTATATCCCTGGTCTAGTAATGTGCAACTTTAATTGGAATTGTGAACATTAGGCTTACAATCAGAGTGGAGAATAACAGCTTATTATTGAGATAATGTGGGAAGTTGAGAGATAAAGGAAATCTTTGGTGCCTTACTCATTTTAATCAGAAACATCAAACATAAAAGTTGCCTTTGGCAAAAGTGTGAGCATCAAGTTTTTGGTTCCTAGACGTTTGATCATGTATTTTTTATGTAATTTTAGGCTTCCAGTAATTATCTTCAGGATTCGCCATGACCCCAGCTCTGAAGGAGGCAACAACAAAGGGTATCTGCTTTTCATCTTTGCCAAATACCATGGAATCTGACAAGATGCTGTGCATGGAAAGTCCGAGAACTGTAGATGAAAAGCTTAAGGGAGGAGACGCTTTCTCTCAGATGCTGGGATTTCCGACTCCTGAACCTACTCTAAATACTAATTTTGTGAATTTAAAACATTTTGCCTCCCCTCAGGCTTCAAAACATTTTCAGACAGTTCTTTTAATGAGTTCTAATTCAACACTAAATAAGTATAATGAGAATTATAACCAAAAGAAAGTAATGGAGTCCAACTGCTGTAAGCTGAAAAACGTCCTGTGTAATGGCAGCAGCATTCAGCTCAGTAAGATCTGCCATTCTCACTCCGAGAATGAGTTCATCAAAAAGGAATTCTCAGATACCACAAGCCAGTGCATGAAAGATATACAAATTGTATTGGATTCAAATCTCACCAAAGACGCTAATGTAGATAAAATACATCTGCAAAACTGTAAATGGTACCAAAAGAATGCACTTTTGGATAAATTCACTGATACTAAGATTAAAAAAGGGTTATTGCAATGTACTCAAAAGAAAATTGGACCTGGTCACTCAGATGTGCCTACTAGTTCCTCAGCTGCTGAAAAAGAGGAGGAAGTGAATGCTCGTTTACTTCATTGTGTGAGTAAACAGAAAATTCTCCTCAGCCAGGCTAGAAGAACTCAGAAACACTTGCAGATGCTCCTGGCGAAGCATGTTGTTAAGCACTATGGCCAACAGATGAAATTTTCTATGAAACATCAGCTACCCACAATGAAGATCTTTCATGAACCCACAACAGTTTTGAGTAATAGTTTACTTGAACACACTGAAATTAAGCCAGAAGTCAACATATTGGCTTCAGAGAATAAGTTTTGGGATGATACAAACAATGGCTTTTCTCAATGTACAGCTGCAGAAATCCAAAGATTTGCACTGTCTGCTACAGGGCTGTTGTCTCATGTTGAAGAGGGTCTGGATTCTGATGCCACCGACAGCAGCTCAGATGACGAGTTGGATGAATATACCGTTAGAAAAAATGTGGCAGTGTAAGTGTAAAATTACTAGATTTTTTCCTATTCTGCATAGAGGAGCAATTATATTGGTTTCAAGATACGTCATAAGAAAGTAGGTTTTCTAAAATCTTACTGCCATGATCTTTAAGTTATAAAACAATGGTGAATTTTAAAAATGATATTTCTTTTTTCCATATAATATATTTTGAACATTTACTCCCCTCAACACCTTCCCAGATCGTCCCCTCCCTCCTTATCACCCAATTTCATGTTCTTTTTTTCTCTCAAAAAAATAAAGAGAACAGAAGAAACAACAATAAAACAAAAAACAAACAAACAAAAACCTGAAAAAAAAAGACAAAAATTTATCAAACAACTCAAAAAGCATGGGCGCACACACACACACACACACACACACACACACACACACACACACACACACACACACACACACACACACAATGTCAGCACCATGGAGTTCCTTTCCTGTTGGCCAACTGCTTCTGCAAATGGAATCTTTCCTGGGAGTGTGGTTGATAGACCCAGTAACACTCCTTTGGAGAAAACTGCTTTTCTGCTTCCCAGAAACTATCAATCAACTGCAAATAGGTTCTTGGTTAGGGGTGGGACTTTGTATCTTGTCCTCAGTATTGGGACTTTGTCTGCTTGAATCTGTGGCATCTTGTGTGTACTGTCACAGTCTCTGTGAGTTGTGTCTGTAAGAGAAGCTGTTTTCTTTAGAATCATTCACCAGAATCTTTCTGCCTCCTCTTCCATGTAGATCTCTGAACCTTAAGGGGAGGGCTCTGACAAAGACATCCCACTTACGGCGAGTGCTCAAAAGTCTCTCACTGTTTGCACATTGTCCAATTGTGCATCTACTTACTGGTTACCATTGACTGCAGGAGAAGCTTTTCTATGGAAAGCTGAGTGATGATCTGCTCTATAGGTATACCAGGTCATTAGAGGTCATTTTATTGCTACGTTCCTTTAACAGAATAATAGTAGGTTTTCACCTAGACCTGTTACCTAGCTACTCTCAGGCTATTGGGCACTTTAGCAGTGTCACATTTGGGTTCCATGTGATGCCCACCACTGCACCAGTATGTCTTTCAGGTTATGTAGTAAGGTTTGTAGCCAGATGAGATTGATCACAACTTTTCTCCTCTAGTAGCATGCAAAGTACCATCTAGCACCATGAATCAGTAAGTGGGGGTGAAGCTTCTTGTACACCAGCTTGATATCTGCAAGTTGGATGATCTAAGTTAGTTGTGTCTTCAGCAATAATGCCTTACCATCATGTTAGTGGAGAGTAACCAATAGCTTTGGCAACAGCCTGAAATGACTTATTGGGGAGGAGGTCTATCTATGGGGCTCCTTGGCCAATGATTTAAAAGATGTAACCCATTCCTGGCACTGGGGGTTTTACTTGGTGGTATGTCTGATTAGGACATTCTCTTCCATTATATGTTGACTCCGTCTAAATTCCTTTCACATACGTATATTAGGGAGCCTCTACAATCTTTCTATGTGGCTTTTCAAAAGGCCTTCAGTGTTGTCTCTCTCCATATTCCCACTTTTCCCCTGCCTTTCCTTTTTTCCTCTCAGTTTAACCCTCCTATTTTGGTTTCCCTTTGATCCCTTTATAACACTAGACTATTTGGTCCTTAGTTTGAAGATCTCCTCTTCCCTGGTTCCTCGCAAGCTACTAGTGTTTATTCATATTGAAACATATTTAAAACACAAAAGCTAACATCCAGATACAAGAGAAAACATGGGATATATGTCTTTTTGGCCTAGATTACTTCAGTCAGAATGGTGGTTGTTAGCTGCATCAATTTATCTGAAAATTTCATCATTTTTTTTCTTAAAAACTAAATAGTATTGTATTGTGTAAATGCACCACATAATTATTACCCATTCATTACTTGCTGGATGTCTAGACTGTTTCCAGTTTCTGCTGTAATGAATAGAAAAGCAGTGAACATGGATGAGCAAGTTCCCAAGAGTGGTGTGGCTAGATCTTGTGGAAGATTATCCCTAGCTTCCGGAGGAGCTGCCGCTCTGATTTTCGGAGTGGCTATATCGATTTGCACCTCTACGAGCAAGGATTAAATGTTCCCTCTTCCCTGCACTTGCCAGCACATGCTGCCACTTGTTATATTGATCATGGCCATTCTGACTGGGATAAGATGAAATCTCAAAGTAGTTTTAATTTGTATTTCCTTGATGGCTAAGGATGTTGGACATTTTTAAAAAGTATTTTTCATTGCATTTCCTCTTGTGAGAACTCTCTGTTCTATACCTCAGTTTTTAATTGGGTTATTTTTCTGATGTTCTTTTTCTGTTCTTTATATATTATTGAAACTAATCATTTAGCAGATTATAATTGATTAAAGATTCTTTAACCCTTCTGTAGGCTGCTACTTTTCTTGAATGGTGGTGTCCTTTGCTTGGTACTGGAGCTTTTTAGCTTCACAAGGTCCCGTTGTTGTTCTTAAGGCCTATGCAGAAAATCTGTGCCAGTGGGTCCGAGACTATTCCCCACTTCCTCTTCTGCCAGGTTTCTCTTCTGTTGGGTATCTGGTCTTACTTTGAGGTCTTAGATCCATTTAGAGTTGAGTTTTGTGCAGGGTGTTAGTGTGATCCATTTTTATTCTTCTAAATGCAGCTATCCAGTTTGACCAACACCATTTCTTGAAGATGTTGTCTTTTCTTCAGTGTATATTTTTGGGTTCTTTGTCAAAAATCAGGTATTTATATGTATGTGGAGTTAATGTCTGGCTTTTTAGTTTTGTTCTGTTCATCAATGTGTGTGTGTGTGTGTGTGTGTGTGTCTCTAGTTTTCTAAGTCTCATTATGCAGCAGTGTCTGGCCTAAAGCTCACCATGTAGACCAGACTGCCCTCCAATTCACAGAGATCTACCTCCCTCTGCCTCTCGAGTGCTGGCATTAAAGGTGTGCATCACCCACTTGGCTCAGTGTATCTGTTTTATGACAGTCCTATAATGTTTTTATTGCAGTAGCTCTATAAAAGGACGTGAAATCTGAGATAATGGTACCTTAAAATGTTTTATTTCTTAAGTCTTTATTTGTGAGTCAGATATGCCAAATGTCAGCCTCAGGATCTTCTGTAAATACTTACAAGGTTTGTTTTATTCAGTTTTATAAGATGGCATAGTACGTAAATCTATGACATTTTCTTGCATACTTCAGACCATCTAGGATTAATTATACTTAAAATAATGTAAATGCTATGCAAATAATTGTTACACTGCATTGTATCATGAATAACAAGGAAAAAATCCTCTACATGTTCCATATGAAAGCAGTTTCAGAGATGATAGAAATTTTCTGTACATTTGGTATATAATAGGTATCATATAGCTATTGAGGTCTCAGTTATAATCTGTGATTGGTTGAATCTGCAGATGTTACGGTATCTATGGATATGGAATACTGCACATACTATTTAAAAGTAAGTCACTTTACAATTTGTGGGAAATTTACACATAGGAATAGGAATACTAATTAGGCATAAATAAGCATTTTTTCTATTCTTGAATGCAGTTAGAGCCTGAACCCTTATGAAATTACCTGGGATATCCTCACTGGCTTTGTGGATTTGAAGTGTTATGCTGCTTGACAGAAGGTAGAGTAGAGATTGCTCTTAGATAGCCCAGGCCTGACTTGAACTCATTGTGTAGCCAAGGATGGTCTTGAACTCTTTATACTCTTGCTTGTGCTTCCTAACTGCTGAGATAAGTATGCCTTTGACCTGTTGGGGTTTTGTATTTCAATGCATAATCTCTATTCAACCTGGAACTATAACCAAATAAATAGAAAACATATATTATTTCATCTGCAGTACCTGATGATCTGCTAAGAACTGAGTTTTCAATTTAATTTGACTTAGTCACATGGAACATAGTTTGAAATTTCTTGGGGCCTAATAATGTTCGTTAATTGATACACCTGCCTGAATGTAACTGTGACATTTTGGTTAGAAATAGTCTGCCATTTTTTCAAGTTTCCCAAAATGGATCATTATTATAGAATTAGAAGCAAAGTTATTTTTATTAATATAGAATAGTACATTTGTTTTTATAATGAGTAAAATGTGAAGCAAAGTCAGTATTCCTGTCTTTGGATGTTATGATGTAACTATAACTGAAATTTGCTTGGATGTGGGAACTAGGGTAGTCACTATGCACAATATATCTTTCAGGCTGCCATTTTGCTAGTTAATTTAGTTCTGTCAGTAACCACAGGAGGTAGTTGTTGCTATCCTATTTCGTTTAAACCATCACTCCAACACATGGCCATGCTCATGTCTCCGATCTGTGGCTACTTTGTAGATGTCATGCTTCACACATCCTGACACCATTCCTGAAAGGGCATCTGTGCACCAGATCCAGTTCCAAGTGAGAGCTCAACCAGGACTTTTCAGGTAGAAGAGAGACCATAAAGACCCCCCACCCCCCAGTCAATCTTCCTATTGAAGAACACAACAGCTCTTGCTACTTCAGAGACACCCAACCTGAGAAGTTGAGAATCGGTGTAGTCTTTGCTGTTCTGGCCTCAGGTAACACAGCTGAATGTCTGCTCTGCCCTGACTGAAGCAGTGCGGCCACACTTCACCTTGCTGGCAGACAGTGCCGCCCCCATGGCTGCCGATTCCTAAAGAGGAGAAGAACACATCCACTGAATATGTTATGCAAAACAAGAAGCATGAAAACAATCCTAGAAATTGTGTGTGTGTGTGTGTGTGTGTGTGTGTGTGTGTGTGTATACACCCCCCCCCCCCCCCCATCATAGAGGCACAATAGTTTTCCGGTGACTGGTCTCAATGAATGAGTTCGACAGATTAAGTGCCTGGAAAAGAATTGTTGTAGGGAAGCTTAGCCAACTATGAAAGAATATGGACAATAAAATCAGGAGAGTGATACTTAAGTATAGGAGAGAGACTGAAATAAAGAACTGAACAGATTTGAGCTGAGAAATACAGTGAAAGAACTGAAGAGTGCAACAGAGGGCGTCAGGCAATGCGCTCAAACAGAAGAGATCTGGAAATGAAAGGTTATGTGGAAAAATACAGTTAGAAGAAACTAAAGAAGAAAGCCTAGAAAACTTAATGGGTTTTCCCAGTGGTGCTAGTCTGTAGTCAGTAATTAAAGAAAAGGGGGGGAAGTTTTTAAGGAAATAATGACTGAAAACTAATTGTATCTTAGTGTATATCAAGTCCAGGAGAATCAAGAGTTTCCAGTTGTAAACGCACTACAGCAAGACAAGCCCAGAAACCATCGGCAGGCTGGTGAGTTGGCTCTGCAGGAAAGAAGGACCTCAGTGATTCCTGGAGTCTTCATGAGAGAGGGAGAGCGGACTCCAGCAGTTAGCATTCTGACTACCACACTTGTCTTGTGGCATGTGAACACCCACACATGATACATACTAAATGAATGAAAGACAGTTAATTAAAAAAAAATCACTGGCAGGGTCTTGAATGTGGCAAAAGATCTGCATATAGAAGAGAACAGCTGTCATCAGAGTCCAAAAATCTTTTCAAGGTCAGAAAAGTATGAAATGACAAAGTGTTCAAAGAAAAATGCACTTGTAGCCAAGAATACTTTACCCCAGCAAAGCTACCCTTCAGAAATGAAGGCAGAATAACAAGCTGAGAAGTTTACCATAAGTAGATTATATATATATATATATATATATGTGTGTGTGTGTGTGTGTGTGTATA
Organism: Uromys caudimaculatus; assembly: GCA_028551405.1. Taxonomy (NCBI): domain Eukaryota; kingdom Metazoa; phylum Chordata; class Mammalia; order Rodentia; family Muridae; genus Uromys; species Uromys caudimaculatus. Next base: position 58,278,728 of record CM052709.1, on the reverse strand, counting down.
CATACATATACATATATAAACATACATGTGTGTGTGTGTGTATGTGTGTGTGTGTAATCACAAATGGAATTTTCAAACTGAAAGTTAATAACCAAACATGAAAATAAAGTTGGTAAAAGTAAGTCAGGTCAGAAGACTGTGATTTACTTGAATGCTCTGTAATGGTGATGTATAAATAAGTCTTTACTGTGGAGGTTGAAAGACAACTCGAAGGGATAGTAATATGAGTTTATAGTGACTACTGAATGTAAAGGTGTAATAGAGACAGCAAGTCATGAAATGGGAGAGGAGTAAAAGTATAGAGATTTTGTATGCAATTTGAGGTTATTTCTATGGCTTAGATAGAATTTGAGTATGTTCCCCAAAGAATGCGTGTTTCTAGTGTAGCAGTGCTGAGAGAATGCATGAGCTCTGAGAGGGGTCTTACTAGGGGGTCATTGTGATGACACCCGAAGGTGGTTCTTATGCGGGGTGCTGTAAAATGGTAAGAGTGGCCCCCCATTTGTTTCTCTGGCTTTGAATCTCACCAAATAATACCTGACTTCATTACTTCCATAATGATGCCATTTGGCATAAGATAGCTAGGAATTCTTCACCAGAAGTCAAACAGAAGGGGTTGCACTGACTGAGTTGTCAGTCTCTGACTTTCATCAGAACCATCAGCTAAATAGACCTCTTTTCTTTACAGGGTACCAAGAGTCAGCTATTTCACTATAGTAGCTTTGCTGCCAGGTTAAAGTAGACTCATAGCTGAATCACTTTCATGTCTCATAGTTATCACACACACATTATTTATTATACCAATGAGTTACCACATATTATTTATTATACCAATATATAATGCCATATATTAACTGCAGAAAGGATTAAGGAATCAAAGCATAACAGAAAATCATTAGATCCTAAAGAAGAAAGGGACAAACAGACTACATTTTAAAAATAGCAATAATAAAAGTGGCACTAAGAAATCTACCTATTAATAGTTAATTCAGTATCTTGAATGAAAAGATAAATTTCTTAAGAATTGCTGAGTGGATTGGGCAAAAACAAAGACCCAATTATATGCTCTCCAGTAGGATATTTCAGCTTTAACAGGAGACATAAAGTACAGGGAATTAAAAAAAAAAAAAGATATTCCATGCATATAGAAACAAGAAGAGAACAGGAGTTAGGTATACTTATAGCAGAAAAAACCAGATAAGTGAAACATTGTAAAAAAAAAAGTAGGTTATTATAATTAGTAAATAGTTTATCAAGAGATATAAGATTATAAATATACATATACCAATATTGTGGTAAGTAATTTAGAAGGAGAAAAAAATGACACTGGGGCTTCCTATGTAGCCCAAGATGGTGTGGAACTTAGTGTATAGCTGGCATCAAATTCAGTACCCTCCTGCATTTATCTCCTAAGTGCTGGGCTTGCTGGTGTGCACTCCCATACCTGTCCTTATGAGGCAAATTTGAATATATCTGACAAAACATACTAACTCAGTAACCATAGGTTTTAATAAGTCACATGTAGCAACAGGTGAATCATCCAATAGGCTATCGGAAAACCAGTACTGGACTTGGGCTACTCTGTGGATCAAATGGAGCCAACATCATAGGACATGTATCCAATAGCGGCAGAATACATACTCTTTTGAGGCGCTCGTGTAACATTTGTTAGAACACATTATAGATAGGACACAGTAAATCTTCACAGATTAAAGATTGAAATTGCATCTATAGGGCCAGTGAGATGGCTTTACTGGGTAAGAGTGCTTGCTATGCCAGCCTCAACCTGCGTTCAGGTTCTGGAACTCACAGTGAAGGAAAGAACAGACTCCTGCCTTCTGCACATTGTCTTGGGTCTCCACTTGTTCATATGGCATGCGTATGCCCGAAGTCACACTTTTATAACACAAAAGAATAATAAAAACCAGCCAATCAACAAATTTACATCAGGAAACTTTTACGTTTAAAAACGAAACTAAAAATGAGTAAAAGGTTTGGGGAAATTAAAAATCAATAGAAATTAAAGAGTTTCCCAGAAAAGCCAATGAATCAGTGAATAAAGAGAAAGTGTAAAATATCTCAAGAGAAGTTAAAGTGGAAAACAGAGTATCAGAACATAATGTAGCAAAAGCTGATATTAATAAGGAAGTGTATAGAAAAACCTATATAACGAGAACAACTATGTGAAATAAAAGAGTAAGGAAAGTAGAGAAGAATGAAGCCCTAAGTGCAAAGAAAGATTGGCATAGAATTCAGTAGAGAACAAGAATGCAACTGAAAATATAAATGAAACCAAAATTTTGCAAAGCTAAACAAAAATCAATAAATCTTCAATTAGACTAAGAATAATAGACTTATCATGAGTAAGACAATTGATTATAGTGTTCTATTAGGAATATTTGTACTCCAACAACGATAACCTAGAAAAATACATAATATATACACACAGTACTAGGATAAAAAAATTAAAATTGAACCTGCCAATGTTGAGCAAGGAGATGGCAACAAATATGTTATCAAAAAGCAAGAACCTACCAGGTGGTGGTGGAGCACACCTTTAACCTGAGCACGTGGGAGGCAGAAGCAGGTGGATCTCTGAGTTGAAGGCTAGCCTGTTCTATAGAGTGAGTTCCAGGACAGCCAGAGCTACACAGGGAAACACACTTGGCAAGGATCTGTGATTGTGATGGTTTCATTGTTGGGTTCTATGAAACATTCAGAGAACTAATAACAATCCTCATTCTTTCCTAAAAATTGGATAGTACTGACTGCTTCCTCATTCACTTTATAAAGCCAGTACTACCCTACTAGGAAAACCAGAAAGGAAATTGAAAGAATAAAATAGGCCAGTATCCATAATGAATAGAAATTCAAAGTCTTTAACAAAAATAATTCAGTTAAAGGCTTTAATTCATCAATTCAAATAATCATGAACCATTACCTAGTGGAATTTATTTCTTGGGTGAAAATATGAATTAACATGCAAATCAATGATTATATCATGTAAACAGTACAAGAGCTTACATGATCATCTCAATAAATGGAAAAAGTCAACATCCTTTCTTGGTTAAAATTACCAACAACATTAGTATAAAAGGAATGTATCTTACAAGATTCACAGATAATCTCTTAGCAATAGCAAACTTGAATGCCTTCCTTTTAAGATAAGGAACAAGACAAGGATACTTATCGTTCAGATTGGTTTAAACACACAGACCAGGAAATTATGAATCATAGAAACATGCAAGGTAGGGAGTTTTCAGGTCGAGCTTGCAGATTCAATTCTTGGAAATGTCTTCATACTTGACTTTATCTTCTATCTAGTTTCTCACATGGTACTGGGAGTGAACACGTCCACAGGCTCTTTTATAAGGACATCAAGCCTGAGATGGAACTGAATTAGTCACTTCCCAGCGAATACCTCTTAAAGGTCACAACATTGCTAGTAGGCTTCAAGGACATGGACATTCAGTCTGCTTCCTCCCAGTCAATGCTGGAATTCTCAGCCAAATCAGGAAAGGATATACAAATGGAAAAAGAAGGTGTTAAATAGCCTGCTTAAAAATGTTATGATCTTATGGAGAAAACGTATCCTGAAAATTGTCTGAAATACGAAATCAGTAATCTTGCTAGATACAAAATCAGTGTATAGAAACCAGGACTGTTTCTATACACCAATCCTAAACTGAAAATGTAATCAAGACTAAAAATGCTTTTTACAATAGCATGAAAACAATTTATGATTGACTTGATAAAGACAGTGGAAGACATATACAAATACACTGATGAAAATGTCAGAGTATACACAAATAGGTGGAAATACTCTAGTTGCAGGCATTGTGGCAGATGCCTGTAATCCTATTCTTCAGTTCTCTCTCTAGAGATTAAGGTGGGAGGAATTGGAGTAAGGATCTGTTTGATTTCAAAATATATTAAAGTTGTCTCAACAGTTTGGTGCTAGCAATAAAAACAGATTCTATAACTAAGGAAAAAACTTATTACAGAATGAGTTTAACTTATTTGTGTTCAATTCATCCTGGAGGAAAATGTCAAGAGCATCCACATGGAAAGGCACAGTCTCCTAGATGCTGGGGAGGTTGCATGTGTACATGCAGAAGATTGAACTGGTCCTTAGACCAGTCCACATTAGTTCAAGATGGATTAAAGACCTAAACGTAAGGTTGTAAAACTCCTAGGATGGAGAGAGAAAGCTTGGTGCACAGTTCTGGCAAAGATTTTCTGGATCTGGCCTTAAAACAGAGACACATGCAAAACTAGGCAAATGGGATTGCATTGAATTGAAAACTGATGCCCAACAAAAGAAACAACGTGAACATACAGCCTGTAGAATGGAAAATTGCTAATCATACATCTAATAAATTAATAATCAAAGGATATACTCAAGCCATACAAATAGTAACAAGAAAACAATTAAAAATCATCAAACGACCTGACTAGACTTTTCTCCATACAAATGTCCAAAGGTACTTCAAAATGAAAAAAAAAATGCAACTTTACTAATCATCAGAAAATACCAACAAAAACTACAATGAGAATGTCTTACATGTATTAGTGTGGTTATCATAAGGTTTACACGTGCTAGAGAGAATACAGAGGAAAGGAAACCTTTGCATATTGTTGATAATATAAATTAGTACAGCCTTTATAGAAAAAGAAATTTCTTAAGCTAAAAAAAACAGAACTATCTTGTGTACTCCAGCAATCCTCCTCTGGGTATTTCCAATGGAAATAAAATCAGTAAATTGAATCATTTTTGCATTACCATTGTAATCCACAATCAAATATGTAATGAAATATTATTCAGCCTTTGAAAAAAAGTGAAATGCATCACTTGTCAAGTAATTGAGCAAAGAAGTCAATTCTTGAAAAATGAATGTCTGGTCTCACTTAGAAGGAAACTTTAAAACAGTGATAACATGGGGGCACAGTAGAATAGTGCTTCCAAGAGTCCTCAGGAGGAGGTGGGGAGAGAAGGCGGGTGTTGGTCACAGTGCCTGCTTCCACTTAGGAGAAAGAAGTTCTGGAGCTCTTTTGTCAGTATGGTGACTATTTGATAGAATATGTTGTGTGCTTGAAAGTTGCTAAGAGTAGATGTAAACTGTTCTCACAATTAAAATGTATGTCAAATGATATATAATTAACTTCATTTAAATCACTTCACACTGTTTTAGATAGGAAATCACACTATACAATAATGATGTACAATTTTTGTTATTTTTCCCTCAGTAAATTAAAATTTTTAAGAAAATATCCATTATAGTTTTAAGTTGTCTTAGAAAAATCTAAGCCCTGTAGATACTATTTTGATAATTTTAATAAAAATGATACCATTAAAACTTTTTTAAAATTAAATTTTCATTCTTAGAAAATAGAGCTAATAGAAGTTTATATGTACTTTCAATGTCATATTTCTCAGATTCCCAGTGTGTATTTTTGATAACAGTCAACATTTTTGTTGGCTTGTCTGAGACAAGGTTTCATTATTTAGCTCTGGCTGGCCTGGAACTAGCTATGTAGACCAGGCTGGTGTTAACTCACAGAGATGGGATGCCTTCTCTGCCTCCTGAGTGCTGGGATTAAGTCATGTGCTACCATGCCTGGCTCCACATCAGTGTTTCTAAAATTGGGATGTATTCATGAGTAAAATGAACATATTTCTCCAAATTTAGGCTTTTGTTAACTTTATTTGTGTATCTTTAATTGGTGTTTTCTTAGCATCAAGAAAGTGCAGTAGTTGAATTTGTACATGTAAACTCTTTAAAGATTGTTTATAATATTGACGTTTATCACTTTAAAAAAGATGTTTTCTCACATTTTAAAGTGTGGCTTTTATGCACACTTGTATATAGAATGGCATGACTATAATGAAACCTTTAATTTGCACTGCTTCCAAACTTCAATCATGTTAATGTTTTTTAAATATTTAGGGCCAAGCTTTGTCACAACTAAAGAGAAAGCCTTAGCATATAACATAGAAATACCTGAACAAAATGTTGAAAATTCTGTAGAAATACCTCCTGCTACATTAAAAGATCTCAGGCTGCAGATTCAGTCGAATACACTCTTCTGTTTTCCTTGCAACAAAATCAATTGAATAATGAAGTCTATTTTAGATGACATTTTAAATATCATTAGTTAAACTAGGCTCTGTTAGTACTGGATGTCTTCAAGGACTGGCAACAGAGGAAGAAGCATGCCTTTAAAGGATGGTCTGCTTAACTTTAGGTACAAACATCAGTGAAACTATCTTAACAGTCATTGTTAAGGATCAGATTTTAAAGTTCCACGGGTTTTTGTGGCCTGGCACTAAGTATTTTCCAAGTAATTTTGGCTATTTTGCAGAATATAAAGTTACTTAGGAATGTATACTGTATGGTGGTATTACAGAAATGCCTGTGCTTGCTTTTGGTTAATTTGTAGTTCCCTTTTTTGAGGAACAAAGGTAGTTTTATTTTGGCTTCTGTTTTTGTTGCTGCTGAGGTGGTTTTAGTAGTCATTTACCCTCTTTCCAGAGCCATTGTATGTAGTATTTGGAAGAACTATGAATAAGTCTTCATATGTGGTGCCTTAGCAAAAGATAGGTTTCCTCTGAGCTGTTTTAAATTTGAAACTCAGAACTTTTTGTTGGAATTTTAACTCCACTGTCTGTTGAGCTAGACTTTTAGGTAGGGTTCAATTTATATGATTGTTTACTTTTTGAACAAAAGAAATATATATTCATGGATGTATATACACAGTATATTTGTTGAATTATTTTTTCCTTTGCCAGTATGCTTCAGTTTGCTTTTAAAATCTGTGCTTTTGATTCTCCGTGTCCACAGTTGTCAGTGTTTCGCATCACACAAGAATTGTATAAGGCTAGTTAAGAGTACTTAGCAGAGAGGAAAGGCGTGGTAGCAACACTCTACCCTGTTTTTCTCTCTTCCTTTGACTTGATAGGACTTGAGACTAGGAGAAAGAAGGGTAGAGCTAAATTTTCTGGTTAATGCATGAATTCTTTTAAAGTCATGCTAGAAGCTTTGTTTAGGCGGTTTATGCACTGAATTCTGCCAGGGTTCTAGTCAAATGTAAATAATATCTTACTTTATGCCACTCTTTCTTATTTGAAACCCTTTGATACCTTCACTCCTTAATTTTGTTTCTCATTATGCCAGAATTTCTAAATTTCACCTTTATTACTTTTATATTTTATATTATTTTTTTGTGGTTATTGGGGCAGAATCTCACCATGTAACCCATGCTGGCCTTGGACCCGCTATCCTGCCTACAAATCGTTAAGTTTTAGGATTGGGTCATGATCCAGCATGTCTGGCTGATGGTAAACACTTTAATTAAGAACTTGTTAACTGATCTTAATGGCAGAAAGTATCTTTGAAGGAGAGCTTTATTCAGATAGACTAAGCTGTCCTAGCAGGGGGACCTCCACATATCACATATGAAGGACTTTTTGTCTTCTCATTTAACAGTTAACAATTAGGCATGCTGTGGCCTGGTAGTTCTGTTGTCTCCCTGCCCTGACTCACTAGCACTCCCTTCATTTCCACACCCAACTATTTTCTAAGGAGCTACTCAATTAGATTTAAAGGCAAGCTCCAGCAGATGCACAGATTGTTTTGGCTTACCTCTTAGAATCAGACTTTGAAACTTAGACTTACTAGGATTTTATACTGGGAAATGAAATCTCCAGCTGTTCTGCTCAGGGCTCAGAGCTGAGTTCTGTTATTACAATCCCAGAATTCTGGATATTGAGACAGGAGGATTATAAACCTGAGGGTAATCTGGGCCTTAACGTGATTCTGATAAGATACTACCCTATACTATATAATATGGCTCTCTTTCAAAAACCACAGAAAAGAGAAAAAGTGACTAGACATGAGGGAGGGACTGCAGATGTGCAGTCTATTTGATTATCTTTGGCCTTCCAGATACCCATACATGCTTTTCTCTTATATAAACTGTACCAGTTTCTCAGAGATGACAAGCTAGAATCATACAGTGGAGTAGAATATTCCTCTGTTGTGTTAAGATGTGGTTCATCAATGTGATGAGCTACAAATTGGCAAGCATACTTTGACCTTCTGTTTCTTATATGATGCAGTAAGACAAGAAAGCTACAATAAAATTCATAGGAGAGCAGCTGGATAGAGGCCAGCGGGTTAAAGTACTTGCTATGTAAGCACGAGGATCTGAGTTTTGATGCCCAGCTCATGAGTAAAAAGCTGGATTAGCTGTGTATACCTGTAGTACCAGTCCTGGGGTATGGAGAGGGGAAGATCCTGGGATAACTGGGCACTGAGTGTAGTTAATGGGTAAACTCCATTGCAACCAGTAAGAAGTCCTGTCTCCAAAAATAAGGACAGCACCTTTAAGAAGACACCTGATGTCTACCTCTGGTTTCCATAGGTGTGGCCAACATCATACACAAAAATACTCTAATTGGTTAAAAAAATGTGGGTATGCACAGTAGTTCCTGGTCTTTACACCACCGAAACTTGCTGTAGCAGTAGAGTCAGCTCTTAGAGGGACCTCAGTTTTGCTTTGTGAAGTAACAGTCTTTTCCTTTGTTTTCTATAGAATCTCACTTTGCTATCTGGAAATGTATTCTCATATCTTTTATATCTTATATATCTCACTGAACTCTCAGTATCCAAAGTAGAAACCTCTTTTTCATCTTAATAAGAGAATGGCTATTTTGAATTCACTAAATAAAACATTGTTACCTTTCATTAGAAGGTATGATTTCAGAAACCAATGGAATGATAGTGGAAATGTTGAAAAAAAAAATCAAAGTAATGAGTTGTTCATTCAATGAAGTGATTTTTTAAACAAAGATGAATGGCATTTCCGAGTAAGTAAAAACTGACAAAAGTCAGTATGAATGTACTTAAAACATTTTTTGCAGCCAGGATTATAAATGTTCTTTCTTCAAAAATAAAAAATGAATAATCTATAGGCATGGACAATGACAACAATAAGCCATTATATATTGCTGACTAAAATCATATTTGATTTAAACTCATATCTACAGAAAAGAAAGAAGGACTGATAGGAAATGGTAAACATTCCAGATCTAGAATATGTAAAACACACATTTCCAAATAATATAGGTGATAAAAATCATCAGATATGAAATGCGTTCAGATGTGTATATTACAAATTGCATACCTTGTGTATTTATGTTATTATTTTAATTCCATTTAGTAAATTACTGAAGTGATGCTGACAGGAAAATGTTTGGCTCTGAATGTATATGTAGGAAAGAATGGTATAAAATCTTTGGTCTGTGCCCACTTAAAAAACTCTAAAACCTATAGCAAATGAAATACAAACCAAAAGGGAGAAAACCGTAGAAATCAAGGAATAACGAGCCTCAAGTCTTCTTTGTTCCCACTGAGTTGATAAACATATCTAGGATGATTAGAAAAAAATGACCAAAACCAGAAATAAAGATATTATAGGTATTATTAAAACAATAAGGGTATTATGAGTGATTATGTGCTTATCAATGAAAATCTTTGGACCAAGTAGTCTTATGATTTATAACAAAATTGCTAAAGAAGAAATAGAAAACATGATATATGTTATATCATTTAGAAACATTAAATTGATAATCTTTCCAGGCATAATTTCTGGCCTAGATATTTTCACTGATTATTTTTGAAATGGATGTGCAAATAATTCCAATCCTATAAAAACTCCTTGAGAGGGTAAAAGAGAAAATGACTTCCCAGTTCACTTGGAGGCCAGCATTAGCTTGATTCTGACACTAGACAAAAATATAAGGAAGCAGCAGAAATATAGTATTTTTCACTACAGCCACAAAAACATCCAAAATAAGTACCAAATAGAATTTGGCACAATACTTTAATCATGAGCACACACATTATGAAAGAAATTTAACATTCAAACTTTAAATAAATAAATATCTAAGTAAGTTGACAAAATTCAAACCCACTTATAACTGACAACACATCAGCCTGAGCTACATAGGCCGTGTCTCAAGACAAAACAAAACTTAGTCAGAATGCAATGCTACACAGACACACATACTTTAGGCTGTTTATCATGTGCCTATCTAGCTATGTATAGACTGGGAATGAAATATTTCTAGTAAGATTCGATAAAGGAGTTACACCAGTAAGATAGCCCAGTTAAATGTGGACATGATATTTGTACAGGCATGTTATTAATGGAACTCTGCATAATCCTCCGGGAAGCAGAAGGTGCATGAGAAATTAATCTTCAGCAGGTGTTGGCAAGCAGACCCATGAACCAAATGGGATTTAGTTCCTGTCCTGAAAATAGTTATACTGGAACACAGCCACCCCGTGGTGTGTACGGCCTATAGCTACTCTCATACTTCAAAGGCAGAGTTGAATAGTTACAGAGATCCTGTGGCCACAAAACCTAAAGCATTTTCTATATGTGTCTTCACAGAAAAAATTTGCTAACCTCTGATCTAAAGGAACCCAATTCTAGGGTAGAAGGATTTTCCTAGGTGAGCAAACACCAGTTGAGAAGGTTGACCAGTTTATTTCCTAGGACAAATCTTTTTTAAAAATGTTAACATAGTCATTTCTTACAACTAGACATTCTCTCTTGATGTTTAGTCATCAGTTTGCTGTATTATGAACTGACAAAGCCTGTGTTAAGGGAACGATTACATTAGCTATGTCTCTCCTTAAGCCTTGGTAATGTAAGGTGTAATACTGGAACGCTCTTATGTCAGTCACTACACTTCAGAGACGAAAACCTAGACTCTAGCTTCAAGTATTAAGGCTGGAACTGAAGCATTGGCACAGTGCATTCAGAGCACGTGCTGCTTTTGCCCAGGGCCCAGGTTTTTTTTTCTTGGCATCCACCTCTGTAAGTCCAGTTCTGGGGCATGAACTGCATTCCTATGGCACTGAGTGTGTACGTGGTATATATACATACATGCAGGCAAACACCTCCATAATAAAATTTTAAGAAAAGAACCTTATAGTATTTCCACTAACAAGTTAAGTGTTGACTATAAGCAAGCAAGGATGGAAATGTCAGGCCTAGGCACCCTTTGGATGACAGATTGCTTTTACACAGGCCAAGTGGTATCCATGCACAGATGCCCTCGCCTTGCTCTTTGTTAGAGATAGGAGTGCCACCGATGGTCAGCAGCCGGTAGTCTGTGCTCAGTTTTGCACACCTCTGAGATGCAGAGAGCACTTGTTCTTTGAGGTTTAGCAGCCCAAACTTAACATACCAATTACATATGGCTCATATGGTATAGGTTCTCTAATATGCCTAATCTATATTCTGATTGGTTTACTCTGTAGTTACATCGTTGATTATATATATTGTTTATATAAACCATATTTTGATTTTAAATTCAACAGCTGTCTTTTAAAAAGTCGACTTTAAACTTATTTGTTATCTGTTAGGTTTGCAACAATAATATTTTTAAGAAAAACGTGTTTTTTGTTTTATTAATAATTTTGTTTACATTTCAAATTTTATCCCCCTTTCCGGTCTCCCTTTCCCACCCATCCTCCACCCCTTTGCCTCTAAGAGGGTGCTCCCTCACCCACCCTCCCACCCACCCACTCCCACCTCAACCCTCTAGCATGCCCCTTTACTGGGACATCAAGCCTCCCCAGAACCAAGTGCCTCCTCTGCCACCGATGCCAGATAAGGCAGTTCTCTGGTACATATGCGGCTGGAGCCATGGACTGGCCCATGTGTACTCTTTGATTGGTGGTTTAGTCCCTGGGAGCTCTGAGAGGTCCGGTTAGTTGATATTATTGTTCTTTCTATGGGGTTGCAATCCCTTCAGCTCCTTCAGCCCTTCCCCTAACTCCTCCATTGGGGTCCCTAGGTTCAGTCCAATGGTTGCCTGTGAGTATCTGCATCTGTCTTAGTCAGGTGAAAATCATGTTTTTAAGCAAGGGAACTCTTTGGATGAAAAGGCTTGTTTACCCCCTTTACATTCAGCAAACGGGCTTTTAATTATTCCCAGTAAAGTGTGGGATAAGTTATCCATTAAAACAAATCCATTCCATGCATGACAAAGCTTCGGCATGATTTGGTTTATTTAAATTTAATCTAGTATTGCAATGTTTGTTACTATAATTTGATACAATTTGTAAAAATAAAACGAGTTTTGGTATTAACTTCAGTGGCAGTATCTTTCCCATAGGTATTAAGAAATTAATTTTTTTATATTTTATTGTGTCATCAACTTCATTTTCAAGTCAAGTCGAATGTTAATAAGGAAAATTTCTAACTGAAGCAAAATGTAATGAAAGAACTTGAAAAATGGTCTTTGCTTTCCTTATGGTCTCTTCCATAATGACCTTCTCTAATTCTAAATTTTAAATGGACTTAACTCACTTCTCTCGTTAGTCCAAACTATTTTTGGATTGTTTCCGTCAGGATAAGTTATATTCAGGAATATAAGTTCATAATCTCACTGCTTTCACATAGTAGAGATCTGCCATAGCTTATGCTTTGGGAAATCCTCTACTATCTAGTATGGTTTTATAGCTATTCTCTCTGCACCGGTGGATTTGAAGGTCCTCGGGTATATAAAATGATCTTCAATGTTGCTCAGAGCCTGTCGATTGGTAGTAGTCACATGGCTCCAGGCTAGTATATAAAATAGTAGCAGCACATGACGTATTTAGAGACTACAATTTGTACGCCAGTGATACTTTTTTTGTTTCTTGTCATGTCTTATGGCTTTAGTAGCAACACTGCTTGGGCAAATAATTTTGTTAGTACTTTCTAAGTAGCTTCCATTTTACACTAAACTGTGAATCTCACCTGTATAAGTTGTGTTTGGTATGGCTCTTGCTTTACTTTCTCAACTTCATGATAGGCATTTAGTACTCCTAAATATTATTTTTAGAAAATGAGTTTTAAATATGTACTCTGACATTGTTTTAAAAAATGTACAAAATTTGCCAAATTATAATTTTGACTGTAAACTGAAAATGTAAATATGTCAAGAAAAATACTGTTGCATATGGTGTTGTCATTCATATTACAGGTAATTAAAATCTTTTAGAAATGGCTTTTTAGAAATACTGATATAAAGTCCTATTATGCTTAGTAAATTTTATGTAACAAAGTTAATTATTTATCTGACAGAAAACTGTTTCTTCAATATCTCCTCTGGATGAGTTTATATGAACATTCCATCCTAAAGTTATTATTATTGTTGTTGATTTCAAGACTGAGTCTCCCTATGCTCTGGCTGTTCCGGAACGCACTGCATAGACCAGATTGCCCTTGAACTCGGAGCGATCAGCCTGCCTCTGTCTCCTGACTGCTGGGAGAAAATGCATGTGCCATCATGCCTGACCTGTTTTGTTTCCATTATACATTTTCCAAACGTTTAGAGTAGTTTTGGCTTTACAGTAAAACAGTAAATATCAGAATTCCTGTGTACTGTCCCCACAAATTCACTCACAACTTCCATACCAATTACCATCATTGATGAATCTGTATTGATCTGTTATTATCACCTGTAATATTATTATTATTATTATAGCTCATTGGTGGTGTACATTCTATGATCTTGATAATATATATATTAGATATTTTTAAAATAAAGATTCATATATTTTTATTCCATAGTTACTAGTTCTGAGTTATACTTTCAATTTTTGGTCATATTTTTCCCTTGGTAATCTATTAATTTCCCTTCCTCCCTACCTTATTCCCCACTTCCCCCCCACCTTATTCCCCACTTCCCCCCCCACCACACCTTGTATAATTACAATGATTTCTTTTTCTAGCTTATGAAGTTACACTATTTTCATGAAATAATTCATTTGTAGTCCCAAAAACTACAGCTTCTAAGAATGCCTCTGCTGAAAGATAGAGGAACTAAGAGGCTTCAACATTTATCTTAAAACATACATAAAGTAGAGGTCTTTATAAATTCTTTTTGTTCTTTGTATTGTGGAGCATAGTCATTAAGTTTTTAACAAGATGTTTATCTTAACAACTGAAGACCTATATGTATTCAAAACAATTATTTGAAATGTAAAGTCTGGTCATGGTGGCACAGGCCTTCAATCCAGCATTTGAGAGTCAGAGGCAGGTAGATTTCTAAGAGTTTGAGGCCAGCCTGGGCTACAGAGCTTGGTCCAGGCCACCCAAGGTATGCAGTGAGATACTATTAAAATAAAGAGAGGAAGGAAGGGACTGAGGGAGAGAGGGAGGGAGGGAAGAAGAGAAGGAATGGAGGGAGAATAAGAGAAGGAAGTACAGCAGAGGATTCATTTTTATAAATTATTGTCAATGCCTTTAGTTTTAAGTATTAGTTAGTAATATAACGATACTTATATTCTACCAAGTAAAACTTCCATAGTTTAGTCAAGTCCACTAGCGTTTACTAAGTGAATTTAGGTATAGTTCCAATGGGTTATCTGGTACTGGACATCCTCTTTTACATGTAAAACCCTTACAGAACCGATGTTATGGGATGTTGGAGGTGTCATGCCTGTTTCCTTTTCCTTACTGATTCATTCCCCATGCAAGCCCTTAGCATTACTAGCATATTAAATTACAGAGGGATTAGCCTACGATTGGGTACATAATATTGATGAAAGCCAAGTATTTGTGTGGCAGAAAGGTCAGGAATCAAATCTCCTTTGATAAGAAATCAGTCTGCCATTTTACCTTGATGTAGTGTATATGTCATCTAAAAGAAATTACATTTTATGAAACTAGTTAAGGAAGTTATTAAACACTCTGAAAATCTGACTGACTTTGTGCTTTGACTAACAGTGTTTGTTTTGTTCCCAGCAATTCCAGTACTGAATGGAAGTGGCTTGTAGACAGAGCACAAGTTGGCAGCCGGTGGACTTGGCTTCAAGCTCAGATTTCAGAGCTGGAATACAAAATCCAACAGCTGACAGATATCCACAGGCAGATTCGTGCCTCCAAGGTATTGTCAGTGTTGTTTTACTTTTGTTAAAATTGTTACCTGGATGATTTCTTCACAAAAAATAATTTTTAAGTTTCATGAAAGTAGCTAGCTTGTTAAGATTTTCAAATAATTTCTTAAAATTAATGTTGCTTTCTCAAACCTTTATATACATTAAGATCATTTGATAATACTTTTAAACAATGAAGAACATTGAGTTTCAGTTAAGAGAAATAATATACATTTAAAAATTTTTTATTGTCAAATGTTTATATAACACAATTTGTCATTGTATTCACTTTTATGTGTACAATTTAATAGTATTAAGTACTTTAATAATATCAGGCATCCATTTTCTATTCCTTTTTATTTTTCCATCTTTTTTTGTGCGTGTATAGCCCTGGTTGTCCTGGAACTCACTTTGTAGATCAGGCTGGCCTGAATTCAGAGAGATCTGCCTGCCTCTGCCTTCAGAGTGCTGCGATTAAAGGCATGCATCACTGCCTGCCTAGCCTCTTTTAAGACTGAAAACTATACCCATTAAATAAAGACTATTCAGTTTTCCTTTTCTGTAACCTTAATAACAATGTTTGTGGTCCTTCCATTTTATGGACATTGAAGTATATACTTGAATTTCCTTTTTGAAAGCTGAATAGTTGTATATTTATCACATTTCGTTTATCCATTGATCCAGTGATAGATATGTAAATTCCACATTTTAGCTGTTGTCAGCATGCTGTGAATAGAGTGAAAAAGTTATCTCTTCAAAGCACTCTTCAGAGGAACAGGATGTATGCCTTTAATCACAGCACATGGGAAGTGGATTTCTTTGAGTTCAAGGTCTCCCTGCCTACATAATGAGTTCCAACCCAGCCAGGGCTCAATGGTAGGATCCTTTCTGAGAAACAAACCGGGAAAAAAAAAAAAAAAAAAAAAAGTACTCATTTAATTCTTTTGGCTATACATCCAGAAATGGAATTAGGATTATATGATAATTCTATTTTTAATTTTTAATGAACTATAGTATACAGTAGTTCCAATTTCTCTAAGTTGTGGCTAACATTTTGGTGTTTTGCTTATTTTTTTTAAATGATAATAATACTGAATGTCAGGTATTATCTCTTTTCAATTTCAGTTTACATTTCCCTAATATTAATGATGTTTAGCATATTTTTATGTTTATTGGTTATTTTTTATATATTCTCTGGAGAAATATCTATAAATCAGGTCTTTTGCTTATTTCTGATTGGTTTTGTTGTTGCTGTATTTTAGGGAGTCTTTGTCTAAATAATAATTGCCTATTCAGTATCTGATTTCCATATCTTTACTCTTTTGTTTGTTGTCTTTTTTGTTATTTTTATGAAGTCTGTTGTATCGTATTTTTATCTGTGCCTTTGGTGTTCTTATGTTTTTGTCAAGATTCTTCTAGTGATATACTTGGTCCATTTTGAGTTAATTTTGGTATGTGGAGTTAGTTCTTTTGCATGTAGATCTCCAGTTTTCCCAAGGCCATTAGTTGAAAATTCAGACTTCGCTTTCTCTGTTGAATGGTTTTGACACCATTGCCAAAACTCATTTGACCATATATGCAAATATTTTGTTTATTTCTCTGTTCTTTGCTCTATTGCTCTATATGTCTGTCAACATTTAGACTACTATTATACTATTTTGGTTATTCTAGTCATTTTAGAATCAAAGAGTATGTCTGCAAGTTTTTGCTTTATGTTTTGTTTCCATTTCCTAGCTATCGTGAATAGAACAGCAATGAACACGGCTGAACCAGTGTCTGTGGAGTAGAATGTTGAGCCCTTTGGGCATATGCCAAAGGGTGGTATAGCTGGGTTGTACAATAGGCTTATTTTTAACCTTTTGAGAGTCCTCTCCACTGATTTCAACAGTACCTGCACCCATTTGCAGTACCCACAGCAGTAAATAAGAGTCCTTTTTCCTGCATCTCTTCCAGCATTTGATGTGGGTTGTTTTGTTTATCCTTGCCATTCTCACCGGGATCAGATGAAATCATAAAGTTGTTTTGATTTAGATTTCCATAATAGCCATGGATGATTTTGAGATATTTCTTAGTAATTTTTCCCTTCTTTTGAAAACTCTCCATTCATGTCCCAGGCCCATTTTTGAATGGGTAAATTTTTCTTGACTCTTTGTTTTTTTTTTTTAGTTCTTTGTGTGTTCTGGATATTAAACCTCTGTGAGATAGATAGCTGGTGAAGATTCTCTCCCATTTTTGTTCTTCCTCTTCACTGTTTCTGTTGCTGTGCAGAGGCTTTTACTTTTGTGAAATCTCACTTAACAATTGACACCTTGCTTCTTGGGAAAATGGAGCCCTATTCAGGAAGTCCTTTCCTAACCCTAACCACGTTGGGTACTGCCTATGGTTTCTCCTAGTAGGTTCAGAGTTTTGGATCTTAGGTTTGGTCTTTGATCCACTTAGAGTTTTCATGCAAGGTGATAAAAATGGGTCTAATTTCCTTCTTCTGCATGTGGTCATCCAATTTCCTCAGAACTATTTGAGGAGATGATTCCCCCCCCGCCCCAGTGTGTGTTTTTGATCTCTTTGTCAAATATTAAGTGGCTGAAGTTAGATGTGCTCATGCTCAGCTCTTTGCATTTTGTTCCACTGGCCCCCATGTCTGAATCTGTGCCCATGTTGTTTTTATTACTATGGCTCTGTAATTTAGCTTAAATCTGCAACTGTAATCCCTGAAGCACTGTTCTCTTTTGTTCAGAATTATTTTGGCTAGCTGTGATCTTTCTGATTCCACGTGAAGTTTAGAATGCCTTCTGTTTCTGTGAGGAATGAGACTGGGATTTTGATTTGGATTGCACTGAATCTGTAAACATTTTTGCAGAACTGTCATTTTCACAATGTTAGTACTACCAACCCACAAGCACCACAAGGGTGTCTTCCCATTTTCTAATGTCTATCTCTTTTTTACCCCAGAGGTTTAAAGTTTTCATTATAGAGGTTCTTCATTTCCTTGGCTTGGCTCACTCCTACATATTCTCGAGGCTATTGTGAATGGGAGTGTGTCCATGGTTGTCTTCTTTGTATGTTTGTTCATGTATTTTGTGCAAGTTGATCAGTATCCTGCCATGTTGGTGAAGTTTATTCTAGAAATCTTCTGATAGACTTTATGGATTTTTAATATATAGTATCATATATCGTCTGCAAAAGGGATAGTTTTACTTCTTTCCATATTTGTATTGAGTTTTCTTTTTATTATTTTGAGCTTTAACTCATGTGGCTCAACATATGACCTTTTCTGGAAAATGTACAATGTATATGGTGCTGTTAGATACTTCTATATATGTCTGCTAATCTATTTAGTTCCTTGTGTCATGTGCTGTTTATTTACTTATCTTCGAATATGAGTTATTATTGTAGAACTGAATCTTCTATTGGGTTTTGCTTTGTCTATTTGATGGTCAATTACTATCTGTATAAATGCTTATGACTGTTAATGTCTCTACTGTCTGGCTTTAGTATAGCCACCTTGTTCTCTATTGGTTGCGATTAGCATGGAATATGTTTTTCTGTCAATTTCAGTTTATTTTATCATTGGCTTAAGACTAGACAGGTTCACACTGATACATGTTTTCATCCATTTAAGCTAATCACTGACTTCTGATAGGAGGATTTAATCCATTTATAATCAAAGTAATTAATTATAAGGGCTTACTTTGAATATCTATCTCATTTTTCTAACTTATTTCTTGTACTACTATCATTTATTTATTTATTTAAATCTTAAATTTTGAACTTCATTTTATTCTGGCACAAAGGTTCACTATGAAGCACTGGCTGGTCTGGAAGTTGATATGTAGATCAGGTTGGCCTTGGTTTTACAGACATTCTCTTATGTCTGTCTCCCAAGTATTGTGAGGTAAAGGTTTACAGCACCACTATGCCTGGATTTATGTTAAAAAATATGTATGTGTGTGTGTGTGTGTGTGTGTATAAAATACACACACACACACACATATTCATATATTTGGTTACTACTTGAGATTGCCTCTAACTTTACAAAATTTAGGCATTCTAATTTGATTTTATATTAGTATAATTTCAACAGCATATAAAAATTCTCTTCCAAAAGGTTTATGTCTTTTATGCAACAAAACAAAAATTAATAATTCTTTTAAATACTAACCTCTTAAATAACAGTAGAAGACAAAGGTGGGATCACAAACCATTTCTGCGTGTAGTACTGCTTGCTTTTATAATTCTCATGTATTTGCTTTTATGTGATTTTTATTTCCAACATTTCTTTTTCTCAAAAATATCAATTATTATGCTGATTTTCTCCTCTACTCTGTTGATTTTCTCCTGACTTTTTTATGTTGCTATCTTTTCTTTCTAGGTAATACTGATTTCCTTACTTCATTTATCTGTTTGAGTCCTCTTGGAGGTCATTGATCATTTTTAGGTCCTAATCTAAAATTTTATCTTTTTTAGGTTTTGAATTTAGTAGATATGGTAGTCATTATTTTTTTAGAGTTGTTATATTAGGTTTTTGGTTTTGTATCTTTCTGTGTTCACTGTTAGCTTGGATCTCTTCTAGTTTAGGGGGTATCTTTTTGGTTATTTGAATACTCCTGTATATTCAACCCCAGCTCTACGTTTTGATGTGCCCCCTGCCCCCCTTTTCCTTTTCCCTTCCCTCTGCAGGTGGGTAGGTGAAACTGTGTTTGGCTTGTCTTTCTTTTTTTTTTCTTTCGCTTTATTGTTTCTCTAATATTTTCCGATGCTCTATCACCTTTTTGGTGGATTTCCAAAGCTCTTTCCCTTTTTTTTTCTCTTTGCAGTAAGGCCTTCTATTTATTTACTTATTTTTATTTATTTTTTTAAAATCTTGGCACTTTTCTATAACTATGGCATAGACACATAGAGGCAGTTTCCAGTCTACCATCTTTCCTTAGAGGTCTAGTCACACAGGATATAAAATAAGCTGTTTTAAAAATTTTTCATTTGTGTCTGTGTGAGTGTGTGTGTGTGTGTGTGTGTGTGTGTGTGTGTGTGTGCGTGTGTGCACGCACGTGTAAATGCACGCCATACACATAGGCCAGAAGAGTCTGTTAAATGCCCTGAACTGGAGTTGTGGAGTTGGAGACTGCCCACACAGGTGTAGGAATCCAAACTAGTTCCTCTGAAAGAATAAATAGCGCAGACTTTTTACCGCTGAGCCATCTCTCCCACCCCAATCCTCCAGTTTTTAAGACATATAAACTATATTTTCAATTCTACATCTTATGTTTCCTCTGAGGATAGTAGGATGTGATCACTGTTACTGTTTTTTACCCCCTAGGGGATAGTGATCTTAGAAGAATGTCAGCTTCCAAAAGACATTTTGAAAAAACAAATACAGTTTTCAAACCAAGCAGTTTCATTAAACACTTCAGTGACTTCTCAGGTTCCCCAGAGGAGTGAAGAGCCTTTACCAGAACACAACTTTGAGATGTCACCAAGCAGCCCTACACTACTTCTTCGAAACATAGAGAAACAGGTAAGTAGAGTCCCTGCTTTATGAAATAAGTTTAGATAAAGTTTTGCTTCTTAAACTGCTTGGCAAGGTTTTTATATATCAAGTGTTCCTCCAAAAGTCACATGTATTCAGCATTAGTCTCTAGTCATAATCCCAATCCTTGAGAGGTGATTGGATCATTTAGATCCCGAGCAGATTAATCCATAGATGTGTAATTTGGTCATAAGGTGAGTCTTGGTGGAGAAAGTAGGCCAATGGGAAAACATTTTTACAAAACAAACACTATGGTCAAATAGGCTTCATTTTAGCAATGCAAGAATGCTTCGGTATATGCAAATACAAGACAGCATATAAGTGTTCTCAGGGCAGAGTTCAGGATCTTAATGATGCTTAGCTATACTAAACTGTTACCTGTTTCTTTGTAGAGTGCACAGTTGACTGAGATCATTAACAGTTTGATTGCCCCTCTCAACTTGTCTCCAACTTCATCACCCCTCTCTTCTAAATCCTGTGGCCACAAATGTCTGGCTAATGGCATTTCCCGAAGGTAAATGTTACTTGAGTAGTTTGGTTTCTGAATTTGGCTTATTTTATTTTGATTTTGTCAATCTATATCTAATACAGCCATTTTTCTTCCACATTGAGGACTACAATATACAATCAGTAGATCATAGGTACAGTTTTAGACAAAGTGTTCATGGAATTAATGCAGTTATAAAACCTTTCCACGAGGAGGTGCATTTCGAGGAATCTTAATGCTTCTCACACTTAGACCAGTGATAGTAGTAGCTACGGGGAGCATTGCCTTATTACCATGACTTCTGTTTTATATAGTTTTCCCTTGATTTCTAGTTCATTGTAACTTAAAAAAGACCCTAGATATAGGTGGGCACAGAAGATTGGCACATATCACCATAATTTTACATTGATTTTATATTAATAATATTAGTTATATTAATAAATGTCTAATATAGCAAAGAAGAAATTTCAAATCCAGATGAAAATCATACTAAGTAGCCATTCAATTCTTAAATGACATTGGTGAAATAAGTCTTAAGTAAAAAATTTTTCTTTAATTTTTCTGATTACATTGAAAGCATGTTTTAAAATATTTCTCCAGTTTTCTTTATGCTGTCATTTATCCCTGATTCTATCATGAAAATAGTTTTCCACTGTTTTTCTTAATTTTTGGGTGTCATTCTTTGTGTCATTGAGGCTGTACGTAGAATGTAAGTCTTGTTGGTTGTATAGGGCAGCTGCAAGAATCTTGGCTTGGAGACTCACAGTGAAAGTCAATTATACATTGATTCATAAAATGATGAATGAGTCTTGTTTTCAGGCTAATACATTCTCTATGTCATTTTGCTTATCTAAACTATGCTTATTTCCATGACTATATTACTGAAAATCATATATATGATAATATGGCAGTAGTATATAGTTAGGCACTGGTATATAATCTTGAACAAAACCGGATCTGGGCACTGGGTTCTGCCTTTGTGGTAGAGTAGATTCCAGTTGAGGAAATAAATGATGCTATCATAATCATTCAGATGAATACATAATGTTAAACGCTGATAAAATGTTCTAAAGAAAAATTTGATTGCTAAAGATGTCATTTTGGAGCCAGGAAGGCATGGTAGCTTATGCCTACAATCCTAGCACTTGGGAGGCTGAGTCAAGAGGATTGTAGTTTAAGGCCAGAATGACTTGTACAGTGAGACCCTGTCTTAACGAACAAACAGGCTGGTGAGATGGCTCAGTGGGCAAGGGCACAAACTGCTTTTACATAGGCTCTCAAGTTGGTTCCCAGCATCCATGTACTGTAATTGCAGCTCCACGGACTCTGATAGTCTCTTCTGGACTCTGCAGGCACCTGTACTAATATGTTCACATACCCTCACAAGGTCTACACATATATGCACATAAGTAAAAATAAGACCAAAACCAAACACAAAGCTTGGAGTTAGAAAGTTCAGCTAATCCCAGTTTAGCTAAGTAGCATCCTAACCTTGCATGTTTTCTATGTTACTGGAAGAGAAGAGTCAAAATAAGCATGGGATTGCATTTCTTTCATCCTACCCCCCTGCAAAGCTGGTGCAGCAGTTATAGAATGTTTGCTTAGCATGTGTGAAACTCTACATTCAGTCACTACTAAGACAAAGTACATGGGGACAATAAAGTTATTTCAAGAGTGGTCATGAATATCAGCTAACAATTGTGACTTTTTTTGTTAATGTTTTTACATATTTATTTTTTGACTTCTGTTTTGGATTTTATATAAGCTTCAAAATAGTAGGGTTTCTTTGTTTTATCTTGTTAAATTGTGGTTTTTGTTGTTTTAGTTTGAACATGTGGATCACCAAGTAACATATTATGAATAGGAATTAACACTGAATGTATGAAATATTTGTTGGTCATATTTTAGTCAGTATAGGAAAAATACCTGAGATGATCAGCTTTGAGCTAGGATACATTTATCTTGGCTTGCAGTTTTAGAGGTTCACAGTTAGTTGGAGCCTGGTAATGAGGCAGCCCACCACGACAAGCATATTTGGTAAAAGCAAAGCAGCCCACTCATCAGGAACCAGGGAACAAAAGTGAAGACAAAGAATCTGGGCTCTCAAGAACCCTTCTTAAGGCATACCTCTTATGGCTCAAGAACCTATCTTACTGTTAAAGGTTCTTCCTCTTCCTGCTCCCTTAATGCCAGCCTGTTTACCAACTCTTCCATGTAGACATTTGGTAGACTCAGGATCCAGACCATGCCAATATGCTTTGCACTTTCCTGCAGATAAGTGACATTCTTAAAAAAAATTTGGGGGGTAGGCTGGGGATGTATTTCAGTTGATACAGTGTTAGCCTACAGGCTCTAGGTTCCATTCCCAGTATGATATAAACTGAATGTGGAGGTCCACATTGTAATTGTAGCACTGAGGAAGTTGGGGCAGGATCTTGAGGGTTATGATGCTCCTCTTGGATGTAGCAGACCTTGTATCGAGAGAGAGAGAGAGAGAGAGAGAGAGAGAGAGAGAGAGAGAGAGAGAGAGAGAGAGAGACTGCACTTATTTTAATTCTGAACTAGTCATATCAGTACCCTGTTGCTCTCATGCCTACCTCCTTCATCTAATTTGCCTCTGTTTTTGCATACAAAAAGTGGTGCTGGGGAGATGCTCAGCAGTTACCAGAGCTTGCTGC
>CM052709.1:58152758-58254597 GCA_028551405.1 Uromys caudimaculatus | reverse complement strand
GAGAGAGAGAGAGAGAGAGAGAGAGAGAGAGAGAGAGAGAGAGAGAGAGAGAGAGAGAGACTGCACTTATTTTAATTCTGAACTAGTCATATCAGTACCCTGTTGCTCTCATGCCTACCTCCTTCATCTAATTTGCCTCTGTTTTTGCATACAAAAAGTGGTGCTGGGGAGATGCTCAGCAGTTACCAGAGCTTGCTGCCCTATCATGTAGATTAGGTTTCCTGATCCTAACACCCATATTGAATACAGCTCAAAAATGCCTGTGACCCATATACTCAAGAGATCATTTTCTTCTCTCCTTAAGCATTCAAACACATATACACACACACACATATACATACTTCAAAAGAAAAATCTCAAAGAAAATGAGAAATTCAAAGCAGAAGAAATATCTATATTGTAGTAAGAGAAATTCTAAAGGAAGAGAATGCTTCTCAAAAGTAAGTTGAGTAAGCAAACTGGGCTGCAAACATTGAAACTTTTGGTTCATTGATGCCTTTTGTGAGCTTACTGCATTCTCTGTAGCTGAAATGAAAATATAAGGAATCTCACAAGTAAAATATTTTAGTTCTCTCAAAGTGTACTCCTTCTTCTAGCTTTACATCACATTATATCATAATTTTGCATATTATGGAAGAATTTTAAAATTTAAGCCATTCTTTAAGATAACTTTTTTGGGGTCATATAAAACTTAATATTTATGATATAACATTTTAAAATATTTTAGATCATTTTTATAAGTACTTGATGACCTTTTCTCATATTGTCTTCAAAAATCACTGTTATTTTCTGGGGAACTTGTCTGTACATTTGTTATTCATTGATTAACTCATTTATTATTTAAAGGCATCATCTGAGAGTAGTATAATTGTAATTATTTTTTTTACCTTTATTACTCATGGCACTAAGAATCAAATAAGTATGATTAAATCTCCAAAAAAAAAAAAAAAAATGGAGCATTACATTCTGTCAATGAGGTGGTTTTACGTTTTTAGAACTGTTATTCTGAAATGAACATACGATGCTCTAAAGACATCCTTGGGTATTATCTCTGAGAAAGTAAATTTCTATTTGAAACACGGTCTAAATTTTGTGGTTTAATTTTGTTCTTAATGAGTTTTATAATGGGGTATGAAATTAAATTCTAGGGAATCATTGCCATACTATTTATTTTCATGAAATGGTAATTATCTCATGTAAATGCAACCATTCCTTCTAATTGGGTGTCATAATTTAAAAACCAAGGTCTGTTATCAAAATAATCACAACATAAAGGAATAATGTTACCATGAGGATGTTTTCAGTAGTCATTTCTCCATTACGAGAGTGTTGTTTGATAGCAATGTTTTCTGAGTCAGTGCTTTCTATATAACTTTGGATTCTGATGGATGACAGTAATCATATTAGCTAGATGTATGATGTCAATGGGGAAATAAACCTTCCTTGCTGTGTTCTTAAAGAGTAGTGCCAGTAGGAGTTATTTTCATTTGTAAAATGGCTTCTTTTCCTTTTTGTCTCTAATGATGTAAGTGTAAAACATAATTTTATCCAGGGGAAATTATTGGTATACTATTAAAATTATGGCCAGAAAATATGTAATTATATAAAAACAGTTTTGTTTTGCACTATTAATTAGAAAAATGAGAATACAAAATTTATTATACAGTGATTTCTTAGAAAAAATATTTGAGGGATATACAGCACAATGTTAATGAAAACAATACTTCATCTTAGAAGGCAAGGTTTGAATTGATTTTTATTTATATGTGGTGGTACATGTGTGGGTACCCATGTGTCTATGTGCCCAGGATGCCTATAAATGTCAGAGGACAACTCTGGGGGCTGGCCTTCCGGTACCTCCCACCTTTTGAGAAAGGAATCTTCACCAGGTAGACCTAGCTTGCAAGGACAGGCCTGTCTTCTATTGTCATGCTATTGCTGGGCTTACAGTCACCCCAAACTCCTCCTATGGGTTCTGAGCAATCCAAACTCCTAATGCTTGTGAAACTGACTCCCTATTTCCTTAACCCCCTACCCCCTTTTCTTTGTGTTTCCAAATTTTCTTTAAGATAGAAAACCCTAGGTTTTTCTGAGCACAGATAAGAAATAATGTTTGACTGGCAATTATTGGCTTTCTGCATTTTGGGTTTTTGTTTTGTTGTCATGCTTTTAAGACATACTTTTTTTAAAAAAAATGATCTTTAGTCCATTTGTTATCCCCCTCCTGGTCCACTCTCCAACAGTTCCTCATCCCATTCCTCCTCCCCCATCTCCAAGAGAATGTCCCCACCTCCTACCCTCTCACCCCCTACTCTCCCTCTCCCCTCCAGGCTTCCTCACTCCCTGGGGCCTTAAGTCTCTCTAGGGTTAGATACATCTTCTCTCACTGAGGCCAAATCCTCTGCTGTATATGTGTGTGTGTGTGTGGGTGGGGGGACTTGTACCAGCTAGTATATGCTGCCTAGTTGGTGTCTCAGTGTCTGAGAGATCTCAGGGGTCCAGGTTAGTTGAGACTGCTGGTCTTCCTATGGGGTCACCCTCCTCAACTTCTTCCAGCCTTTCCCTAATTCAACCACAGGGGTCTCCTACTTCAGTCCATTGGTTGGGTGTAAGTATCTGCTTCTGTCTCAGTTGCTTGTTGGGCCTCTTGGAGGGCAGCCATGCTAGGCCCCCTTGTAAGCACACCGTAGCATCAGGAATAGTGTCAGGCCTTGGAGCCTCCTCTTGAGATGGATTCCAATTTGGGCCAGTCACTAGACCTCCTTTCCCTTAGTCTCTTCTCCATTTTTGTTCCTGCAGTGTTTTTAGACAGGAACAATTCTGGGTCAGGGTTTTTGACTATGTGATGTCAACCCCATCCATCCACCTGCAGGGGGGACTCTACAAGTTCCCTCTCCCCACTGTTGGGCATTTCATCTAAGGTCTCTCCCTGTGAGTCCTGAGAGTATCTCACTTCCCAGGTCTGTGGTTCATTCTAGAGGGTCCCCTCCCTTCACCTCCTGAGGTTGAATATATCCATTCATTCTGCTATCCCTCAGGGTTTCACTCCTGTTTCCCCCCTACACACAATACCTGATCTTGTTTTTTTCCCCTCCCCCTTCCCTCTCCTACCCAGGTCCTTCCCTTCCCTCTGTGCCCCCATGACTGCTTTCTTCTCCCTTCCAAGTGGGATTGAGACATCCTCACTTGGGCTCTTGTTTGTTAACCTTCTTGAGTTCTGTGGACTGTATCCTGGGTATTCTGTACTTTTTGGGCTAATATCCACTTATTAGTGAGTACACACCATGCATGTCCTTTTGGATCTGAGTTGCCTCACTCAGGATATTTTCAAGTTCCATCCATTTGTCTGCAGAACTCATGATGTCCTCATTCTTAATAGCTGAGTAGTAGTATTTCGTTGTATCAAAGAACCACATTTTTTGTATTCATTCTTCCATTGTGGGACATCTGGGTTGTTTCTAGCTTCTGGCTCTCATAGATATGGCCACTATGAAATTAGTGGAACATGTGCCCCTGTGGCATGGTGGGGCATCTTTTGGGTATAAGCCCAAAAGTGATATATCTGGGTCTTCAGGTAGATCTATTTCCAATTTTCTGAGGAACCTCCAGACTGATTTGCAGAGTGGTTGTACCTGCTTGCAATTTCATCAGCAATGGAGGAGTGTTCCTTTTTCTCCACATCCTCGCCAGCATGTGCTGTCACCTGAGTTTTTGATCTTAGCCATTCTCATTGGTGTAAGGTGGAATCTCGGGGTCGTTTTTAATTTGCATTTCCCTGATGACTAAGGACTTTGAACATTTCTTTGAAGTGCTTCTCTTCCATTCAAGAGACCTCTGTTGTGAATTCTATACCCCATTTTTTGATTGGGTTGTTTGGTTTTTTTGAAGGTTAGCTTCTTGAATTCTTTATATATTTTAGATTATTAGTCCTCTTTCGGATGTGGGGTTAGTGAAGACTTTTCTAATCTGTAGGTTGTTGATTTTTCCAGTTGACTATGTCCTTTGCCTTACAGAAGCTTTCCAGTTTCATGAGGTCCCATTGATCAATTTTTGATCTTAGAGCCTAAGCCATTGGAGTTCTGTTTAGGAAATTTCCCCTACTCCATGCCAGTGAGTTCAAGGCTCTTTGCCACTTTCTCTTCTTTTCGATTCAGTGTATAAAGCTCAAGTCCAAGTGGATTAAGACATACTCTTTAGGCAGGCAATGTAGTACATGCCTGGCATCCCCCACCTTGGGGGGATAGTAAGTTTAAGGCTAGCTTTGGTTTATATGATAGAAACTTTTCTCAAAAAGAACTACAAAAAGAAATAAAAAGTCCCATTTGAAAGTAATATCCAGAGGGAAATAACTCTATAATAATCAGTTTCTTTTTCTCCATGGAACATAGAAATCCACCTATTTCTAGTCTTAGTTATCTCAATATTTTGCCAACTCAGCTAAGTTATTTCTGACATGATTGTTCACTCCAGAAATATTTTAAAAGCAAATTCTGGAGACTGATATTTTAACACTAAACAGTTCTGTATATTTCTGTGATACTCTTTATCATATTTTGTTACCTGGGTCTTGAGTTTCTGAACCTCCTAAGTCTACTTTTCAAATACGCAGTTAGCATAATTTATTATTTTCATGAGGTTCCTAGTTACATTCAGCTTTTCATCCTTAAGATAATCTTTTTTTTAAAAAAAATTTTATGGATTATTTGTGAGTTTCATAGCATACACCCAAGTGCAGTTCTTCTCTGTCCCCTTGTATCAGCACTCTGCCCTTGCAACCTCCTCTCCAAAATAAAAAAACCACACACACACACAAGCAAAAATAAACAAAGTAACACAAAGCATAGAAAACACCTTGTGGAAGCTGTAGTGTTACAGCATGTTCAGTAGTATCCCTCTATCCTAACACCTTCACTTTCAAATGCTCTTTGTAATGAGTCATTGATCTAGTTCTAGGTGTCTGGCTTCTGTCCTGGTGGTGCAGATAAGGTAGAGCTGGAACACTGACCAGCTCAACTACCACCCAGGCTAGGGCTTTGAAAATCGACATCATCTGTAAACTGTTGGGGCACTTGAAAGGGCCAGTTCTGTAGATCCACACAGAGCTGCAAGGTCTCCATGACACTGGGCATCAGCAGGATAACCGGGAAGAGTCCCAGTGAGAAGATAAGATAATCTTTTAATGATTAATTTGTCAGGATAGTTATTAGGTCTCCTAAGTCGTTTTTTTCTCAGTAGCCATGTTTAAATGTACTGGAAACCTTAATACAAAATTAAAAAACTATATTTTAACTATTTATTTTGTACCGTCTTACACATTCTAAGCAAGTGCTACTACTGATATATATCCTAGGCTCTTCCGCCTCCTCCTTTAAGATAGGGTTTCTCTGTGTAGCCCTGGCTGTCCTGGAACTCACTCTGGAGACCAGGGTGGCCTCGAACTCAGAGAGCATGCTCTGCCTCCCAAGTGTGGCATTAGATGTGCACCACCACTTCTTTTTTTTTTTTTTAAGCTTTTTAAACTTCTGGAACTAGATCGAGTGTTCGACAGTCTTTACATCTCAATTATTAACTAGTTAAAAAGCCACTATTTTATTTGGCTTTATACTTTAAAAAAGCCCATTATCTGTGATCCTGGAACTTTGTACTTTTTACATTTTAAGGGTCTCATTAAGTTGCCTAGGCTGGATTTTGCTATCTGTGATCCTGGAACTTTGTACTTTTTACATTTTAAGGGTCTCATTAAGTTGCCTAGGCTGAATTTTGCCTTATTCTATAGCCCAGGCAGGACTGAATTTACAGTTTGATTCCCTGCCAAGGCTTCTTAAATAGCTAGCATTTCTAACCTGTGCCACTTGGACTGGCAAAAGACTTTAGGTGACAGTTTTTGTGTTATTACTAATTGCTACAAATAGTACTGAAATATTTGTTGAATGTATTACCAGTTACTGTCTTCCCTGTTTAATTCTAGTTTTGTTTTCATTGACATAGACTATCCAGGCTTCTTTGTCTTTTTGGTTTCCCATTGCTTGTGTAAGCATTCTTGAACTTTTTGTTTCATTCACTCCAGAAGAATATTTTTAAAGTAGTTGTAATATGATTTAAAAGTAATAATACTATTGTAGAAAACAGTATCTTTTGTGTGGGTATGTGTGTGGGTATGAATGTGTTGGGCTGTGATATATGTTCTTGTTGTTTTATGTTCATGCGTGTAATGTTGGGTGTCTTCCTTAAGCACTCTTCACGAACCTGAAGTGAATCCATTCTGCTGAGTTCTAGGTTCCATTTAACCTGTCCCCAGTACCACTGTTGAGGCTATGCATAAAACACAGGGACACAGCACTGCTGTGCTTGGGTTTTACAAGGGTGCTAGGAATCCAAACTTGGGTTCTTGTGCTTCCACAAGAGGGATTTTACACACTGAGCTATCTCTCTAGCTCGTAAAAGAATCATATCTTGTATTTACCTGCAAACACCAATAGTTCTTGAGCCAAATAGTATTATTTAGAACTTACATATCAACTACTAGCATCACATATAGTAGTATTGTTACTTCCAAGTGGAGGTTACAGATATATTAGAAATAAAGGGACCAGATGGAGACTTATATTCAATTTTTTAGGTGCTTGTCAACATTAATGAAATAATAAGTCAGGACTTTGGAGCAAGTTTGTTACAAGACTAGTTAGTTACATGGTGAAGCAGGAATAGCTGGCTTCTCAGAAAGAAGTATATCTCAAATCTCCAATAGCTCCTTTAATGCCCAACTTAAAATGAACAGAGCAGTATTGGTGAATTAAGATAGAGGAAAGGAAGAAATTCGAGGAAGGTGTGTGTGTGTGTGTGTGTGTGTGTGTGTGTGTGTGTGTGTGTGTCCTGGAGTAGGGTTAACCCAGCTTTTCTGCCCTTTTCTGCCCTTTTTCTGCTCTTCAGATGTAGTATTGTGTGTCAGATACATGATAGAAGCAAGCAGATTTGCAACTTGCAATTATAATGAAGCAAAGGATAGTCTGCAGTTGTCCCAGCAGTTTTTTGAGTGGTCACAGAATGCTCTGCCATAATCCACTACAACTGTAGCATCCTTCAGCCAGTAGGCAGTTTGTCACTTTATTCACAGTCTAATTAGCCCATCTCCAATTCATTTGTTAATGTTAGACTAATAAGTCAACTTGTGGTGACCAGCATAAATCAAGTTGAAATTGGAACCTTTTGTGTGTGAAAAGCTACTTTATATCAGTACATAAATATTTTACTATATATTCTATATTAATATAGTATTATAATATGTAGTATACAATATAAGTGAAGTTACATGTGTCAACATAAAACAGCTCTCCAAAATCCTAACAGCTATAAACAGATTCAGGTTGCCTTGAATGATATATTCCACTGTGGAAACAGTTTCACAAGCATCAAGGAACCTCAACCATATACAGGGTTGGCGATTCAAGTAGGCCAGTCACAGCAACATAGGGGCAGCTATTAGCATTTTCAGGTGCTGCCCCTTGACATTATTTTTTTCATTGGTGGACTGTAGTGGTCTGGCAATAACTTAGTTATTAATATATTCCAGAGGTTTTTACTGCTATTCAAAATAAAACCAGATAAGATTTAGAGATGGATAGCAAATGGCTATTAAGGGACTAAAGATACCCCATGATAATTTTCTCTTGATCTGTAACATTATTATGATAACATAATTATGCAGTTGTAACCTGTCAATCAGTTTGTAAAATCTCCAGGAACTTCAGTTCACAACATTAAATATAATGTTAAAATTCATATAAAGTATAATTATAAGACTACTATTTTCCATGTAGAGCTTCTTTCATTATTTTATAATTGGTATGTCTGTATCTAAACTATAATAGGATATAGCTGTATGAGAATTCACTGAGATCTGGTATGTGGTAAATTTGCTTAGTTAAGAGAAATGAAAGATTCAAGGATGAGTCCTTGGTACTTTTAAGCCCTTGGTTTTGATGTACTTCACCCACATGCAAAAAGAAATTGGCATAAATTGTTAAAACTGTGTTGGATGTGAAATATTGACTTATAAGGAACATTATATACTAAGCTAAGTTTCAGATTTGAAGATGTATATTTTGTATCACAAAATTAAAATTATTTCTATATTTTCACTATGCTGTTAATGTCAATTATTTTATCTATTGTTATCATAAAATTGGCTAAAACTGAATCCTCTTGTATCATAATAAACCATAAAATTTACATTTAGCTTTCTGCGCTTTTGTTCATTTTATTTTACCCCCATCTCCAATTATTTCATACATTTCAGTGCTTCAGAGAATTTAGATGAGCTCTCTTCCTCCAGTAGCTGGTTACTTAATCAGAAGCACAGTAAGAAAAGGAGAAAAGACAGGACAAGATTGAAATCTCCATCCTTGGCTATCATGAGTACAGCTGCCCGAACAAGGCCCCTTCAAAGTTTCCATAAAAGAAAACTCTACAGATTGAGTCCCACTTTTTACTGGACTCCTGAGGTAAGGCTACATTTGGGAAATCATGAAGAAAGATTTCACTACAAGTATTTTTTTGAGTACAACTGGATGTGAGTTATACATAGATACTTAGAATAATTACATAGAGAGATACAGTTTATAAATTAGATAATAACAGATACTGATAATAAAATTGGTATTTAATATTTTTAAAACAAAGCAGTATTCTGAAATTTCTCTTATTCTGTTTTTTAAAGAAGTAATTGTTGTTTTCTTTGCTGCTGGAGATTTAACATGGCCCCCTGCATGCTAAACCTGCACTCTATACTGAGCTATAAACTGCACCCTGGTTTTAAAAAAAAAAAACCAAAAAACAAATGTATGTTGCTGTTTTGTAAGTAAATTAAAGTATGTTGTTGTAAGTAAATTAAACTAACTTTTTAAGAAAATTAAATGTCAAGGTGATTTCTAAAATATACAGGTAAGGGTAATACTAAAATGTACTACATATCTGTATTACATATATTTGCTCAGGTGAATAAAAGGTATAAGATTAGTGTGGATTACCAAAACCACAGAAGCACTAGAAGAGACCTGTTAGAGTAGTCAGCAGCTAGCTTGAATAAATTTCTTCTGGCCATATATGGGAATATTGGAGTATCAAAATTCATAATTTCTCCTTTCCTTCTTCCTGCTTTTTTCCGTTTCCTTCCCAGTTTCCTTCCTTCCCTTCTTCTCCTTCCCGTCTGAAACAAGGTCTTATGTATACTATGTTGGCCTTAACTTACTGTTAGTAAACCAGGCATGAACTTAAACTGATCTACTGTTTCCACCTCTGGAGAGCCTGGATTATGACTATGCTGGGAGCTGAACCCAAGTTTTATGAATGCTATATGAGAGTGTTTGGTAAGCATTCACAAAGCCCTGAGGTTTGTGGCCCAGGATTTCATAAAACTGGGCATATAGACATATACCTGCAATTTCAACATTTGGGAGGTAGAGGCAGGAGCTGAAAAGTTCAAGGTCATCCTGGGCTCCAAGCCATCGTAGCCTAGATCAGACAGTGTCTCACAGCAAGACAACACAAAACAAAAAGCACATGCATCATGATTCCCACAGATGACACTCAGAAAATATAGGTTGTTAGGTAGATTGGGCAGGGCGCTAATCCCGAATGGATGATAAAGACGGGCAAGAATAGTGAGTGGTTGATAGTCCTTGGGTCAGGATTGAGGAGACGGTAGAATAGGATATCTGCGTAGACTTAACAGTGCAACAACCATTCCTGCCTGTTGTCACAGGTTTATGATTTTATTTTAGTCAATCAGAAAATATTTCACCCAAGTTATCAAAGCCAGAGTAGCCTATTAGAAAGATCCAGTATTATGCAGGGGTGTATAATTCTAACTTAAACATGAATATTGATTAGACAAACTAAGAAACAGCTCACTTGGTATTCTTAAAAGTTATTAATATCATGTCATGAAGAATTGTTCTTGATTGTGATATTGAGAAATATGATAAAAATTAATGTGTGATCTCGAACAGAATATTGTCAGAGAGACAATATTCTTGGAACAATGAGAAAGCTGAAATATGGTTGATAGATTACATAAAAATACTTATCAGGTTGAGGTTCTAGCTCAGTGGTAGAGCATTTGCCTACCATCCATAAACTACGTTCTGGCTTCATCCCCAGCATTGCATTAAACAAACAAAAAGCCAGTGTTGGATTTTCTGAATGTGATAACTGTTTTCTTGTTATGTAAGAAACCAACCTACTCTGAAGCACCCACTGAAATATTAAAGGGTAGTGGCTAACATGTTAATTACTGTGCAGCTAGAATGGTATCAGTTCTGTGTCGTTCTTTGGAGAATTGAGGGTACAAACCTGTAAGTACATTTCTATCCTGGCTGATGCAAGCCAATGCGTTGAGAAGGAACAATGCAATGAAGAGGGCTAAGAGCTCTTCTTTAGTCAACAGGATGTAGGAAGTACTTAGCTAATCATCAGTTCTTCTGTTTGATTTCTAAATATTAAAGGCATTTTCAGTACTTATGGTTTCAGTTCCAGTACACAAAGAAAGTATGCAGTATCACTCCTATCTTTAGCCTAAAACAGTGAGAACTTAAAAGCTAGTTCCTTTTCATGGATCTATCAGAGATTTGAGATTATCAGGCTAATTGCTACCCTGAACTATTGAGAGACAGGAAAATAAGAGTCACAGTCAAATTCAGATGCAGAAGCCATGTGGTACACTAATAATGTACACTAGTAATGGCACACAGTCTTAAGTGAACCTTCATTCCTTCATGGACTCACCCATTTTAAAGCTTCAAGATGAGGAGATGGCTAATGGCTCTAGCAGGTAAGGAGGAAGACAATGTGAAGTAGGCTTAGGCATTATGTGTAACAAGGATTCTTCAGGGGAACCAGAAGATCTTTCCTACTTTTATTACTAGTAATCTCTCACTGAAGACAAGCGGGTGTGTTTGTGTGTAAATAGGAAACTAATTAAGTTCATAGCTTAAGGATGTAAGCTTTTAGTGTAAGGACATACTAAAAGATGCGATTTAATCAGAAGATTAAGAATACTTCCTTTTTCACACACTTTACTACCAAGCTAAAGGAACTCCAGAACAAGGACAGGTATAGCTTCTGACTGAGGAGGAATCTGAAGGGATCCAGAAGTGAACCAGGAAACGGAAGACTTAGAGTGTAAAAAGACAACCCACAAGTGTCTAAGCAGGGAGGGAATGTTGGCAGTTATATTGCTTCTCTACTTCCGTCTTTAGCTGCTTCTGTGTGTTGGTTTGGTTCCTCTAGGCCTGCTCCTGTGGTGGCTCTTTCCTCCCTGTTACAGCCTCTGTGCTTCTACGGCTCTTCCCCACTCTCTCTCTTACCCCTTCCCAAACTCTCCAGTTTGTCTACTTAGTAGTAGTAGTAGTAGTAGTAGTAGTAGCTTTGGCACTAATAGCTTAAATTTTCCTCTTTTATAATTACAATCTGAGACTCTTTATAACCTTACTAAGGATGTAGGTTAAGTAGTCATTTATATTTTAATACATTTTAATAACTGTTTTCTGGACAAATAGTTGTTTTGTTATTTCTGCTTCCTCTCCTTTAAAGAGTATTGCGGACCATAAGCCCAAGAGAAAACTAACCTCTCAAAAGTTATGAATAGATAAAGAAAAATAACTATACATCTCAAGAGATACCTAAGTTATAATATAAATCCCCAAGAAAGAGGCCAGCCTGGTCTACAGAGTGAGTTCCAGGACAGTTCTACACAGAGAAGCCCTGTCTCGAAAAACCAAAAAAAAAAAAAAAAAAAAAAGAAAAGAAAAAAGGAAAAAAAAATCTCTAAGAAAATGAAAAATTTAGCCAATATGGCTCTTTAGCTTAAAGATCATAACTCTTCAGTAAGTAAAACCAAAGATGCTGAAATAGTTGCGGAGTAAGACAAGAAATTCAAAAGCCTACTGTAAAAATGACCAATGACTTCAGAGAAGAAGGTCTGAAAAAAACAGGTGACTGAAGTGTGGATGTCCATTCAGGACCTAGGTATAAAAAGTCTGCAACATGGAATAAAATCGCTGAAACTGAAATCAAACAAGAAACAAACATAATAATAACAATAACAATAGCAACAACAACCACAACTAGTGGAAACTATCACACATAGAGTAGGTCAAAGCAGAAGAAACAAACCAGGAGTTAAAAACAAAGTCAGGAGTACATTTAGAGATCAGTTTAAAAACAACAACAACAACAACAAAACAACAGGATGCCTGTGACTTTGATAAACCTAAATGTATGTTTAATAAAAGGTGAGTTTGAAGCTAAAGGCATAACAAACCTATTCAATTACAGAGTAACAGAAAGCTTCTCAAACCCAATTATACAGACAAACAGGCACTGGAGGCACTAAGAATCACTAATAAACATGGCAAGAATAGAACTCTCCATGTCACATTAGAGTTAAATGCAAACAACAGAACAAAGAAAGAATATTAACTACATAAGGAAGCTACATGTGGTGTCAAATAGCCATTAGTGAGTTTGTAGTCCACATGGAGAACACAGCAAGGATGTCT
The DNA here is from genome assembly GCA_028551405.1 of Uromys caudimaculatus. Taxonomy (NCBI): domain Eukaryota; kingdom Metazoa; phylum Chordata; class Mammalia; order Rodentia; family Muridae; genus Uromys; species Uromys caudimaculatus. Next base: position 58,242,040 of record CM052709.1, on the reverse strand, counting down.
AAAAGTGCAGACAGAAGGCCAGACAGAACAGCTACTGGGGGGCACTCCCGTGTACTTACAAAGGCATTCCATCCCAGGGACAGTAGACCCCATCTCTCAACAAATGGCTGAGAAGGTAGAAAAGCAAGGCATGATGTCATCCAAGTTAGCTAGCTAGCTGTCTGTCTGTCTGTCTATGATTATGTTCTTTCTATTCCTAATTACAGGGATTTTATTAAAAAAAGGTTGAACTTGGTCAAGGGTTCTTTACCTATTGGAACAGTGAGACAAATCATGTGATTTATGTCCCTTTGTATGTTAACGTTATTAATTTGTTTATGTTAAACTATTCCTAAATTTCTGAAATGAAACCAACTTGTTTGTGGTACACTACACACACTCACATGCACACACAGGGCGTAACAAATGTCTAGCCAAAAGTATACAAACTGGGCAAAAGTGTTTTTCCTAAAATCAAAAGCAAGACAAATGTATTCACGTTCCTCACTCTTACATTATACCACAGATTTCTTACCTAGATCATAAGAGTAAAGCATGAGAAAATGATCTGCACACAACAAAAAAGAAATACTCAATTAACCATATGTGCAAATGATTTGATATTAAACTTAAAAGACCTTCATAAAGACTCCTCCATAAGACTTTTAGATCTGCTAAACATTTCCAACACATGGATATAAAATCAGCATACAAAATGTAGTCACTTTTTAACATACAGTTATAATCATGCTGAAAAGGAACTCAAGAAAATACTTTTCACATTAGCTTCAAATACAATAAGAAACAATTCTAAGTATAGATGTGTAAAAAAATCTGTTGAAAGAAACCAGGGAAGATTAGAGAAGATGGGAAAACATCTATGCCAATGAATCAGCAGAGTTAATATGGTGAAAATATGAATGCTACCCAAAGTTCTTTATAGATCCAATGCAATCCTTAACGTTCTTTACAGAAAAAGCAGTTTTACAACTAAGTAGATCCTGAATAGCCGAAGCAATTCTAAACAAAAAGAGCAATGCTGGAGGCATCAACCAGAGCCATGCTAACAAAGACTCCTCAATGTATCGGAACAAAACCTTAATGTAAACCAGTGGGAAGGCAGAGAAGAGCAAGAAACAAACCCATATAGCTAGAGCTATCTGATTTTCAAGAGTGGGTCAAAACAAAACTTACAGAAAATACAACTTCAACAACTGTGAAACATCATTCACACGTGGTCAGAAAGGGCAACATAATTAGGCCTGTCACAAGAGCAAACGATTCTGAATATACATACAAAGAACTCATAAAACTGAACATCAGACCGTGTACCATCTAAGCAGTGAATCGGTGAGTGACTTGGTCAGTACTTACAAGATTCATAAATGGCCAATAAACATGTAAGGAAATGTTCAGCATCCTCAGCGATCATGATAATGCAAACCAGAACTAAACAGATTCCCATCTCACCTTAGTCAGAATGGCAATCATCAGGTTAGCCAGGAATAGAAATTCTGTCAAATAATGAATAAGCAGCTTATATACATCATTAGAATATAAATTAATGCCACAACCATGAAAATCAGTATGGAGATTCTTCAAAAAACTAAAAATAGAATAATTTCATGTTCCACTATACAACTCCTAGGCATATCTGAAGTCAGCATACTGGTAAGAAAATTAATTTTATCTTGGCTTATCCCAGTGATTGTCTTTCCACAGGTGTTAATGGACACACACACACAAACACACACACACACACACACTGAATTATTCAGTCATAATGAAACTAATAATATAATTTGCAGGAAAAAGGATGGAACTAGATATCATCATGTTAAGTAAAAACAAAACAAATAAAAAACAGGCCCAGAAAAATAAGTTTGTCTTATGTTTTCTCTCATATCTAGATTTTTTTCATTTTTTATTAAAACAACAACCTTGAAAACAAAGTATGACTATTTGGGAAGAGAAAGGGGATCAGTAAGAGACAGGAATGGGAACAGTTGAGGTAAATGGAACAGATTAGATCAAAGAACATCTCTTGTATATAAGAATGTCATAATAAAACTCATTTTTCCAATGAATATGTATTAATAAAATGATATTCTGATATTGCAAAAGCAATTATTACTTTTAGTTTATATAACACAATGATTAAAGGTTTACTTATGTGCATGGTAAATCATGCTCAGTATTTAACAAAAATCTCCAAGGCATATTAAGAATAGTCACTGAGGATACAAAACAATTATTAGACCTAACCTCAAGTATGAGAATAGGTCATATTTTGTCATATGGAAAATCTTAATTATTAAGAGTGTTATATTAGGGTCTTTAGGACATAAGTAAAAAAAAAAAAAAAACATAATAGGCTAAAATCAAGAGAAACCAAAGGTTTATGCTAAAAATTTAAAACACTGTAACTTTTTGCTATTGGTGAGCTCATCAGCAGACTGGACGTGACCAAGGCAATATCAACACATATAGCGGGAACAATTCAAACAGAAAAGGAAATTTTAAAAATTAAACAGAAGATGTCAGAACTATGAGGTAATTTCAGATGGTGAGTCAGATATGTATTAGAATATTAAAAAATAATGTGCCAAGATAAATATCTGAAATAATGAGAAATTTCCAAAATTAATGGCAACAAATCAAACACATAAAAAAGCAGAAAAATGTCAGCCTGAATATCTGTCCGTCCGTCCATCCATCCATCTGTCCATTTACTTACCTATTATCTAAAACACATTCAAACTTTAGAAGCCAGAGACAAATCTTGGAAAAGGCCGGGGGTGTGGGGGGGATCTTCACTGTATAAGAATAAAAGTACAAGGATAGGTGACTTTTTTTTTTTTCTTTAAATACCTATGGGAGCAGTGATGGGAATAAAACATTTAAACTACTAATATTAAGATTTTTATCCCAAAAGATGCCCATGTCCTGACACCTGGTACCTAAGAGAATGAACTATAGGCTAAATTGTTACCCCAACAACTCACTTATGTTGATGTTCTAATCCTTCAATACTTCAAGATGTGACATGACTTGGAAATAAGATTTGTTGCAGAGGTGATCATGATGGGCTCTAATCTAATACAACTGGTGCTTTTTAAAAATGGTAAAACTGGACACAGATGAATGCTTATAAGGTAAATGACATTTGCATGTGAAAAGTGAGTTCAAAGAACACTGCAGCTTTTTAATATGTTCTTCATATTGTGACCGCATTTCATTGGTACTTCCTAACTGTAATTTGGTACTGTTATGATTTGTGATGTAAATATCTGATATGTAACCCCTGTTGGCATAGCAACCCACAGAACCACTGATCTCCAAAGATCATTAAAAACTAGCAGTAACCAAGAAGAATACACAATTTTTTTTTCTTTAGGTCTTCAAAAGAAAACAACACTGCAGACACGCTGATGTGACATTTATCCTCTAGAGCTAAGCTACTCAGTTGTTTTACTTTACTATGATGTGCATATTGCCATCCATTCATTTAGTAATAGGGTCTTTGCATCTTTAGGGAACTTAATACCAAGATCATTTTGGACTTAAGATGAACCCTAAATCTAGTGATAAATGTTCTTATAAGAAAAAAGAAATTAGAATTTGGAAAACAAAGACAGAGTTGAAGGACTTATGAAAATATGGGAACACATTGTGGAATTATGCTACTATAAATGAAGGACAATACAAGTCCTGGATGGTGGAAAAAGTGTGGCTCTGCTGACAGCTTGGATGCTATAATTATAAGAAAATGAATGTGAAAATTTTCAGCTCTCTCAATTTATAGTATCTTGTTATGGCAGCCCTATGAGTATATGCTACCATAACAAATACATAAAATTGGAGAAGTTGCTTTGCAGTTGGTTAATTAGTAAAGAATGAAAAAATGTAAAGTGCATAATGGAAAAAAGCCTAGATTCCTTTGAGTAGAGAAAGTGCAGAGGATAACATCTGTACAGAGGATAAAGTGCTAACATCTTAGAAAATATGTGCTGCCATTATTAGAATGTTACTAGAAAAATGTAAAATTGTTGAATGCGTGAGTGTGTGTGTGTGGTTCTTGCACATGAATATGAAGGTAGACATGCTTACAGAGGCCAGAATAATGCATCTTCTATTGGTACCCACCTCGTTTCCTTGAGACAAGGTCTATCACTATACTGGAGCCTTATCTTCTTGGCTAGGCTATCTGGCAGGCCCAGTTTAACGTGGATGCTTGAGCAGTGAATCTGGATAATTACTAAAAGAAATTTGCAAGCAAATTGTGGAGACTTGTGATCTGGCTTTTTCTAGCTGCTTCTGGTAAACTACAAGAGAAAGAGGTAACTGAATAAGGAACTGTTAAGTAAAACAGAACTAGAACTTAATAACTGGGAAATTCTCATCTTCAGTTGGGGAAAAGTTACATAACACACCATAGTGTGAGCCAAAAGTATAATAAAACTTTTGCCAAAGATACTGGGTTTTTGATTTGTGAGTAAAGTCATCTTTGAGCAAAAATCATCTCAGCAGAAGCCATGTATAGAGATAGGGCTAACAGTTCAGAATCTTCAAAGAACTTTTTGGTCTAGGGACATGGATCTCTATAAAATATATAAGAGCCTCTTGGTGTTTTTAAGAATCGTGTATCATCAGGAACATTGCCAGCTCACACTCAAAAGGACGGAAATGCTGTGATATGAAAGATTTTAAGACAGGAAATGGACTGATGTTAATACTGAGTTGTATATCTTGAATTATCCCTCAAGTCAGAGAAAGGTGAATGATGGGTCAAAGAACAAGATTGAAAAAAAATGGGAAAATGTCTTCATGGCTAGGTGATTCATATTCTCTCTCTTTCTCCCTCTCTTCCCCCCCCCCCTTTTTTTTTTTTTACAAAGATTTATTTTATTTATGTGAGTATACTGTACTTGTCTTCAGACATAGCAGAAGAGGGCATCGGATCCCATTACAGATAGTTGTGAGCCACCGTGTGGTTGCTGGGAATTGAACTCAGGACCTCTGGAAGAGCAGCAGTGCTAAGCCATTTCTTCAGCTTGCTAGGTGAAAACAACATAAATATATCACTAAGCTAACTCAGCCTTTTATGCTTTATTTTTAACAAAGGCATTAAGTCTGAGAGTATACACTACGTGAAAACCTTTACTATACCCATATCACACTCACATATGCATGTTAGGATTTTTTGTTTTTGACACAGGGCCTCTATGTTGCCGTGGAACTTGCTATGTACAGCAGACGCCTCTCTCTCCTGAGTGCTGAGATTAAAAGCATGTGCCACCATGCCTGGCTATATGCATATATACATATGCATTTAATGGATATGTTTTAAAGTTTTCAAATCCAGGATGAATATATATTTAATATATTTTTTACATTTAGTGTATTTTCTAAGAAATAAACTAATGAAAATTTGGCATAAACAGAGTTATAGGCTATAATGGTTAAAATGGCTAGTTGTATGTTCCATTTATCAAATAAAACATTTGTCAGTAAAAATGTAAGAGACTTGAACAGCTTTCAAAAAATAGCATATCCCAGTAAATCACCAATAGAATTGAAAAGCCATTACTCCATCAAGGAAATACAACTAAAACTAAAGATACCACTATGCATATTTATTCTTGAGATCCAGCAACTCATAAACTTAATTAGTAGTGAATATGTATGTATAAAAAATGACTCGGGTATTTTCATAGGTTGTGAGTTCTGTAGAGAGACAGAACAGAACAGAACAGAGCAGTAGGAAAGCAGGGGAAAAAGAAACAGAATAGAGGTAGAGACACAGTAAGAGCGATTGAGCTTGAGTTGGTTTGTGCCATCTAACAGCTGGAAAGCCAGGAAAGGGTACTGGTAAAATATACTTGTGGTAATAAACACTGGGGGAGTGGTCAGGCTGGCCAGAAAAGGGCACTATGATGATTTGGTATTGTGGTCACACCTTCATATCTTGACCATCATGGTCAGGTATATAAACAGGTGAAATGTATTTATATTTTCATAGATATGGATATATGTCCCATGGCACACTTTCAGAATGGCTGATCCTTCTTGTTGTTAACTATTACTTAATAAACTAATCAAGAATGCAGAGAATTAAACTGGTTACTATTAGCTTTCATGAGTCTGAACCTGATTTCATTACCTGAGTAGTGATTCTTATACTTATACCTAAGGTCTCTCTGATGTTAAGAAGAGTAATACTTGGATAAATCACGTGAAGTCTAAACAGTGCTGTTGCTATGCATCTTTTCATGTCCATATTGCCTTGGGGCTTTTCCATGTGTTCTCTTGATGATTGCTTTCTTTCTTGTGCGTGTGTCTGTGTATAGCTATGTGTCTGTGTGTAGATAATGTGCACATGAGTGCAGGTACCCATGGAGGCAAAGGATGTTATGTTATCCTGGAGATGGAGGTATAGTTGGCTGTCACTTGTGGTAACTGAACTTAGATCCTCGGGAAGACCAGAATGTACTCCTAACCTTTGATCCATCTTTCCAGGTCTTCCACATTTTTCTTTTTGGAAACTAAAAAGTTTTTCATAGAATATATTTTGATCATGTTTTTTCCCTTCCCTCAACTCCTTCCAGATCTTTCCCACCAATATACTCACCCAACTTTGTTCTTTTTCACATTCTTTCGAAAAAGAAAATCAAAGCAAACAAAAAATAAGACAAAAATGCCAAAACAACAAAACAAATCCATATAAAACCCCCAAACAAACCACAGAATTCATTTTGTGTTGGCTACTTACTTAGATAAACCTAGTGACAGTTCATTGGAGAAAAATTTTCCCCTTTACCAGCAGCTATCAGTTACAAATAGCTTCTTGGTTAAAGGTGGAACAGGTGTCTACTTCCCTTCTTAGTACAGGACACCTTCTGACATGAGCCCTTGCAGGTCTTGTACATACATTCATGAGTTAGTCTTAACTGTGTCTGCAAGACACTATTTCCTTCGAGTCATCCATCACCTCTGGCTCTTAAAATCTTTCTACCACCTTTTCTGTATTGACCCTTGAGCCTTGAGAGGAGGGCTTTGATGAAGACACCCTATTTGGGAGTAAGCACCCCAAAGTCTTATTTTCTGCATATTGTCAGCTGTGCATTTTTGTGTTAGTTCCTACCTCTACCAAGCTTTCCTGATAAGGGCTGAGTGAGGCACTAATCTCACTCAGGACATTTCTTTAGAATAGGCAAACTTCTTATACCATCCAGGCTTTCTAAAATGCAAATAATGAGTTTACTGACTGCACTAAGTAAATGTGGGATTTAATTTGAGAGAATATATAGGATAAGAATACATACTAAAGAGACACGATTCATAGGGGTTATCATTTGAACTGCCACATTCCATTGTCTGGATCCAAATGAGTGACATTTCTAAACCACTTAAACCTTTCCCCGAGACTACTAGTATTATGCTATTTATGGTGTTAGAATCGAGTTTGAAGTCTCAGATCCATCAATAACATGTATACTATGTAACCTATACTGAAGCTTTGGGTAGGACTTCTCTGTGTGTGCAGTTTTCAAGGAGAGGTCCTCTGTATCAACAAGTTTAATCGGATAAGTAAAGTTATTGGTTATTTGCCCTACAAATACCCAACAGACACAGCTAGACAGAAAAGAAACTGCAGTTTGGGGAAATGTGTGGCATAGATTAGTTCTGAAATACAAGTAGACACATTGCAGGTTTGTTGATGAAAGTCTGTAGAGTAGTTCTTTGTTTTTGAACTTGCAAAAACCCCGCATCTGCCTCCTAAGTCCTGGGAATATGAGTGAGCTCTAGTATGTGGTACTTTTCTAAAGTCCTGACAAAGACTCTTATTTGAAATCCTGACACTAAGGACACAGTTTTATCAGTAACCTGCAGTTCATCTTCATGCTAATGTCATTTCCTATTTCAAGAAATCATTAGGTACTTTGAGCATTCTGCCTAGAAACAGTCAGAGACCAGCTACAACTCAATGGATAAATGTACTTGCAGTGTAAATGAACTAACTCAGCAGAAAGGAGAGAAAACAGCTCCTGCTGTCCTCTGACAGACTGTGTGGTCTGTATACACATGCACATGCGCACACACAAAAACTGATAGTACTTTTTTTTTTTTAATTTAGAAGCAATATCTTGCACCAAGTCATCTGAGCATATAGCTTTCAGTTTAGTATTTTGAGGTAGAAACTTCTGAGTGTGTGAAAAGTGGGTCTGATTCTTGTGCCTTCCCCTGGGCTCTTTCCTTCCTTAGTTTGCCCTGTCCAACCTTATGTGATGGTTTTTATCTTATTGCATTTTATTTTGCTATCTCTAAGAAGCCTGCTCTATTCTAATGAGAGACAGACCAAGTAAACAGTTGTTAAAACTCCATAGAGTTTTCAATTCTAGAAACTTTGGAGTTTCTTTCTAGGTAGATTCTATTATTTATTGTCTGCTTATTTCTTTTGGGGATACATTGGTTTATTCCTGAAGAATCTGTTTTTACATTTGGTAAAATGTAATTAAAAACATGTCTACAGTACAGATGTGTCTTTAGATCTAGGAAAATACATTGGCAAGCATGGATAAGATGTAAAAATATCCTCCAGAAAAATACTATGATTCTTAACACACAAATATAGCTAATAACATTAAGGTAATAGTCCAGTTACAATTAGTAATCAAAATAATAATGATTTTCTGCCCATAATGTTTCTATCCTTCTTGGTATTCTTTATTGCTGCCATGCAACCTCCTGTCCTACAGAGTTGGCATTTCAGCCATAGGTATACCAGGGAGCCACTCTACCTAATTCCTGGCAGAGGGAGTTCTCTGTAACAGTGGGAAAGAACAGACAGTTCTAGACTTCAAGGTAAAATTCTCAATACAGCTTACAAAAGAATATCAATTATTGTATCTTCTGTCTCATACATGAAACTGGCTTTAAATGTTTATATATGTGTATGCATGTGGGAGTATGTATAGGTAGAGTCAAGTTAACTAAAAAGAGGTTTATGAAAAGAAAAAACAAAACAAAACAAAACAAAACCCAGGCTTTGCAGGAACACAGTGAGAAGCTAATACAACATTTGATGTAGATGTGGAAGAAAGAATACTGGGAAAGGTGTAAAGGATTTAGTTGTGGGGGAGGGGAGAATTATAGAAAACTAAGTTTATATGGAAATGGCATAAGTGAACCTGTTTGTATGTTGATTAAAACAGGAGGTAGATGACTAGGCAAACAAATAGCTTACATCACATTCTAATTATAACTCATTCCATTTAAAAATAAGATATCATGATTATTTTAAGATTTTATTTAATAAACTTAAATGTTGAAACCAATAAATCAGGAAACTTATTGGAAAAGTAGATCTGAGGTTACATCATGTGTCATTGATCAAAGTAGAGCCAGCTGGCTGAGAATATGGCTAGGAGTCTGGGGAAAGGCCCAAGTTCTTGTAGTCTGTTTACAGTCTCTTCATTCATATGGGGTGAGGACAGGGATGGTTACTCTTTCCCTAAAAATTCTTATATACTCACAGTACAAGTTATAAATTATTACACTATAATATAAGGAATGTGACCTGGTTAGGATTTTTACCTAAACTTTATTTGGAATCTCATTTTGTGTTTCTACCCCCTTTAAAATATTATATTTTTAAAAGGCATTTTAAGTTTAATGTATTTTATTAATTACTTTTATTTCACCTTTTCTTTCCTTCCTCCAACATGATCACCCCATCGCTTTATAATTGATGACCTCATTGTCTTTGAATATTACAATTACACATGCATACACAAATGGAAGGTTCTCACTTGCTATATTATTCTAGTTGTTTTTCTTTTCTTCCCTTGTTTCTATGTAAATGTAACCAAGTTCCTTTCATTGGTAGGTGACCTTTTAGCTAGTTTATCACTGACAGTGTTGCTCTGAAGAATTATATTTGCACTTGGATGAGCTACACTTATCTTAATAGTAAAAGCCATAAGAAAACTATGGAGTACTATGAAACAATTTGAGAATAATTTTTCATTATTCATCAGTTTTAGCATGTAATACACAAGCCAAATCATAAAAACAAAAGCAGTTCTAGTGGACCTAAAATTTAAAAATTGGAATAAATCTTAAAATTAAGATTGCATTCTCAGTATTTATTCACTAAAACTTCCTTCATGACAAAGTGGTAAAAGTAGTGTTTCTAAGTCACTCACTAGCCTATCTCATTCATACTTCAGAGCTTATCTAATTATATTCTGGGTGGTTTAGTAAAATAATTCAGAAGAACAAGCAGTAGTTTAATAATATACTAAAATTTCTATTCTAACATTTTCATTTCCTTTCTAAAGTGTAAAATTATTAGGCTTATAAACTTAGCTTATATAATTAAAGGGAACTCCATATTTTAATTAAAAATACTAAAGTAAAAATATTTTGGATAACAGCTAAAATAAATACAAGAATGTTCATCCTATGGTTAAAAAAAGTTCAAAGTAATATGATTTTATATAGATTTAAATTCATGTTGGAGAAATAAGGCACATAGACAAATTACATTTCAACCCAAGTGTCTCATATAATCTACTGTACCTTGAGGAAAGAGAGAATAATCTGTAGGAAACAAATAAAGAATTATAGTGATATAGGAAACAGGTGAATTCGAGTGTCTGAGGTGTCCGATTAAATGAAGAAAAGGAGGTGACAACTATTATTTAAGTAATCGCAGTCTACTACTGAGAAACCAGCTCTTCCTCACCTGGTGTCATATCTACTGCACCGCATAAAGAGTATCTTGTTTACATAATAAGTAATTGTGGTAAAGGAATTCCTAGTTACAAGAGTTCTACATTCCAAGGAATTCATGCGTTGAAGACATTCAATTTACTACATGCATGCCATTACTTCTGTGCAAAAATATGTCTTATGGAATTGTGGTTCAATCTGGATGATACCAAATTTTACTAAGAATTGAAAATGATTTCCTAGAGGCAGTAGCACATTTTGGTCACTCCACGTATGTGTTCTGTAAAACATAGTGGACTGAAATCCTAGTTGTTTTTTTTTTTTTTTTTGTGGCAGCACTGGGAATTGAACCCAAGGTTTCGCTCATGCTAAACACTCTGCCATAGAGCTACACCTTGAACCTGTTGTATTTCTTACGAGGGCACTGTTGTACCATGCTGTAAGGAGCTATTCTGAATCATTCTTCTGGCAGATACTACTGAAAGTTGTCTGCTTCAGTTCCATTCACCTGTGACTTCTCATATCCCAAGAGTTAAAATGGCTTCCTTTCATGTCACCTAAGAACAAAGCCCCCAAGACAACATGAAGGAAGATACAAACGACAAATATCATTTCCACTGCATTCTGAAGGACAAAGTACATCCCAGAGTCAAGGGGATGGAGAAACATACCTTTTAAAGGTTTTTAGACCTTTACATTTTAACTAGGTATAAGTGTGTACATAGGCACATGAATGCAGCTGCCTATGGGAACCAGTGGGGTCAGATATACAGGACCTGGACTTGCAGATAATGTACAAATATAACCTTAGATGGGTGCTGCAACCCAAAATCTGATCCTCTGGAAGAGTAGAAAGTACTCTTAATTGTAGCCAGCCATCTCTCCAGCCTTGTTGTTGAAATAGAAGTCTTTTTATAAGAGATTATACTTTTAAGAATGGAGAATCTGTGCCCCTTTCCATTAAGCAACCTTCCAAATGAGGTCTGCCTTGGAAAACAGAGGTGACCTCATTTAAGAGATCAAGAGGAGAAACTGTATGGCTACCTTAAAGAGTCATGTTGAGACTAATATTAAAAGGATAACAACCCAATCCCTGCCACATAAGTATTCTTCAAGTGTGAATGAGGATGATAAAGAGTCAACGAATTAGAGTAGTGTTGGGAAATCAGTGACGACCTTTGTTTTGGGTAAGTAAAGCATGAGTACTAGTTTTGAACCATTACTCCGGAGCCTTTGAAAGGTCAGTTTGCAATAGAGAGAGACTAGGAAAACAAGGAACTATCAGAAAAACTAGATGTAATGAAGACCTGGATCACAAGGAAAAATGACTTGAAACAAAAACATTTTGCAGAATGACTTGTCTTAACTGATTTGGTATGATAAAGGAAAAGTTTTGGAAGAAATAGAAAAAGGTTACTTCCAATTATGGTACCGCTGAATTCATTTCATAAAATGTATCACACAAGTGCTAATAATAGCATACTAACATCAAGAATTAGGACATGGTAGAACATGAATAAAATCTGATTCTCTACGTCATGCATGTATTTACAGTTGTAGAAACTCTGCTGTGCTGTGAATAGAAAACGTTCTGTCTTCTTCAGAACACAAATTCTATGTCATAGTTTTAACCTAGTGTATGTATCCTTAGTTTTGTGTTTACCCTGGACTCATTCTTTGTGTTAAGTATTAGTTCTTTCAAGCCAGTGAGGAATGGTAATCTCTGTTATGTTTGCCCAATATAATGTTACATTTTCTTCTCATATTTCTTTGTTGGTTTATTTTTACTATTTTTTTGCCCAATAGTTCTTGTTTTGGACAACCATGTTTCCTTTCTCCCTTTCATAATAGAGCAGCACAGCTCTGATGACTATGAATGAGCCTGACAAAGTGCAGCCTTCCAGTACACTAAAGCTGGTAGATGACAACTTCCATACATGTGTATACAGTGTCTTTCAGGAAGGACGGCTCCTGGGGAAACAGGCTTTCATGTGCATCAGTGCAGTATTGTACTTGATATGCCCTCTTTCCTTCCTTTTCCTCCCTCTACTAAGCAACATTACCTACCTTGTGCCATGCAGTGCTTAGACAGTGGAGACACTACAGTGAAGACTATGTCAGGGGTCCCACCTTCATGAAGCTAACACTCAGTTGGGAAAAAGGCAAAATGTGACTGTTAATGGATACTGCTTTTTGGAAAAATGAGGAGATAGAGGATTCTGGAGCAAAGAAAGAAAAAGATCTAAAAGCTGACCTTGATGGAAACAGATTAACTTCCAGAACAGACTGTTGTAATAAACAATCATAAAACAAAATCAAATCTTTAGAAATTAAAAATAAAATTATTGGGATTAATCTGTCTTTATAAGGATTAGAATATAAGGCCAACGGAATTTCCTAGAACACAAAATGCATATATTTCTGACACTTGAGAAAAAAGATATATATTTTGAAAAAGTCCATTAACTATTCAGTATTACCAACTAAAATATGTAAATAACCCATACCTAAATAGATTCTCATGAAATTTATGAAAAATTATAAGATCTTAAGGCTTCTAAAGAGAACACAAAGTTATCAAAACAACATATGGCCCTCAATGGGTAAGAAGGCCACTGAACCTGACTACTTTACATGCTACAAGACAATAGAAGTTCTCAGGGAACAATTTAAGAGTGAAACTAAGTTATGATGATTATGATATGAAGTATAATCACATCAAAAAATTATTAAAACTAAAACCATTTACCATATAAGAACTATTTAAATATATATATTTTAAAAAGCAAGGTATTTCCCCAAAAGGACATTGTAAACTTTCTAAGATCACATAAGTCTTTACATAAAACATGAAAATTTTATGCCAAAGACCAGCTTTGACACCACAGGGTAAACTGAGGCAGGCAGCGAGGTGTGACTTCCATGATTAGGGCTGGTGCTAAGAGCAGCCGACGTAGCCCTGCTTCCCTACATGCTGACAGTGGTGCACAGTATACAGGGTCAGCACTACTGACAGAATCAAACAGTTGTCTTGGGCTGGCAACAGTGCCCAGTGAGAACCACTGAGCTCTTCATTCTTAAGGTAGTTGGTGAGAAAGAAAAAGGTCATGCACACACACACACACACACACACACACACACACACACGCTCTCTCTCACACTCTAGCCAGGCCTGACCACCTGTTTCATCAGTTTCACAAGAGCACATGCATATTTATCTACATACATATATACCTACATACTTATGTACGTACACACACATACAGATAGACATATATACCTTGAGTGGGTGGTGCAAAGTGCCAACAGCCACGCTTTAGTTTTTCTCTCAGCCTTTTTATGCCTTCTTAGACAAAAGTTCTTTATAAAATTACCACACAGATGAAACGTTATACAAAAGGGAGTTACAGAAGGCTGTTGATAGTAAGTTCAAAGCAACAGTTTCATATGGCCTTGTTTTATCATAATGTTCACCTGTGTCTACATCCTTGGACCTGACTTTGAATGAATGTTCTTCCTTGAAAACAAATCTGTCCCAAGCCTATTTCTCTTCTAACTACAATTTATGAAAGCTCATTGTATTTCTTATTATACATCCTTTATTCTGAGGAGGGGACACATTCTATTCTTGATTCTAACACTTTCTTCCTAAAAATTATTTGAATCAAATCATGTATTCTATAAGGTCATTAATGTTTCTAAACAGCATCTATTCATCCGAGTTCATCTTCATGTTGATCTGCAGGAAATTTGCTCACTAGGCTAGGCTATCACCTAGAAAGTATTCACAATAGGCTATAGGCAATGAGGGTCTCTGGTGTCCACTCACACCAAGTGAAATAAATGAGGAGTATGGCAAAGACAAACATGACAAAGCACATCAGCAAGAAGCAATTCAGGGACATCTCTGGGGCTTCATCAGAGTGTACCCATTGCAGTGGAGCAAGACTATGGACTGTCTCCAGGGAGCTCACTTGTCCACTGCAGCTCTTCCTATATGGAATCTGCCAGTTGTGTAGTATGTAAAATATCTTCCTAATAGCAGACATCTTATTTAAATTGAAGGCAATCTCAGTAAAACTTGGCAAGATACTTTTGAAACTCAGTAACTTATTCATATGTATGATAACAAAAGTTTATGAATAGCTCAGTGGACATATAAAAGGGGAAGAGGGTGAATGAGTGCTGTGACTTACAGTAATATGTCCTCAGTAGTGGCCCCAGTATAGACAAATAGAACTATGAAGGAGGATAGAACAAATCCACATAGAGATTCAAATGTTTAATCATACAGTGTATTGTGTATTAAAGAATAAAAAATAGAGCAATCAAGATAAAATGCAATGAAATAATTTCAAGGGGCATGAAAGGAAACAGGAAGGGACTACAGAGGACAGAGATCAAAAAGCAATGACTTTACATTGTTTGTTATATCATAATTTATCTGCTGTTGCTCATTTGGGTTCCTGCTGAGTTGGTACTATATTAATAAAGCTGCAAATGTATTATTGTACTTATTTTGTGTCATCATTTTTGGTCATCATTTTACATTGCCATCAGAAATATTCTAACTACCTGAGTTAACAGTCTTATATATGCCATAACACAAGATAATTAGTGCTTTTAATTTTACCCAGTCTAATGGGAGAGTCAGGTTGGCGTGGTGCATATTGCCTACTTGAAGCTTAATTTCTTTTTTTAGCTTCTTTGTATTTCTGACTTATGATTTTTCCAAATATCACAGTATTGTTATCTCAAATTTGTCTTGTGATTAAAAACCATTCTGTATGATTTCAGTCAGGCCTTTTAGATTTCTTTCTTTGTGTGTCTGAGTGTTTTGTCTGCATGTGTGTACCATGTGCATTCAGTACCTGCAGAGGTCAGAAGAGGGTATCTGACCATGAAACTGAAGTCATGTATACTTGTGACCATCAAGTCAGTGCTAGGAAATAAACCAGAGCTAGGTCCTCTGCAAGAGGAGTGCTCTTAACCTCAGAGCCATCTCTCCAGCACTAGTCAGCCTTTAAATTTACTGAGATTTGTTTTGTGGGTCAGTGTAAAAGTACTGCACATGTGAATATTCAATGTGCACTTGAAAGTTCGGATGAACTTTTAAATAGGTGCTCTAATTAGCTTCACTTAGTTAATAGTACTGACCAAGACATTTATATCCTTACACATATTTTACTTCTAAGATCTTCCAACAATAAGTATAAATTTGTATATTGTCTGTTTTTCTTTTTAATTCTTCCAGGGAGTTTTGATGTCGTTTCTTATTTTGAAGCTGACTGTTTCTACACAAGCATTTTGTTCCTTTGGGTGGATATATGAAAATATATGTCCTGTTTCTGTGTATTTTTGAAGTATATAATGTGTTGGGTTCACATTTGGGATTTACCAAAGGGTAATTGAATTGAATGGAATCTTGACTCTTACTTGTACTTGATGTATATCTTTACATGAAATGCTGGACTTTTGAGTTGATACATGGAGTGAGTTAAAATTTTGGGAGAGAGAATTAATGTATTTTGTAAGTAATCAGACATAACTTTGCCTTGAGAGGCATTGTGGAATTCCATAGAATTAATTCCCCAAAACTGACATATATAAATTTCACTCTCCATGTGATATTTAGAATTAGGGCCACCAGTGACCTGATTGACACAATTCCAGAGAGTTATCACCCCACGTCTGCTACGTGATGTTTCACGTAAAATACATCTATGAAGAAGACAGTAGGCCATCAACAGACATAGACTCAGTCAACACTGTCATTTAAGACTTTCCTGCCTCTGGAACTTTCTGTTATTTACAAGCCATCTAGCTTACATTACTTATAGCAGCTCAAAAGAGACTAAAGTCACACATTATGAAAACCTGCACCCACATAACAAGCCAAGTGTGGTGGCTGGGAGAAAGGAGACGCTTCGGTCCTGCTGGTCAGCGTCAGGTTGAATAACACTGTCTCAAAACTAAACAAGTAAAGTGGAGAGCAATGGGGCAAAACAACTTGACATCAACCTCTGGCATCTTCCCATGTACACATGGTGAGTGCACCTACACTCCTAAATGCACACAGACGTGAACAAGTTAACACACACAGATAACAAAAAGAAAAATTTAAAAGAATTAAGTTAACAGAGGTACTTGATTAATCCTAAAGAAAGGCAGGGATCAGTGAAATATAAAAACAAAACTATATGAAATCAACAAAACCAACTGTCTTTGAAAAAGTAAATTTTCCAAACCCCTACTAATAATCCAAGGTGGACTTCACCTTTATAAATATGTTAATGCAATTTACCTGGGAAAAATGTAGTGATTTCAATAGGCTCAGAAAAAAAAAAATCCACAATTACAAGACATTTTGGCAAACTGGGAATACATCCTGGTAAACAAATAACCAAAAAATTCCTACAACTAAATCATCTTTAAAGTTTCATTTTCATGTGTGGAGGTATATGTATGTGTGCACGTGTACATGTATAGGTGGAAAAGAGGTTGTGTTCAATATCTTCCTCCCTATCTTATTTTTTTTAATTCAAATAGTTTTATATTACTTTCTTTCCTCCCTCTCCTTCAGCCCTTCCCAACCACCTTCTCTAGAGCCTCATATATATAACCTGCTGCTGAGTTCATTTTTGTTGTGTGCATGAGGCTAAGGCTGACTACTCTGCAGATTCCTATGATGTGTTGATCTTTACATTGGCTACAGTTGTGGTGTTCTGTGATAGTCTTCATTGTTAAGAGAGCTTTCTTTGACAAAGGGTGGTAGCAACACTTACCTAGGAGAGGTGACCTTGCACAAAAAGAGCTTTGTAAGACAGGTTTGGAAGTGGACTGTAAGCTTTTAGACCACAGTAGTAAGGAGCCCTACTTTATTGTTTGAGTTAGGGTCTCTTACTGAAACTAGAGTTTATCAATTGGTTAGACTAGCCATAGAGCCCCCAGAATCTTCCTGTCACCACTTTCAGCACCGGGATTGCTGATGTTTGCTGCCACACCTGGAGTTTTACATGCCTACTGGGTATAATCAGATTCTTATCATTGCTTGGCAAAGGTTTTCTTTAGCTACTGAACTATCTCTCCAGCCTCACATACATCATTTGAAGTTTTTATAATGTCATTCCTGTTATAACCAGTTTCTCCTTTGGTCACTTTGCTATTTATTAACGAAAACAGCACATTCAGCATGGAAACATTTCTAAGTAACAAAGGGTTTAGAAACTTCCAAACTAGAAATAAATATGGACAATACATTTGGATTCTCATCTCCTACTGAAGACTAAAGGAAACTATAAAGACCCTGGTGGAATAAGAAAGTTGGGCATAGTTGTGCAGATATGCTGTATATATAAGTTAATTTCATTTTCAAATACCTTCAATAGGGATGGAGATATTGCTCAGCAGTTAAGAGTGCTTGTTCTTGCAGAGGACCTGAGTTCGGTTCCCAGCACAGACATGGCAACTCATAACCCTGCATAACACCAGTTCTGAGTATCACCCTCTTCTGGGCTTCCTAGGCACCATACACTCACATTCAATCAAAACACTCATATGCAATAAAAAAATTAAAAAAAAAAGTTAAATCTTTTATAATGGAAACAATAAAAATGTTAACTGAAAACATCTGACAAAAATGTGTGAAGCTTTTAAAATATAATTTTAAAATATATGTGTATGTGTGCAATGTGTATGAGGTGTTCAAGGAGGCTAAAAGAGGGGGTTAGAGCCTTTGGAGCTGGAACTAGAGGTGACTGATCTGCCTGATGTGGATTCTGGGAACTTAGCCTGGGTCCTCAGGAAAAGTGGCAAGTGCTCTTAACTGCTGAGCCACCTCTCCAGCCCCAAATGTGTAAAGCTTGTGCAGAAGGAATTGAATAGGACAAAGTAGAAGAGACATGCAGTTTTATGGACTCTTTTCTCTTTACTATGTTTCACTGTGAGGGCACAAAGGCTATGTTCCTGAATATTACTCTTCAGTTTGAAAGACCCAGAGGCTTTCCAGCCACACCACTCCAGATGTACAGTCAATACATTTCATTCTAATTATCAAGGTGACCTACTAAGGCAGGCTGTTATTCTCGCATATACTGCATTACAATTTCAACTGTCCTTTTAAGTCTTAAAGAAAAAAAGCGAAAGTTTTACATTTTTTTCTTGCAGAATTTACCTTCAAAAGAAGCATTTTTAAATACCACACAGATGCCTTACATGGGATCACCTTTAGGTTGGGACAACTGGGAACAGAGTTCCAAGTGTCACCTGTTAAGAGAACATGTTTCAAAACTAGATTCCTCTTTTCATCCTGTTTTGTCATTTCCATCAGGTAAGTTACCTCATAAAAATCTGAGTATTTTCCATAATGAATATAATCTTATAAGGACAGGCAGTCTTGGAAAGTTGTTTTTGGTTTATTTTTGCAGAGGGGGAGATTGTTGAGACGGTGCCTCACTATGTAGCCTTGGAACTATTTATATGTACTACGCACACTGGATATTTTTTTAATTCTCATAATCTCATGAGAGCACATTACGTTGTCCTTTTCATCTTACACATGAGCATATTAAGCTTGGAGAGGTTTTTCCATCCAAGATAACTCAGCTATTGAACACTGGAGCCAGGAGCTGAGGTAACTGATCACCAGACTCACACACCTATTACCCTTTATGCTGATTTATTATTAGGCAATTTGCTTTTCTCTTGATTTAACTTTGAGAGATGAGATAGCCTCATTCTAAATTTTAACTCTGAAATGATATCTATATATATAATAAATATTCTTCAGAGCTAAGGCATCCTAGTCTACTAAGCTCAGGTCCTTTATATCTACAAGTTAAAGCTTCATGCACTTGACAAAAATCTTAATACCTACTCTATATTTGATACTAAATAGAAGTATAAATAGATTCATCATGGTAATTATATTCTAGTTTTAATACCATATATAAATATATGTACAGATATAAACAAAATAACTTTACTAACAGTCCGGAAGGTACTTTAGGAAGGTACATAGGAACAACAAGGGCCTGGTCCAGTTCTGTTCTGTTTCCAACACTTAGAGTGGAGAGCAAATGGTGTTTTTGTTAACGCGTGGTAAGTCTTTAGAGAAACAAGGTTATATTGAGGCAACTTGAAGACAAAAATCTTGAAAAGTTTAAACAGTGTTTTAAAGCAGAGTATTTAATTTCTATTATCATTTATTTTTTGATTTTTGCATCAAATTCTATAATACTTAGACATTTTAAATTATCTTTTGTTGTATGTATACATGGACTTGTTATTAAAGTCCTGAGCCAGGCAAGGTGATGCAACCCTTTAATTTCAGAACTGGAGAAACAGACATAGGCAAATTTCTGTGAATTTGAAGCTAACCTGACTCAAATAGCAAGCTCCAGGCCAGCCAGGGTTATATAGTGAGATCCTGTCTCAAAAACAATACTAAATGAGTAAATAAAGCACAACTGTTAAGAAAGCAGTTCATCTCACTGTATGAAATCCAGACACGTCTTCAGTCTTTCCTGATAGAAGTGTTCATAACTAATTCTGTGTATTGCTGGCAAAACATTCAATGGCTTAAAAACAAAGCTCCCTAAAAAATGTTTCTTGGGAAAGTATGTGTCTATTATTTACGCTTTTAAAAATTATTTTATTTTCATATTCAATAAAATTTCTATTCATTTTTTATGTGTTTGTATGTTACATGGTATACACATGCCACAATGTGTGTATAAGTCAGAGATCAATTATCTGGAGTCAGTTTTTCTCTGTCCACCATGTTGTCATGCTTGATGGGAGTGTCTTTATCTGCTAAGCTATCTCATTGGCCAAGGCTTTACATTTATGAATGAAAAAAAAACCTCTCGAGTAATAAGAAGTTTGATGTGAGGTGACTCAACAGGTAAAAGGCACTTTGCACAGTCTGACAACCCTAGTTCAATTCCAGGACCCATATGGCAGAAGAAAACACCAAGGTCCATGAGGGAGGTGTCCTCTGACTTCTACTTGCCCACATTGTGACACCTGTACAAACCCACCCCTCTCGCACAACAATAAATAATGTAATTAAATATAAAGCACACTTTATCTGTACCTTGGCTTCTCTTTGCGTATAAAATACACCAACATTTTCAACTGAATTTCCATAAGTCTCTGTCTGAAGGAAGAGAACCTTCTCAGTGGATGATAAAATAAAAGAATGTAAAACTTGATGTTTCATGCTTTCTGCTTATAGAGATCTTTTCTGTGTAACAGCTGCATCATATAAAAATCATTTTCATTATTTTAAATGTTTTTGTAAAAATTTTGTGGTGCATTTGTGTCCATTCCTCTGAGAAGACTGTTACATTTATACTGACTATTCTTCTTACATACTAAAGGAAGAGCTTAAAATTGTTCCTATGCTAGTTTCTTGTTTGTTAACGATACGTAATTAGTAACATTCTAAACACGTTTACTAACCTTCTTAGAAAAGTACTGTGATACTTCTATTTCTCAAAACTCTTATTGTGTAAACATTTTTCCCTAAACTCATGTGCTATTTATTAAAAGGAAAGAAAATTAGTATTAGGCTATGGAAAGTGGTGTTTACCAAAAACAATTTTTTACTTTGTTTTTTCAGAAATTCCCCTTCATCTTCATTTTGAGACCTTATTCAAGAAGAGCGACATGAAAGGAGAGCTTGCTGAAAATAAATTTGTAGGTGACTGTATCATATCACCACCACCTGGTATGTCCCGTTCACAAACTGTGTGCACTTGTACATGTTTTTACATTGTCTACATTCATTTTTTGCATTCCAAGTAAATAAAATTTAACAAAAGAATAAATGCAAATCCTTAATTTTTAATACTTTCCCATAAGTCTCACATATACACAAAGAAGCATGCTTGATTGCCTAGTGTTTAAGGCCCTAGGTCCCAGGACATGAGGCAGGGAGGGAGAGGGTGGAAAGTGAGAAAGATTGGGAGGAGGGAAGTGAATAAAATGATGAATGAATTAAGGTTATAAAGAAATGATAAACAGAAAAGTCTTTTTATATGGTAAAATTAAGGATCCCAATGCTTTTTATTAGTTCAGATATTTAGTGCAACACAAGTTAGAGTTATATAGTAGACTTGGTGATCTTAATGTATTATAGCTCATTAAGAGCACTGAAGAGAGGAAAACAAACATAAAAGGAACTGGGAGTGTTGAAAAAAAATGTAGTTCAACCACAGAGAGAGAGAGAGAGAGAGACATATCAAAAACCACACAATAGCAGAGTTTATCTTCCTTATATTAGGAAGAGTATAATCATGAAATGATCTGAGAACCATTCTAATATATAGGACTGTTAGTTTTTCTGAGTAAAAAATTTTATATACTTATTTCATAGTATAAATCATAAATTGTAGTTGACTTTAATAATTTTAAATAAAAAATAAAAGTTTATATAATAAAATCTCAAGAAAATTTTATTAAACTGTTTATGAGTGCTCTGAAAAGGAATGAAGACATTGTCTATGCTTAGAAGCAATATGAAATTAAAAAAAAATCAGCATATTTTGACTGTCTCCAAAGCTGTATATTTAGTATCGAAAAAAAGCAAACAAGTTATTTCCAGATAAAACATACCTACCTGCAAAACTCCAGAGGAAAATAAATAGATGTTAAGTGGGTTTTATAATAAAATCCAGCCATTTTAAGGCTGAGGAGGGAGGCTGTGGGTTGCTCAGTGTTTAAAGGCCCTGAATTCAGTTAAGACCACTGGAAGGCAAAGGGAGAAAACCAACAAAAAATCCCTACCAGCTTTTAGAATTGCAGTAGTAATTACACAGAATATGTGAAGGAACAGTCTTCACTCAGTGGCCATGACTCTAGAATAAACAAGGGTTCACATTAAGGAAGCTTTAGTAATTTGCAGTTTTGCAGAGATAGCATGAAAGATGTTCTTATATGGAGGGAAATAAACTGCTCTGGCAGAAGACACTTCCTAACTTAACTGTCTGCCTTCTGTATCTCACTGTATCCCGAGAATTTAATTTAGAATCACAAAAGGATTTTGTTGTTTTTCTTTTGATTTTTGGGACAGGGTTTCTCTGTTTGCACTGGCTGTCCTGGAATGAGATCAAGAGATCTGCCTTCCTCTGCCTTCCCAGTACTGAGACGAAAGCCACGTACCACTATACTTGGCAAGAAACTTTTTTTAAAGCTACATTTATTAAGATTTTTTCCCCCCTACAATCCCAGCACTCAGGAGGCTGACAGAAGGACTGCCAGAATTAGGGAAGCCTGGACTACAATAATTATACCAGTCCACAGTGGGACAGAATGAGAAAGCTCTGCTGTCCTCACCTTTTAGTCACCTTGTCTCAGCCTCTTAAATTCTGGGGTTCTTGGTGTACGCTACCAGACCTGGCTGAATATATTCTCTTTAAGCAAAATTATTCTGAAGTTTATCTCATAGAAAATGTTGAAAGATAGCAAATATAAGTAATAAAAGATCAAAAGGAGGTGCCATGTATCAAAGTGCCTTACAGTTATAACCATTAAAGTATGATAGTACTGAATGAAAGGAACTCGATCCACATAAACAAAAGGCCCAAGGCCCAGTCACAGACAAAAAGACTTACTGTGTATTCCTAAAGTGTAGAAAGGAGGCTTAGTCAATAAATATAAATGACAAGGGGCTGGAGATGGCTTAGCAGTTAAGAGCATGTGTTCTTGCAGAGGCCTCGAGTTCAGTTCCTAGCACCCACGTGGTAGCTTCCAACAATCTGTAACCCAGGAACCTAATGCCCTCTCTGACCTCCATCTGTACTAGGCATGCAGATGATATACATACATGCAGACAAAACAATCATCCATATAAATCTTTAAACCAAGAACAACAAATGCTTTAAACTACATTAGGTACTTTAAACAAAAGGCAGGTATTATTCTTGAATATAAATCACAGCAAGGACAGCTAGAGAGCACAGTGGGCCAAGAGCTGTGCACTGGGTAACCAACCGCCTTTTATTGGTACTCAGTATAATTCAACATTAAGATCTGTTCTCATACAGCACATTAAAATAGATTTGAGATGATTCCTTATATTTATTTCAGATGGATTAAATGGCTAGATGTTGACAGTATCTTAAGAATCAGAAAAACTAGATATGTCCAGTGATAATTATAAAGAAAACAAAAATATGAAATTCACTTATAAGACTTTTAAGACTAAAATGTCTTCGCATTTTGTGATCATGTAAGATTAGCAACAACTTAAATATGACAGAATTATGTTAATTGGTTAAGAATACACTAGAATATACAATTTTAGAAAATACCTTAAAGGTATATCTAAGGATAGAAACAAGGAATACTGCAATGGAATGGAATAGAATTTTATAAATCTGTATTTTTTTTTTTTACAATTATAGCCATGTAAAAATGTTATTATTTAAATCATATTCAATATAAAGAATCTGTTGGAATTCTGATGAAGTAATTAGTTATATATAAACAAACTTTAAAAAAAACTTAACAAAGGCACTTTGTAGAGACTCCAAATATGAACATGGATTTCTTTGTTGTATGTTTAATATTTTGTCATTTTAAATAATACACTGTGGTCACTTAACTATACCTATACTTTATCAGTTATTTTTAAAAATTCATGCTGATATATGACACAAATAAAAAGTCTGAATTTATTTTAAAAAGTTACAGCATAAAGGTTGGCAAAAGAGATGAAGTTAAGATTGGTCATTAGTTACCTATGCTAAAGAGAGGTGCAAAACTCATGGGAGATCATTATTAAAGAGCCTTTTTTTGTGTTTTAAAGTTTTTCATAATAAAAAAAAAAATCAAAATGCCAAGAGCAAGGAGCAATTACCTATGCTTAAGGCAACAGAAGCAGTACTAGAAAATATAGGCTATGTTTAGGCACTTCTATATGACATAGTTCTGCTCACTGAGAATAATTCTGAAAATAAATTCTTTTTTAAAAATACAGAAATATGGTATTCTGAAGACTGTAATAGTAGTTGCTTGTGATAGTAGTAACAGCTGACGTCTAGCAGCTACAGAAAACCTAAACGGTCAGAGAAATGTTACACAACACCTTAACAATAATGAGGAATAGGTATGAGAGAACAATACTTACACACTTATATTCTAATTTAAATTATGATTTCATGTTTGACATGTGTAGATTATAAAATGTACATATTTTTTGAGTGAAAGAGAATATGCCAAAGTGAACATATACATTAGAGAAAGCTTTCTTCTAATGGTGGTCATGCGGTATGAATGTTAGGCAGTAATTGATACTGAACCTAGCAGCAATGTACTGGTAAGTCATATGCCACATGTAATGGAAACATTTAAACACATGAGTTAGAATATACTTAAGGTTCATGTTGCTATGCTATTAGGGAAACAGTCTCTCTTCCCTATTCTTATTCCCTACCATTCTCAACTCAAATGAGCATTGCAATTCTTCCTATGCCTAAAATAACAGTAGAGTTCCACATTGGGAAGATCTTTGTGCTAAGATACTATTAAATGCTGAAAAATCATAGAAAAGCGCCAGAAATTACACACACACACACACACACACACACACACACACACACACACACTGCAAAGGAGAAAGTCAACAAGAATAACTCTTACAGGATAAGCTGTAAAGACACGTGATAACAATCTATAATAGCTCTTCCTAAGGCAAAAAGAGAAGTTAAGGGGGATGGGAAATAGAGAATTCTAGAAAGATAAGAATGCTGAGGGCCATTTTGGAATTTACACAGCGATGAAGGTTCCAGGTCAGTGTTCTTAAAACTGAACATGCAAGTACATTACTTGAGGAATATGTCAGAATGCAGACTCAGATTCCACAAGTTTGGTATGGTACCCAGGACCCTGTATTTCAAGCATATCTCAGCTGATTAAGATACTGGCACAATCATCTAATTAAGTTGTTACATACTTGTTGGCGTATACTACACTTAAGACTTTACCTAACTGAAATAAACACATACTGTGGTGACATAAGACAATGTAGTGCTTCCAAGTCTCTACAAATAGCCTGGGATTCCCCAGAGTAAATGTGTGAGATAGACAGACAGGTCTTTGGCTCACTACAGCACTTTACCTTGTCCTATTATATACTGTTTTACACTTACAAAGTCATGTTGACTAGAGATGAGGAAGTAGGCAAAGTCACACTGTAAAGTTGAGTAAATACATGATTAGTCTAATCAAGAAATGGCAGCACAGCCAATAGAAGGCCTGTCTTTATCCAAGTGTTACAGGGTATGAGGAAGGGAGAAGACCTAAGGACTGTATCATGTGATTAAAGCCCATACGATTATCTGGTTAACTGGTGAACCAGTCTATACATTAGCCAGAAATACTGCCTGATTGTTGACAACTGAGTGGGTATGTAAAGACCTGACTTCATGCAGAAGAGGTTCTGAGTACATGAGTAAAGGGCATATGGAAGTTCTTTGTATTGTTTCAGGACTTTTGTGAACTAGAGTATGTCAGAGTTCTCCAACTTTGTTTTTAGAGTGAATAGCTGCAAGGAGTAAGAGAAGCATAACCTCTAAGAAAAATATAACCTTTAAGAGCAAACAATCCAAAACCACAGGGCTCAGGCTCCTTCATGTATCTTGTTTAGAAATCTCTTTATGTCTACACTAATTCCAACAGAATAACCTATTTATACTGAAAGTCTAGTTTTTATTTCCCTTCAATCATCATAGCCAATGATATTTAGATTATAAATTGTTACCTCTATCCTTTTAAGGCACTTTAGGGAAGTAATGAAGACCTTAAGCTCCAACAAGAGAGACTGGATCCTGTTGGTTTTCACCAAGCTGTTTCCAAACTTTATACAGGCTATTCTGTCCTCTTTCCCTCACTCTGACCTATAAGGCAATGGACATAATTAAAGGGTGAGTGAGATGGGACTCGCTTAAAATACCCACCTGCCAGGAAGGGTGCGCCACTGGCGCAAACTTCCTGTCCGTCAGTTATGCTGTCTAGGTACATGAAGATGGCTCGGGTCATCGTCTACTTAGCATCTTTCTCTCCTTTTGTTGGATGGAAGGAAATTTTAATGTCTTTAGAATTTTTGTATTTTTCCTGGTCATTATTTTCTTATATCCAGTTTCACTAATCCTCATTCCTTCACAATAATCTTTTAAATTCCTTTCTTGTAACTTTTAAGGTATATTTATTGTTTGTACTATCATGACTCATGTCAGATTTCTTTTGGCATTCAAGTGAATTCTTTGAAATATAAAGAATATAAGCAATTGAGGAAAAATTCAGGGTTGTTTCTTCAAATACTCTTCTTTGTTTACTGTTCTCTCATATTTCATTTCTTTCCTTCATTCTGTTCTTTCAACTAGACAAGCTTTTCCAGCCCAAATTTTGATTTTCTAGCTGTGGTTATTTTTGTTACATGGCTCAATTCATTTAAGTCAAAATCTGAATGATTATATTTTACATTTCTGAGATTTCTCTGGAGAGGCTTCCAGGTCCTGCTTTTCTCATCATTGTTTTAGAGATCTATTAACCTATAGCTAGGGAACACTCCAAAACTATTTCTTAAGGTTGTTTGTTCACTTCTAGATCGTTGTTTATGCTGTCAGGACTGAAGATTTTAAGAGTCTGTATACTCACATTTGAGGCTGATATTTATGGCCAGGACTGTTCTACTATTTACAGTTAGTGGGGAAAGCAGAGATTTGGACTCAACTCTATTTTCAGACTGTAGTTGGGAAAACACAGAATATTTCATGAGGGGCATGATGGAGACCTTACCTTGACTATTCATTTCTCTGTGGAAAGCTAGATCTTGTTATCTGAGTGATATAGAACCTCTTAAAGTAGCCTAGCTGAGAGATCTGTCCTAGCTTTCATAGTCGCCTAGCTCCACATCAGCTTTCTGTTGCCATTTTTATTTTCTTGTAGGTCTAAAAAAATTGATACTGATCACATTTTCGTGGCAATCCTTTTTCCTTGCTTTGGCTTTCTTCCGCTAAATCCCATTGGATGTTTGGCAGAGATTCTTCGTAAACTCTGATTCATATTCTTTTTTTGCTGACAAATGTGTGCACCTATGCATAAGCCTATCTCTAAGGAATTGGACTGTTACTTGTAGGCTGATCTGCTATATTGTGACTGGATTCCTGATAACTGTTGTTAGCCTGTAACTTCTATTTTGCCCTTAGTGTATATTGACATTTGAGTCTTCATATTTTTTTCTATTCCATTCCACATTTCCAAACCTTTATCCCTTGTTTCTCAAAGAGAGCCAATATACTCACTAGACCACTTCTTGAGCTATGAGGTTCAGATGCACAACACTCATGATGATAAAGCTAACATTTATGGAACATTTTCCATGAGAGACACCTATTTCAGTAATTAAATTATTTAATCCTCAAATTCTCAAGAGAGCTGCTATTATAAATATATTGAAGAAACTGAGGCAGAGATATCGACTTAAATTATTTAAAATTCAGGTTTTTTAAAGTTAAATAACAGTGGTACTCATCACAGTGGGATAAAATAAGGTTCTTGCTTTCACAGTCCATGCCTCATGACCATGTTGAAGCTCACTGGGTGCTGAAGTGTTCACAGACTTAAGGATAACAACTTCAGTATTTAAATTGGCATTCAGCCAAGATTCATAGATCCAAACCAATGCTCACTGATTTTGAAGACATTGAAAACATAGAACCTTCTTTTTATCCACTTACAAATAAGTAAAAAGAAAAATGGAAATTGGACATTTCATGAGAATATTTTTGGGGAATGCTACTATTTCATTTATTTTTAGTTTAACAACCATCCCTCTTGGTAATTGAGTTTTTATTTCATTCCATGTAATTTTGAACTCATAAATTAAGGATTTCAAAATTTTAAATAGCATGTTCACTGTCTGTGTTAAAGGACAAAAACTTCACACAGCCTCTTTTTTTCCCCATTTGTTTTAGTACAAGGTGCTTCTCTGAATCAGTGGAGAAATGGATATTCACCTATATGTAAGCCTCAAATAAGGTCACAGTCATCTGCACAACTATTACAGGGAAGAAAAAAAAGACATTTAAGTGAAACAGCATTAGGTAGGTTAAAATGAAGGTGTGACCATTAGTTTAAATATTAAAAATAAAGAAAAAATATTTTTCAAAGAACCCTTGTCTTGTGAAATTTATAATCCAGACCAGTCACTACCTGTGTAACACACCTGTGTCCCAGTATATCCATGTACTTAATTTGGAATTTGAAAGCTGGGTATTTGTCCACTTTATAGCAACTATTTCTTTCCTGTTTTCTGATTACTTGCCTTCTGTGAGCTGTCATCTGTACTGAATTGAGTCTCCAAGGTTATATTAGACTCAGACTAAGACAGTTCTCTGATAGGAATTTATGAACATTACTAAATATCTTAGATTGAGAAAATGGTCAGGATTCAACCAAGGAACTTCAATGACCCTTTTCAATTCTCCTTAGGAGTCTCTCCATTTACATTTACAAGATGATCAAGATCTAACACTTGAAAATAGAGCTGTTCTAATAATATTAAGATGATCTGTTGTAGGGACTTTGGAGATGACAGTTGTTATAGTTGTTAAAAACAGCAAAATATATTTTAAAGAGAAATTAATCTGTATATATTTGGTTCCTGCTCATTGTCCTAGTGAATATAATGTCATATTCATTAGTCAAATCTTTCCCAGGTATAATATTGCACTAACATGGACAAACTTAATTAATTAGGAAATAATTACATTCAAAATGTACCAATTTATAATTTTTTTTTTTTTTTTTGGTTTTTCGAGACAGGGTTTCTCTGTGTAGCCCTGGCTGTCCTGGAACTCACTCTGTAGACCAAGCTGGCCTTGAACTCAGAAATCCGCCTGCCTCTGCCTCCCAAGTGCTGGGATTAAAGGCGTACACCACCACTGCCTGGCTCCAATTTATAATTTTATACAATGAATCTACATTTATCTCTAGTATTCTAGAGTATCTAGTTTCACTTTCAAAATGGACCTATAATCAGTACAATCTGATCAAACACATTGTGGCAGAAAATGAACAAGCTTTCAAATGTATCTAGAGATTTTGTTTGTCACTTAAGAACAGACAAGCAAGGGGAAATGATAGGATTATCTAAATAAAAATGTATGATATATTCAAATTTAATAGATATAGGGGGATCATTAAAAGGAATCAATAAAATAGAGTAGACAGTCTCCTAACAAGACATCGCCCTGATAAATGAATTCTTCTAGGATAAAAGAAAACTGGAAGGCAATTACTAATTTCTATATGTAGATTTTGATTTGAAGAAAATATCAAAGAATAACAAGTAGGAAAAAAGGCAGAACTTGACAGAAACATATATACTGATAAGAGCAGATATCAAATGAATATTGTGAGAAAATGAATTTCATTAATGAAAGTTATTGAATTCTATATCAAATGAATACTAAAACCCCAGAACCTTTTGAAATTACCTAAAATTGTTTAAATGAAATTCAATAAAAATAAAAACTCAGATGGTCACTTGAGCAAATCTTACACAAAGTAAGACGGGCAAAAATAAGGAAAGAAAGACATCAGGAAACTTAAGGTAGTCTTGACACTATAACCTTGATTCGGTGCCTAAACAAGAAGAGTAAGGTAAAGACAACAGAAAAGACTACTCAAGGAACAGTAAAACAAAACATACTAGGCAGAAAACACTGAGGTCCCAGAAAATAGAAATACTTGGTAGTTGAATATAGCTGAGATGCTTGTTTTATAATTTTCTTCTGTTTTCTGATTATGTCTTTAAAAACAAGCAAACAAAAACAAATAAGGTTCAATTACCTCCCACTTATTTTGGGAAATAATTCTAATACACGTGGTTATTTTTAACATGTGACATTCTGAAGGGTTCTTTCCTCAGCAGGAGAAAGAACTAGATTTGAAGAATTTGCTTTTCAACGTGCAGAACCAGGATCTCATTGCAATTTTACTGCTGTCTCTAATGCCAGTGTTACATCAAGAACCCAGAATTCCTCCTCACAAGTAGGTTGTTTTTAAATCTTGTACAGTAAGTTCTAAAATAGTTTTATAGAATTTTAAAGAAAACAAGCTGGTAAAAAACCTGTTAGATTATTTTGCTAATCCATGCCAGACTTATTTACCTAGTACGTTTTAGAACGGTCTTGTTGGGAAATAGTAATGGTTAAATAAAACATTTTTACTTAGAAGCTAGCAACTTATTAATCCGTTTATAGATTCTTTTTTTTTTTTTTTTTAAACTTATGACCATGTCTAACATCCAAAGCTAAACACAGTTTTTTGCTAATGAGCATATGGATTTGTGTTGTTCTTAAGCTGTTTTATTTTTATGTTTTGCCTGGACAGTAGAGAGATCACAGGTTTGAAAGTTTAGATGTGGAGTATGAACCAGGAGCACATACATGAAGATCTGTAGCAGTCAACTTCACTCAGGAGCTCCCCAAATTTCATGACCTTTCAAATAATTGTATGTGTTTTTTATACAAAATAAACATTACATATGTTTTAAAAGAGATGTCTTTGGTTACAAAAGATAAGCACTCTTAATTGGCTTTCTTAGCATTTTATAATTAGATTTCATAACAATGAATTCAGAAAAATTATGTCATAGGTGTAGTACATACTCTTTTTATATAACTAATGAAGGAATATCACCACAAATACTGAAACATTTCTGTAAATTAGTACGATAATTGTGTGTTGCAGAATAGTGCACGGCGGAGGTTGAGAAGTGAGAGCTCTTATGATATAGATAACATTGTGATTCCCATGTCATTAGTAGCACCAGCGAAATTAGAGAGACTCCAGTATAAAGAAATACTTACTCCACGGTACGTATACTTACATGTTTCTTTTCTTCCTTCTTTAGTAAACTTAAATTCAGAGTCAAGTTATAACTAAGAGCAGATTGATCCCCCTTCCCTATTTGCACAAAAGGAAAATGGTAAAAGGAGACTGTACATTAAGCCAACTGACGTTAGCATTCAAAATAGATTTTATCTATTGTGTATAGATAAAATTGATTTCATCTACTGTATTTACTAGCATGGTACTTTATTTTACTTTAGCATGGTAAACTACTACAACAACCAGTCCTTACCTTTTATGATAGAGATATACTTGGCTGCAAAGAATGAAAAGAAAGCAACTATATTTGCATGTGTATTCACACCGTTAAGACATTTATTTCTAATTCAGCAAAAAAAAAAAAAAATCAAATAGAAAAATGAAAGGGAATGTCTAGGAAAATAACCCATGAAAATAATCCAAGGTAAAAATGGTTACACAGACACAAGTGTGGAAGGCCTAGCCAGACATGGAGGTTTGGAATAGTTTATACAAGAAGCCTGAGCTAGAGAAGAATCAGATTACAGCGCTCCTTGAATCCAAGCATAGATCTGTGTCCACTTGCAATGAAGGCGGCCATGTTTTATAGCAACAATGAAAGCAGTTTCTTATAAGATGTAAATATATATGGCACTGGGAAATAGAAAACGCTGGAGATGAACACAGAGCCAGGTACCAGCCATAGTCTATCCATTGCCATCCGACTCCATTGTATTTCCATGAGTTCATTTACTACTTCACAGTTCATGAGAGAAATAAGCCTGGTACTCTATATGGTACTTGAGTTACACATATACAGGATTGGCATTTTCTACAGTAAGGAATACTGTTATAGTGTCCACAGCAAGTTTCAGCCTACACTGGAAAATCCTGGGAGCCGGTTGTTAAGCAACTAGTAACTAATTCCAAAGGGGGCAGGACACTCATTTCCATATTAAGGAAAACTGGAAAATACTATGAATCAAGTTAGATTTCTCCTCATTTTTGCTCAAGCCAGTTTATTAGATTACTGCTGTATTAATTCAAAGCCAGCATATAATTAGAAAATGCAACTATATAGAAGAGACTATTCCTGTAAGGTATAAAGATTAATCTATTTTCTTTTTATAAAAGTATTATTTTTCTCTTTAAAATGACTATTAGAATGTAACCATTTGAATTATGGAAGTCTGAAGGAAATCAAGCCCAATGTATTTAGCTGTGCATAGAAAATATAATTGCTATATTTGGACGAAAGCTCTTTGAAATTCTTTCGTATTTTCAACAGCTGGAGAATGGTTGATCTTCAGCCCCTTGATGAACATAACTTAAACAAAGAAGAGGTAAGCTGCCTTATGTTTAATGGGATAATTGCACCTTCTATATTATAGAGCTTTAATCATTTAATATTTAAATATCTAAAAGAAAATATAAAACATGATTTTTTGAGAATTTTTTCAAAAAAGATAGGAATTTTTTTTTTTCAGAAAAAGTTGCTTTGTAAATTTGACTACAAAAAGTAATTTATAGCTTAGTGTATCTCCAAAACCAACCCAAACAACAAGGCAATGTGGTACATATATAGTGCTAGTTCCAAGAGTCAAGAATAGTCCTAGCAATAATTAAATATTAATGCTTCTGTAGTAAAATATATATAGCTAATGGGGCAAAACACTAAGAATAAATATTGCCACAGCATTTCAGCTCAGGCTGTGAACCGTATGAGGAGTTGCTTGTTTTGATTCCTGGATACTGAAATTATTGGTAAAAGATTCTGAACTTAAATAGATTATATTACATTAAGAACAATGTCAGGAATCAGAACACACTGTATGAAACTCTAAACTCTCAAAGAACTAATGAAAAAAAAGCATTTAGAAGGGAAATACTATATAACAGCTGATTCTATCTTTACATGAAAATTAGAATTATATAGAAAGTACAATTAACAGTGCTTCTATGCCCAATGGTCTTGGTTTTCAGCTACAGTATAGTATCTTACTGTTAATGCACTTCGCTTTTCTTTCCACTCTTGCTAAGTCAGAATGATCACTGCCAGGAGAAAGAAATTCCCCAGAGTTACCCAGTTAAAACCCCTGATAAGCCAGTAACTGAATGCTGATTTACCTCAATCGGTTTTACTTTTTCTGACATTAACATGTTCTCAGAATGCTGTGTACTTCATAAAAGATAATCCATAATTACTCAGTGGAATAAATAAAATGTAACACTACTTTTTTATAGATTGGGCAAGATAGCACATACCTGCAATCTCTGCATTCCAGAGGTTAAGGTAAGAAGAGTGTATATCCAAAGCTAGCTTGAGCTACACAGCAAGATTCTGTCCCCAAACAACAAAGCCCAAACAAAGCAAAACAGTTTCATAAGCTGTGACAAATGGAGAGCACTGTGAGTCCATCTGTAATCTAGGTACATATTAAATTCCAGGCCAAGAACAGGCTGCTTAAACAGCTTCCTGCTCACAGAGACTATCTGAACCTGTTCTGTTTCCAAATCTTACCAGATAGAAGATCTTTCTGATGAAGTCTTCTCCCTACGACACAGAAAATATGAAGAGAGAGAGCAAGCTAGGTGGTCACTGTGGGAGCAAAGCAAATGGCACAGAAGAAATAACAGGCAAGTATTTTAAGTTTAAAACATCAAAGCTATAATATATGAGGAATGAAGAGAAACTAGCCATAAAGCTTGAGGAAGACCACTAAGAAAGAAAAGAGAAGATACAGTATCAGCTGTCCTGTGAAGTGGCATCTGCACATGCAGACTTACACTCAAAAAATAACTGGGAAATTATATATGAGTGTCATGCTGCTAGCCATAGTATCATTATATTACTTAGCTAGCAAGGACAGGAACATCCTCTCTATATAAAGTATGACATTTTATACAGGAATGATGGTACATGCCTGTAATTAGGAGGCTGAGGCAGGGGCTTTCCAGTTTAAGGCCAGGATAGACTGTACAGTGGGGTCTCTTCTCCAAAGCCTCAAAGCCAGTTATCCCCATGCCTTTAAATGGTGATCAGCACTAGGGCGGGAGCTTTGTAACAAAACATCTCAAAAACAATACTATGCAAAGTCTTTAAGAAATTTTGTTTTAGTATAACAGGCAAATAGTCCATGGGACTTTTAAAAACATAAATATTGGCTATAAGCGTAATGCCAGAGTTCCACACTCAGGCAGGAGGATAATGAGTTAGAGCATTTGCTGTAGCCAAATTCTGTCTTAAAAAAACAGAAACAAGCCCATAGGTAGACTTTCAGGGAGAATATAACAGTAATTATCTATTTCAGAATACTGCTAGTGTTTTTGCAGTTATATTTCATTATTTTTAATACATTAAAAATATATAAATATTTAAAGCATATATTAATATATTCTTAATATATTCACAACTAAAAAAGCAAGTTCATGTAAAATGTAGTAGTTAAGTTAGGAGACATCTTTCAATTAACTAAATAACATTAAAGTCCTTTTTCTGCTTAGATGCTCAGATGTACTGTAAATGTTTGTTGAAAGAGTTCTCCTAATATAAGTGAGACTCTAGAATTGGTTTCTTTTTCACATCCTAGAAACACAACTTTCCAGAAATAGAGAGGAAAAATGTGACTCGAGGATTTCATGTATGATACAAAAAAATTACAGAACAACTTGAGAATTCAGAACTGTAAAGGTCAAGTGCATGGCCTTTCTGTCTTTTAAAAACGAAATAACAAAGGTGATAGAGTGCTTAGTGACAATGGAGCGCTGTGTTTAAACCTTGGATAAAACCTTCCCTAAAGACAACCCTGGGAAGATCACCAGATGACCTTGGGTAGAAATGCTGAGAAAAAAGCAGTACTGACCTAGTGATCCCTGCATTCTTTATTTTCCTGTTAGAGCTTACAGTAAAAATGCGGACGGGCAGGACTTGGTTCTGAAGGAACACGCAAGTGAACTTGGCAGTGCTCAGCAGGGTACTGCAGAAAGTCCTTTTGAGCTCCCAGCAGAAAGCCACAGTCTGTGTGCTCAGGACTCTTCTTTAAATGATGGTCAAGAACTCAAGGTAAGCCTGAGTTGTATAACTGCATTTTCTTTTAATTGCCTTTTCACTTTATTCCACTTATGTGTAGAGATGTTAGTTGTAAAGTGCTTCCTTACAGACCAAATTCAGTGAGATGTTCAGTCTAGTATGTCCAGGAAGGCCTATAGTGGAGCGCCCTAGTTCCATTACATTAACAATGTCTTTTTATTTACTTTTGGAGGCACAGAGTATCAGTAACGACTCTCATCTATCTATGTGCTTACCTGTTGGGGAATGGGGTTCTATCAAACTTGCTTTATAGAAAAAAGCTCCCCTGCAGACTCACGCACGGTGCACATAAGCACCATTTCTGCTTTTCTGCTTCTAACGAGTTTGTCTCCACACAGATCCAGTCCTACTTTAGGAGAGTGTACCCTAGCACTACACAAAGTTCATGCATCAATAACTAGATCAAAAATGGAGGGGAACTATAGAAATTAATATCCAAGTTGTAGGAAATGAGGAAGAGAAGGCCAGTGTATATCTGCAATAATGATGAGGTAGAACGAAGTATAGCAAATGTAAGAAACCCTTACAGGGCCTTTGCTCAGGTATCCTGACATTAAACAGAGACAGTATTCTGTGGCAGTATTTTCTCTTTCTAGCAGAGGCAAAATGAAGAAATAATACCTAAAGTCAGGAAATTCTCAGTATGTCCATTTGGTCATGAGAGGAAAACAAAAACCTGAACTTATATACTAGAAGAATTATGAAAACTGACATTATAGATTCCTTAGCAAATAATTAAATTAGGTGAAACTTAACTGAAAATGTTTCCCCTTTCAGTGTCTGCGGTGGGAGCGGCGAGCTTTTCCACTGAAGGATGAGGATACAGCAGCCTTATTATGCCAAGATGAAAGGAAGGATCAGACTGAGGGGACAAGCACAGCCTTCCATGATGAAGTCTCCTGTAGTACTACACCCGAGAATGGCCACCCTCCAAAAATGCAGTTAGATGGAATGGAAGAATATAAAGTTTTTGGTATAGGAGTTACTAATGTTAAAAGAAATAGGTGACAGGGAACATATTAAGAAAAGTATGTAACTGAAAGGAAAAGAGGAAAACCCCTCCACCCTCTCTTCTGGATCCCCACCTCCTCTGGTCACAGTTCCAGAACAGGAGGAGGTACCACACGTATCCATCTTTCACTGTTCAGGGAACATGCCAGAAGTCTCTTTTTTTCTTCCTGAATCACAGAAGTAGCTAGCTTCTCACCTACACAAATGCTAGTAACTTGTGTTTGCCAATAATACAAATCACAAGCACTAAGATATTAACTGCTGCAATTTGATGACAAATCACACCTGGGGCATTTGTTGAGGTAAGAGCCCCTCCCTGACAGTACCATTGATTTGCATCAAATGACAACTATTCTTTGTTTCTATTCTCATGGCAGTTCACTAAAATTGCCTCAATAATATATGAGAATATACTACTGTGTATACAGAATATATACACATACAATGC
The DNA here is from genome assembly GCA_028551405.1 of Uromys caudimaculatus. NCBI lineage: Eukaryota > Metazoa > Chordata > Mammalia > Rodentia > Muridae > Uromys > Uromys caudimaculatus. The sequence continues at coordinate 58,204,892 of CM052709.1, read as the reverse complement.
ACACATATGTAGTCTTAAAACTGCATGTATGAACTACTCTATGCAATGTTAAGTTGCCATGAATACCTAGCACAGGTACTGACAACAGACACCTGAAATCTTTGACTGCGGAGAGGGAGTTGTTTTTTCTTTTATTCTAAACATTGTTTAACCAATATAAGTTATTTATGGAAATTCTTATATCAGATAACGCAATATTCATTTATTTGAAATCATTGTTCTCTCCTGGACTAAGCACAGGCTTTCTGCTTACTCCTAACAGAATTAAGAGAAGCAACTTAAGAGTTTAATATATTGATACATTTAAAAACTATTGTCGTTGGAAATTCACTCTGAGTTTTACTTGCTTTATGTACCTCTTCAAGACAGCTATTTAAAATGTAAAACAGCATACAAATCATACTATGGTTGTAATTCTAGCTAATGTACAGCTAGAAGCTTCTAATTCGGTTTTTCCTTACCATAGCTTACATAAATACCTACTCTTACAGGCATCCTAGATCAAGAATTCAAGTTTTCCAAGACCAAGACTCTATATAGAATACTGAGGAGTGTACATTAAGGAAAATTCTTTTTGAAGCCATACCATTTTTTTTTTCCTAGATGAATGTTAAGGACAATTTGTATCAACCACTTTTTGTTATGCAAAGGAAGGTTACTTGATTTGTAGTTCCCATACTACTGAAAATCCTGGCTACTGAGCTTGGACTCTATGGGATTAGATACTTAAGGTTTTGTTGAGGATTAGAAATTAAACTGATCCCTGCAGAAGGGGTGGGGTGGGGAACCATTTAAATTCAATACTTACAAACTTTTGCTTATAGTTTTACTGTACATTTATTTTTAAAGAAAAAGATAACAAAAGCCAGAAAAATACAAGTTGTCCCAGCAAATAAATTCAAATCTTTGTCATGACTGATATTATAACCTTCTACATAGTTTTTTTAATTAAAGTTATTTCTATATGCCTTGTATTGTGTGATTTGATTAAATGCACAAAACTTTCATAAGCTAAAATAAAAACAAGTATTAATAAACTTTTATCTTACAGGGCAGGAAAAAGCCCAAGCAAGTTCTCTCTTCCAAGCCTATTTGTCAGTGTTCTTATTTTATTACTATTTATTTATGGATTAAGTCTGTATTCTATCATCTCTTAGCCTACTTCTTTCTTAGAATATATCCCTCCATCCATCCTTGGGGTCAAAATCTATCCTTCCAGAGTATTCCTGACTTACTCTGATTCTGCTAGAGGATACAGTTACACTGAAAATAAGTAAGAACTTTCTTTATTCTAATCCACCGCAGGAGCTCTGTTTGTAGTCAGAGCAGTAGTACACACCAGAAAACTCCTTCTGACTGGACCCTATGTACCAGGCTACTGTAGAGCCATACTTTTTTAGTCTTAAAATAGGAAAAATATATCTGTTCTAACAATTAATTATAGGACAATTTAGCAGTTAATATGATTATACCAAGTGTTTAAAAACTCACAAGACAGACATGATGCTTGCCATTTTGTGTTGAGTGCCCTCCACAGTCTAGGATACTATCGGCTTTCCAAAACCATGCTCTACGCTTTTAATTCTTAAGCACACAAATAGTTATGGTTCCATTTAGTGTACATAAGAGTTTATAGTGAAAACAACTTGGGTGACTTTATTAAAGTTAAAGAGCTAGAATAGGATATTCTGTTCTATTGGTATTCAACCCAGTGGCACTTCCAAGAGAAACCGTATGGTTCCTTTCTGCTCCTGGCTAAGACAACAGTTCTGTTTCATGCCCCTAAGAATGGTGGTTGAGTGAGAACCAGGGGCAGGAAGGAATTATAGAGTAGCCTGCTATGACAAAGAAAATACCTTGATAAGTCTGTGCTTGCATTTCAGAAACCCTAGGCTTCATACATTATTTTTATAGTTTTTAATAAACCAAGTGTAAGATAAAAAGTAAAAATAATTCAAATGCCAGACCATGACATGCCACCCCACCAAAGCTTCTAATTTTTGCCTCATTTCATTCATATTCTCGGCATATAAACAAATCACAAATGACGTGAACTAGAGAAAATATGGATGTCATTTGCTTTAGGGATAAATCAGGGAATCAACAGAACATTCTTTGTAAAAATACAGAAAAATGTTTTTCATAGTAGCTAATTTTCCTCTTTAGCTATTAAGACACATTTCTGTCTGTAATCTTAACAAATCATATTTTCACTCTTTACAAAAATCATTCTCTCAGTATAAACATGAATATTTTTCATCACACTAATTTCTAAATGGCATCTCTAAAAAGGTAGTTATTTCTAACCTCTTGAACATCCTGCACAATTGATTTTAATCACTGGAATGCAGCACTGCTTCGATTGCAATGTGATTGGTAGTCAATATTCCTCTTTTCCAGTAAAAAAGGTTTCATGAGCAGAAGCTGGGTTCCTTGTGGCTTCATCGATCAAGAGAACGTTTCTGAGCCGCTTCTGAGCAAACGTTTCTTAATAAGTTGATAACAGCTCTGGGGTCATCACTTCTCATAATGGCACTGCCAGACACAATCATGTTAGCTCCTGCCTGCAAGAAGTACACAGCTATGTGTTAGCAGAGAAGAAATCGAAACCTACGACCCGGACTAGCATTTCCACCCTTCCTTCTGTCAGTATTTTTCTAGAAGCTGACTGTAGCATGCTTAATTCACTGAGTTAGGAGGGGAAATGCTTAGACATGAGGCCACACTAGCATTTGTAAATAAGTCTACCACGTCACTGCACTTTTGGGCTAACTAGCCCTAAGTTGCACACAGTACCTCTGCAACTACTTAGGTAAAGCTTTAAACTCAACTCCATTCAGGTCTTTCCCTATGCATATCAATGGCCCCAGACACTAAGGAAACATTGTATCTGCTTATTTGTAGAAAGTCCGAAAGAGGACAATGTGAAAAATAAAAGCTATCCATAAAACACCACGAACATAGGTGCCTTGCCATTTTATGTCAGAAAGGATGTAAAAATATATTTCAATGCATTAAGTTCTAGTATGGCTTAGAGTGCTGGGTAACATTTTTAAATGTGGAGGCAAAGAAATGGGAGGGGCGCAGTGTTACATATACCCTAAAAACCTCAAATGAGATAACGCCAAATTTAGTTATCTGGGATCTGGGCTGAGGGAAGCACAATCTGTTGTGGAAGTCTCTGTTGGAAGCTGGAAAACTACAAGCTGAGGAAAAAGTTAAGGTCTTGGTATATAGCCTAAGCTGGCCTTTAGCTTAAAACTCAAATTTCTCCTGTCCCTCATTTCTCTACTTTTCATCGTTTGTATCTGGCAGAAAGGTATGTCCGTTATAGAAGAATACGAATTAAAATGAGCCATTTGATTTATGGTCACCTGCTGTTCTTAGGAAGGGTCGCCATCTAATGACACCCAGAAGCAGAACTAAGCTAGGGTAGTCCCTAGGCAAGACAGACTAAGCTTGCTAAATGGGAACTAGGCCTTAATTTTCAATAGAACTAGATCTAGTCACTTCTTATAAAACAAAAACAGGTAGCTAATACTTTTAAATTCTAAAGACAGCATGATTAGGCCATTTAAATGTATTTTTCTCCAGTTGAGAAGTTATCTTTTAAAAGAACTAAGACTGGAGACCAGGATTCACTATTTAACAATTCATGTTAGGAACTCACTTGTTCTTTACTTTCTAATCCTACATTTGAACAAAAAAATATTTTCTCATGAAAAAAATGATTTGAGCAATCCTTTGGTGCTAAGACTGTCCTGCAGGTATTAGCTATGGGTACTGTCCTAGTCACAGTTGAGGAGTAGTCTCACCTCCGCACACTTCTGAACAGTGTCAGGACCTACTCCGCCATCGACCTCTATATCCAAAGTTGGAAACTGGGTCCTCAACCAGTGAACCTAGACATACATGAAGAAACAGTGACTCCTACAGTGGACATGTAGGGGAAAGCAAGCACACAAAACATCAGAGCTGACACTAGCAATGAAATGGCTAAGCCTGTCCACAGCTACCTACAAATGTTACTGGAGATCACTTCAATAGTCTGAGCATATTATGTTTGTAAAAGCAGTTTATCAAATGACATTCAGTTTGTGATAGCTTTACAAAGACTGCAATGAAAACTCTCAAGTGACCCAAGGTCACAAAAGTAAGTTTAAAACTTTTGCAATATGGTTAAAATACTAATTTCTATTTAAAAACCTATCCTGCTGTATTACAGTATCTGAAGGCATCTCTGTCCTCTCACTTCCTAAACAGGACATGTCTCAATGACATATATTGCAGTTATGTCTACTGAATACACACTTATAGCAAAAACCTCACCCCAGAATTGAATATTTCTTTTACCTTGGGCATCATATCTTCCATGAATTTCTGCCCTCCAAACCCCGGTTCTACGGTCATTACCAAGGCCATATCTATTTGATTAGCCCATGGGGCCAAATATTCAACTGTAGTTCCTGGTTTGATGGCAAGGCCAACCTGTAACAGACAAATGCTAAATCACATTATTTTCCTATTGTATTATAGTGGCCTAGTTTTAAAAAAATCATCTTACAAAACAGAATATGAAAATTATCCAGAGTATAACAGGTTTTGTTTAACTTAGATTTATTTTTGCTACCTTATTTTTTGTTCTTATTAAAAAGTTCTTCTTCTTACAATATATTTGAGCATGCCCTCAACCCCTTCCAGATCCTCCCTACCCATCCAACTTGACATTTTTTACCTTTCTTTCTTAAAACCCAGCTGCCCATGTCCAGACCTTTCTCCATCAGTTTTTTCTCCCACCCATCTTACCAGCTCTGACGGGAACTAGGAGAAAATGAGACTCCTATCATCGACTTACCTTCATCCCATTCTCCCGGATGTCTTTAATCAAAGCCCCTGGGTTCTCAGTTGCCTCAAGATGAAAGGTATATTGATTGGCACCTGCCACAGCCATTGGTTTTACCCACTGTTCTGGCCTAGACACCATCATGTGCATATCTAGGAAGAAAAGACGTCTTCTATACATTACTGAGAGGAATATACCCAGCTCACAGGATGAAGTCAGCCTATAGGTTTGTTTATTTTGTCATTATGTATATAAATTATTCTGGCATTACAAAAGTGATCAGTTAAACTTTGGTATAGTCTTTATCCTAAAGGTACAGTTTGGTTATATTCACTTATGAAATAGTTTTTACACAAAAAGCACATCTGCTATATGTGAAAAGAAATGAAATCAGAAAACTGAGATCTAAGTCCAGGAAATGCCACTTTCACAGGAAGAAGTTACACTACCTATACAGCCTTGTTCTCTTCCAGAAAGCTACATGTGATTCCATATGCTCTTTCAGGTTATCTTTATTGAACTGTGATAGCACCATGAATGGATGCTCTAGGTCCTAGAAATCGAGCTGTTTCTCTACTGCCTCTGGGGTCATTCTTAGTGAGACAGTATGCAAAAGAAGATAAAATATGAGTTAGGTTGAACAGCTAATGCCAGCACAACTGGCATGATGTCAAGGGAACCAGCAGGTAGGGAGGACAGTGGAGCTCTGCAGGCTGCTGGGATTTATTCCTGCTAAGATGGGGAAAACAAAGGTTTCAGTGAAGTAACAAGGTCCAACCACAAGGGCTACTGTGACAGGAACCCAGGAGAAAGTCTTGTTCTGGAGGCACAGCCATCTAAAAGGTGAAAGGAAAATGCAGGTGCTGCCAAGGATTTGGCCTGAGCAAGAAGAAAAGGAGAGCTACAGTTCACTGAACGACAGAGAGAAAGCAAGCTGGGAGGGAGGGTGGCAGCCTAAAGTCTGATGTACTTGAACATAGGCATAGTCTTCTTAAAGTTTCTAAAACCTGTAGAGGAATTTTAATCCAGCAACATCTGGCAAGGGATCACATCCAAAGATATGATCCCACCAGATTGCAGACACACTCTGGATTACAGTATGATCTGGGAGAAATATAGATATACTCTTAAGTACACACCTTTAATCTTTAACAATGAAGGTAAATTTTAGTTGAAGAAAGCAGCCATGTTGAAAAGTGACATCTAATTGAGGGGGAGACAAAGTAACAAATCAGAGAAACATTTACTAGAATAATTCAGAGATAGGATACACTCAACACACATGAGAACAGCAGAGAAAGAAAGGCTACATAAGAGCAGCAAGAGAGGAAATATTGATGGTTTGGTGGGTGGTATGTATATATGTAAAACTGGACAGTTTTACAGAGATGGTAGAGAGAGAACAAGCTAGACACAAGAGAAGATAGAAGAACTAGCCAAAGAATGAAACAGAGCCAGAAGATTAGAACAGATTGTCAAAATTAGTATGAGGCCAGGCAGAGCAATTCAGTCAGAAGCTGAGAAAAGCCAGATTGACTCAGTCAGCTTGGAAGATTATATATACTGAGGTTAGAAGCTTCCAGGCTAGGCCTAGGGATAGTTAAAACAGAGAAGGAAACACTCTGGGCTCAGCCCAAGCTGTGTATTTGGCTCTTATCACCTCATCTGAGGAAATAAAAGCAAAGGGACATTTACAGAAACAGAATGTGTTACATGAGGAAAGGGTTGCTTCAAAGAGTCAAGACCACAAAAACCACCCTGTGACCAATTCAGTACAGGACAATGTGGAGAGTAATCAGCATTTTTCTTTTCAGGGGAGGGGTGCAGAGGAAGTACATTTTTGGCGTTGCTAAGATACATTTTAAAAATAAATTCTAATACTTCAGAATGAAACTAATAAGATTCAAACACTTTGGGAAAGAGCTAGATAATAACACCAGCAGCATATATTTCTAAACTAACAAAAACATGTTAATAGATAAAAACTTCATGTAATATCATCAGTCCTATGGTACTTCCTGAGGACCCAGCTATACTACTCCTGGGCATATACCCAGAAGACGCTCCAACGTGTAATAATGACACATGCTCCACTATGTCCATAGCAGCCATATTTATAATGCCCAAAGTTGGAAACAACCCATATGTCCCTCAACAGAGGAATGGATACAGAAAATGTGGTACATTTACACAATGGAATACTACTCAGCTATTAAAAACAATGACTTCATGAAATTCGCAGGCAAATGGATGGAACTTGAAAATATCATCTTGAGTGAGGTAACTCAGTCACAAAAGAACAAATATGGTATGTACTCACTGATAAATGGATATTAGCCCAAAAGTTCGGAATACCCAAGATTCAATTCACAGACCATATGAAGCCTAAGAAGAAGGAAGACCTAAATGTGGATGCTTCAGTGTTTCTTAAAAGGGTGAACAAAATACTCACAGGAGGAAATATTGAGACAAAGTGTGGAGCAGAGACTCAAAATAAGACCATCCAGAGACTGCCCCACCTGGGGATACATCCCATATATAGCCACCAAACCCGGACATTCTTGTGGATGCTGGGAAGTGCTTGCTGATGGAAGCATAATAAGCTGTCTCCAGAGAGGCTCAGGCAAGCCTGACAAATAGAGGCAGATGTTCGAAGCCAACCATTCGACTGAGTGTGGGGTCTCGGATGGAGGAGTTGGAAAAGGGACTGAAGGAGCTGAGGGGGTTTGCAGCCCCATGGAGGGAGCAACAGTGTCAACTGGCCAGACCCCCCCAGAGCTCCTGGAGACTGGACCACCAACCAAAGAATACACATGGACGGACCCATGGTGCTGGCCATATGGGTGGCAGAGGACCTTGTTGGCCATCAGTGGGAAGAGAGGCCCTTGGGCCTGAGGGTGTTAGATGCCCCACTATAGGAGAATGCTAGGGAGGGAAGATGGGAGTGGGTGGGTGAGTGGGGAGCACCCTCAGAGAAGCAGGGGATGGGATAGGGGATTTCCCAAAGGGAGACCTGGAAAGGGGAAGACATTTGAAATGTAAATAAAGTAAATATCCAAAAAAAAAAAAAAAAAAAAGTTCATCGGTTCTGGAACAGAGTCTAGTGCTCTTTAGTTGATCCTGGCTAGATATACAGGTGTTATGTGTGTTAGATATTTTAATGAAGACATTTCACTTCACAGTGCTAATCAGCACACAGACTATTAAAGAGAGCTTACTGCAGACCTTTTGACAGTTTACTTTGCATAGCGTCATTTTGGAGGTTTTCTGGTGTCGAGTGTGGTTTAAAATATTAAATAGAGAGGTTGGAGAGATAGCTCAGGAGTTAAGAGCCCTGGCTGCTCTTCCAGAATACTGGGGTTCCATTCCCAGCACCTACATGGCAGCTTGAAACTGTCTGTAACTCCAGTCTCAGAGGATCTGAGACCCACTTATTCCCTCTGCTGGCCCCAAGCATGCAAATGATTCATAGTCATACCTGCAGACAGAACATCCACATACATAACATAAACATAACGTAAAAATAAGTTATGTTTACAAAAATTAAACAAAAAGTTCCAGAAATAAACACATGATAAGTTTTATATTTTGCACCCCACAACAGCTTGCTCTCTGACTCCTGCATGGACACTATATACTACTGCTGGTTCAGCACTTGGCAGCTGGCTGAAGAGATTACATCCAATGTCCTGGTATCACAGTGCTTATGATCAAGTTACCCTATTTCTAGAAAAGTATTATTATTTTGTGTGTGTGTGTGTGTATGCATGGTGTGTTTAAGTACAGGTGAGTGCATGCCATGGTATGCATGTGGGGGTCAGAGGACAACTGATGGAAGCTGGGATGGGAAAAGGGACACAACTCAGGATGGTCTAAGCTTATAGAACAAATACCTTTTCCTTTGGTTATCTCGTTGACCCCTACTTTTTACTTGCTATCAGTAACACAGCACAAAAATAATGATGGTGACAACCGGGACAAGTCCTAGATGCTTCCTTTAAGTAATAATGCAATACTGCAATCCTTGCAACAATGCAGTAAGAAAATTTGACAGAGAATGCATCCACACCATTACAGTACATTGTCCTGTTCTATTTTATTAAAAGTTGTTGCTTCCTAATCACTGTGTTTAATTATGTTAGACTTTAACACAGATGTGTAAGAAAATGATGCTGTCTCCTGCAGTTGCAAATACTCAGCCAAGATATTCCTTATTTAAAATTAAGTACATCATCTTTTTAGTATGCTAATTTAATCTTTAATAAATGGTAAAAATCATATGTATACCAAAAAGTTGTTTTGATATCAATTATCTTATGATTTATAATTCCTAAATATGTGGTTTCTATGCTTATTTTATATATCTGTATACCTGGAGCTGGGTAAAAATTTGTCAGGAGAAAGGAGTCAAGGCTGGAGAAAGTTTAAGAAACCTTGCTTTGTATCAGGCATGGTCTTGCACATGGTCCTGTAGTACTCTGGAGGTGGAGTCTGGAGGATCAAGAGTTTAAGGCCAGGTACATGAAATCCTGCCTGCCCTTCAAAAACAAACAAACAAACCCACCCACAAACACCCTGTTCTTTTTATATAGTACAATGTAAGGGAGGTATCTTCTTGATACAGGTGATAAATAACAACTGGTAGTCAACCCTTGATAATAACATACATGATTTTCTCCAAATTGTAGGCTAACTACTCTTGGCACATTTGACATATAGGCAAAGCTCGAGTATGATGTTTTAGAGGGTTATTAAATCTACCTTTGACTTACAATGTTTTCAACACACAGCGTAGGCATCGTCACCCAGCCCTATGATAAGGTAAGGGCATGTGTAGGTGTAGCTGAGGACAGAAGACAGCAGGTTTCTAATACTATTTACAAGCTTCTTGGCAACAAGCACAAGGAAATTTGGCAGTGACAAGGTGACTTTGTTAGTTAAAAAACAAAATCTGTAAAAGCCATTTCCTAAAAGGAACAATTTAGCTGTTGTTTTTGTCTTTTACAAGAGAAAACTGGAGTTTGGGAAAGGCAGCTAGTTGAGCTCAAGCAATGTTGCAAACTGTCTCGTCAGAGGAATGTGTCTCTGCAAGGGAAGTGCGGCCTTCTTCCTGCTCAGGCCTATGATAATCAACAAGACATTACTCAAAGACGAACGTATTAAAATACATACTCTAAACTGCTTCACCAATGATATGTACTGTAAACAGCAGCATACATACAGCAATGAAGCACAGTCTCTACTAAAGAAATCCAATGCCACTGCACCCCTGACTTGGTTACACACCAAAAAACTAACTCATCACTGATTTGCAGAGCCCGTATGGATAGTGACAGACAATGTCTTATTATAAAAATGCCTTTGACTTCATATGAGCTAAAGAGGACTTCCATGTTTCTCAACACTACAGACCACTGCCTTGGATAATAAAGGCTTTTTCTTGTTACTTTACTTCTTAGATGTCTTTTGTACTCAAAACTAAGACTGAATAGTTCAGAGCTTTCAAAGGAAGCTGATATAGAGCTGTTAATATAAGTATCTCCAGAGGCTAAGGCAGGAGGATTCCAAGTTCAGGGAAGCCTGGATACAAAGTAAGTTCTAAGTCAACAAGGGGAACTTAGGGAGACCCTGCCTCAGGACTGTAAGTATAGCTAGGGCGGTGCTGTCCAAGTGCTAGCCATGCAAGCCTGGCGACCTGAGTTGGATCCCTGGAACTCATGAAAAATGGATATGGCAGTGTAGTCCCACTCATAGTCCTAGCATCTCCTGATGAGATGGGAGCTAGAGAGAGGGGAATATCAAGGAAGCTCTCAGGCCAGCTAGGTGGAGTATGCAGTGAGACAGTCCCTGCTTCAATAGGTTAGAAGGTGGGATATGACTCCCAAAAGCTGTCCTGACCTCCCCTCCACAAGCACACTGTGTCATCGTGTCGCACATATGCTTGCATGCATGCACACATAAGCACATACACGTTCATACCCCCACCACACACACACACAAATACATATATAAATTATTTAAAATACTAAAAGGCTATGGTTGGAATTGGCATGTGCCAGGTCTCAGTTGCTCTCCAGTTACATCAACAAAACCCTAGGACCTTATAGGTTATACAACTTATGAACTATTTGTTTATTTTTAAAGATTTTACTTTCAAGTATGTATACATGAATAACACATACATGTGTATGGGTATGTGCATATAAGTGTGGATGCTTACACAGGCCAGAAGCGGGAGGTACAGTGGTTGTGAGCCATCAGATGTGGGTGCTGGGAATCAAACCCAGGTCCTCTATAAAAGGAGGACATGCTCTTAACTGTGGAACTGCACCTCTAGCCCTGGTCTACTTGTTAAATGCAGCAATGCGTCAGTTATCTAACGACCAAGGTCTAACAACCAAATCAAACTGCTTAGCTATAGAAAACAAAGGGCTCAAACCCCAAGTATTAACACAGTGTATTCATCTTTATTTTGGAAAAATTTCCTGAAATATTAATTAGCAAATTTATATACACCCACACCATACATATCCACCTAAATCCAGGAAGAAAAAGTGGAGTGTATATGGGGCTGGTACTGCACCAGGAAAGACTAATGATAAAAGATTAAAAAAACACTGAGAAGTGAGCCTATGAGTCAGAATATAAGAAAGACTAATGAATGAGAAAGACGGCAGTGGGATATGGGAACAGAGTGACTTATTTAATCATTTCTCATAGTCAGTGTAACAGATGTAATTTTAAAGTCATGTCACACAATGCTAGCATATTCAATTAGACTCTTACTTTGAAAATTCTTCTCCAAAACAATGTTTAACACAAGATTATATACAACTACATAAAATTTATAAGGATGAACATGTTGGCAAACATGAGGTAATAATTACATTTTCTTTGGTTCTCTCAAAATAAATGAATCTTTTCAGCCTGAATAAGGATGGCTATGAATAAGACTTATGCAAAATTGCAAATGTAATTTATGAGATTTTTGGTTTTGTTTAGTTTTTATAACTCAAATGTGTGATTCTCAGATGTGAATTTTGCAGATGACAATAGCATGTTGCATGTCAAAAGGCTGGGCACACTTACTAGAGCCGGCATTCCACATGGGCACATTTGCTACAGCCTGCGCTCAAGGACAGACACACTTGAGAGAGCCTGCACTCAGCATGGACACACTTGCTAGAGCCTGCACTCAGGGTGGTCTGCCTTAGTAGGAATGTCCTGTGTCTACACTGCTGATAATAGTCAAGACACATGTGGCTATTGTAATTTGATTATTGAAATTAGAAACTAAATTTTTATTTTAATTGAAGTAGCTACATATGGGTTTTAGAGCTAACTCACTGAACAGCACAGCTAGAGTTCTTCATAAAATTGCTCTACTGGCAAAAAACTTAAGATTCACTTAATCATATAAGTTACAGAAACATTATGAACTTGGATCTGTTTCAATTCAAATAACTTTTAGGTTGGAGTGATCTAAAAAGAAACCACAAACCAACAAGGACAAAAACGTTCAGACTTCCTACCCTATGACACTGAAAGGGAACACATCTGCAGAAAGCCTACATTTGAAAGAAGTAAACTGGCTGTTGGACCACTTAGTTCAACTGGTAGTTACACTAAGTGTAATTGTATGTGTTTAGCCTTAAGAAGATTTTTTTTTTTTTTTTGGTTTTTCGAGACAGTTTCTGTGTAGCCCTGGCTGTCCTGGAACTCACTCTGTAGACCAGACTGGCCTCAAACTCAGAAATCCGCCTGTCTCTGCCTCCCAAGTGCTGGGATTAAAGGCGCGCGCCACCACTGATCAAAGGTTGGGGATGGAGAGCTGACTCAGCACCTAAGAGGACAGTCTGCTCTTCCAGGACCCTGGTTCGGTTCCTTGCACCCACACTGCAGCTCACAACCTTCTGTAATCCCAATTCCAGGAAATCCAATGCCATCCTCTGGCCTGAGGGTACTGCACACACATACTGGCAAAACATCCAAACAAATGAACTATAATGAAAGAAAATCACAAGATGAGTTCTCGCTCTACCTTTGAATTTTACAGTCTAATAAACTAAAGGAAGGTCTAAGAACAGACTGCACAGTGGGTAAAAGTCAATCTGTCTCACTGAACAGTAGAAAAGCATTAACTTGGTTCCAGGGTTTAGAAAGGCCCCCCTGAGGAGATGACAACCAACCCTAAAGCTGACAGGAGACCCTCCCTCACACAAGAGTTTTCCCAGGTAGAATCAGTGTCAAGGCCCTGGGGAAGGGAAGGTGTTGGACTGCTAAGATCGAGCTGATGACGCAGCAGCACAGGAGAAATTAGGAAAAGGGTGCAAGATGAACTTGATCAACCAACCCCCTTTCCTTTATTTAAGCAATAGAAGCAGTTTTAAACGGTGTAACAACCCACTTACCAAAGAAAGGGTCCTGGCCTAGCTGCTTTCGGAGGCTTTCAACCACAGGGTGACCAAAAGTAATGTTGGGAACAAAATGCCTGCAAGACAAAAAGAAAATCTTACTCCGAAAACCTTTCCAATCCCACTTCTGCATTTTTCAATATGAATTCTGACAAGAGAACAAAGGAATGTTTAGAATTCCAATTTTTTCCCAAATAATCCTTAACATTTTTAGTATTAGACAAATTAAACAAAAATAACCAGGTACGATCAAGTTTACAATTAATGTCTGCTGTCACACATATCTTCATAACGTCAAGTCTATAATTCATAACCCATGGTAAGCAGAAATGGAAAAATGACAAAAGATGGTTCCTGACTTGCTCAAAGAACACACCAGTTAACACAGGATTCGATCACAGTTGTTCTGAATCTTAGTTTCTAATCCACTTCAACCACAGGCCACTAAATTAGTTTATTTAAACCCTTTAAAAAATAACCATTAAAAAAATAGCGATGCTTATTGGAGCTAGTCATAGTGTATTGAGAGCTTAGTTCACGCCAGGTGTTATATCTTTCTTCATACCTCAGACTAGTAAAAATAGGTTTGATTTACATCCCGTTTGAAGAACATGGTATCTAACACCCTTCGATCATCTGGTTCATAATCTGTAGGACAGATTGCAAATTAAGTCAGCCTGACACCAACCCCAAAGCATGTAACCTTTAAACTCCTTGAATGTGAGCGACATACAAATATTCTGAAATCCAAATAAAACCACAGATCTGAGACAATTCTGCTCACAAGCATTTTGAATGAGAGAAATTCAATCTGCACCCCTTTCTGCCCTCACTAACCAGCCGACCGATCAAGCTTTTCATGAATAGAACCGTTGAATGGAAGAAGAGCAAACCCCAGGACAAGTGCATGGACGGGCTCTCACACCCAACTGCTACAGCAACAAGAAATAAACTACAGTGCTATGGCCCTGAAATGTAGGCTGTGAGAAAAGAGGAACAACACTGTCCATGGAAATGTGAAGAAAGAAAATAGCAAAAGAAAGATTAAAATACATATTTTAAGTATTCTGTAGAATTCTGAAATATTAGAAGATCACAGGACTTATGAAACATTGATATCTGTAGGACCAGAAAAGCCGAAAAGGAAGAGAAGGCAGAAATAAGCAAGGTTGGGTCAAAGGGGCAAGGGTGTTGGCCGAAGCAGGAGTAGGCTCCATCAGATCAAGGGGTCCAATGCTACACGCAGGTGTTCAGAGTTGATTGCACTATAAATATCAAGTGGGGTATTAGAGCAAGAAGCAAGTAATAAAATACATACAATAAAGCATCAAGATGAACTGGGCAATAAGTTGCAAGAAGGACAGCAGGTGTTAATGACAAAAACAGGCAAAAAAAAAAAAGAAGAGGGTCTGTCAACATTGATTAGATTCAACAGGGAGTAAGTAAAAGAGACTCAACCATAGTTAAGGCTTTTTCTAAATACTTCCCATACATTAAACTTTAAGTATGGCAACCCAGGAGAAAGGTGACACCTGCATTTTACAGGCAAGGGAATGCAGCCCAGTGTCATATAATCAGTAAGTGCTGGCAGTGGGAGTTAACCCAGGCAATGAGGCTACAAAGTCCAGCATTCACCTGCCAGTACAGACCCTGAAACAGTAGTCCTGGGGAGGGAGCAGGAACTCACACTCTCAGGATAAACCCGAGAGGGCCAGAACAAGTGGACCATGGCTAAGTTCTCTAAGCAACCGATCCTTGCAGGTTCAGTGTCTAGTATTTAGAAGATTCTCCCACTGCCTGTCCAAGGGCAATCACTGTCAGGGCTCCATCACACACTGGTGTTAATTACACCAGAAATAAGGGACTAGCAAGCAGGCAGCAATCCAACAGACTGTTCTACAACTTTGCACGCTCTTCAATTGCATATACTGTTCTTTTAGTTTACTGTGGGGCCTTGAAAATTAGTTTGCTCAAATTTAGTTTTCACTTATTACTAAAACAAACATAGTGACAAATATTATGAGCTGAGAAGCTGAGAACCTAATAAATACAAAATTTACTTGAGAAACACAAGAATAACATAAAAAAACTACTGACCTCCAAGTTATGTGAACAATCTGTGCTCCTGGTGATGAATTCAGTGAACTGGGGTCACTAAATTCACCAAGAGCCCAATGTGCACCAATATTTTCACAAGAAACTAAAGGCTTGTGGCTAAGCCATAACCAAAAGGTGCAAAAACCTAGGCATGGAATCAGGTGTTTCGGAACTGCCTGGCAACAAGTATCATCAAAGGATTTCCAGACTCTCTATGAGGGCTGCTGAGGTTTCAAAAACCTAAGAACATGGATTTTTATCAAATGCATCAGATTTCTTACCAAACTAGAAAATCCTAAATTAAAGAACAGGAATTCACCAGAAAAGTCAGTTTCATCACTATTTCATTCTGACATTCCCCACAACCCCTCAAATTCAGTCCTTTGGAGTAAAATCTGAAAGAAGGAAAATGCACCAAAGATCCTGAGACCTGGATGGGGACGTGCTGGGGACAACCCACAGCTGCTGTAACGCAAGAATCTAAGTTTCCTCTCTTAGCAGGTTCCATCACCATCCATATACTTTAGTTGTAACTGGAAGGCAGTCTACTGCAGACAAATCAGCAAACAAAATGTAAGAGGATTAAGGTCAGTACAAACAAAATGCTCCAAGATGGGAGCCAGAAAACAATTTCCCTGGATCAGGACCTGTAGAGTCTTTGGCTGGTGGCAGTTGGCAGATAACATTAAGAAGCAAAACTGGGCAGGTGAGACAGGCTAGAGGGGTAGGCCCAGGACACAATGAGGAACTGTTAAAGATGCTTGCCTCACTCAATTCCAGACAAGCAAGGCCTTACCAGAATACAGAACATAGTGACCAAATCTTTGATATCCCCACCATGGCCCACCGGCAAAAGTCAGAAATTCAGTATTCATGTAAAATCTCTCCACCTTAAAATCCCAATGACTAATTTAGAAGTATCCCTGTGCTCTGCTCCCATGGTTGGGATCAACACATTCCGGTTAGCATCCTACCATGGGGTGTTTTGTGCTTCTCAAAATGTTTTTCCAGAAAATAAATCTGTCCTTTACTTCAGATATCTAACCATATTTGTGTCTGGTTAGCATCCCACCATGGGGTGTTTTGTGCTTCTCAAAATGTTTTTCCAGAAAATAAATCTGTCCTTTACTTCAGATATCTAACCATATTTGTGTCTGGCCACCTAGTGTTTCCCAGCCTAATTTCTGACTTTCTAGATAAATTCAGTTGTAAACAGAGAAGAAAACTGGGGGTGGGGGGGTGGGGGGGGAGAGGCAGGGGAAGGAGGAAAATATTTTGAGGCTGGCCACCTTTGTAAAGGGATCCCACAGCTCTCCTCTGGAGACACTGCAGTACATCACATTTGTCTACTCTGCCAGGGCGATGGGAAAGAGGCTGTACTTCCCCAAACTGGTTTTCTCTTTTGCAAATGATGAATAGAAACAACTTATACTTCAAAGAAAAAAAAAACAACAACAACAACCCAAAACGTAGGTATAGATTTAAAGGCATAAGAATTATACATGAAGAATTTAGGTTTTCCAAGCCAGTGCATCTTGGTAAAAGTAGAATGATTTAAAAAAAATTTTTTTGCCCTATTTACTAAACTTATGTCTACTATGAGGAAGAGGGTCTGCTGGGGGGGGGGGGCAAAGGTGACTCTCAGAGCTACTATTACTAAGCAACAAAAACATGCTGGACTTCTCTTACCAAGGAATGAGAGATCCTGCTCTTGGGAAGTTTACAGTACATCAGGAGAGAGATAGAATGAGACCTGGCATTGTACCTTACTCTTCACTGATAACATATTAACCTCAAAAGGTACCTGGACAGCCCACAGGGCCCTGGCCCTACACAAAGAACCAGATAACTAAAGAATACTCAGGGCAGGAGACACAGTCTTATCCAATACCAAATGGTCTGCTCTAAAATATACACACAAGTGGCATTATACAGACTGAGCAGGTCACATTTATGTATTTAGGGATATATGTATTTTTATTACATGTATGTAATAATTAATTTAAAAAGAAGCCATGGATTTGAAAGAGAGCAAGGAGGTGTATGGTCCATGGGAGGGTTTGGTTGAGGGAAAGGGATGGGGGAATGATTTAGTTATATTATATATAATCTCAAAAAATAAGGTTAAAAAGCCAGGCATACTCAGGAGGCAGAGGCAGGTGGATCTCTGTAAGTTTGAGGCAAGCCTGGTCTACAGAGTGAGTTCCAAAACAGTCAAAGCTGTGTGTCCAGGACACACAGAGATACCCTGTCTCAAAACACCAAAAAAAAAAAAAAAAAAAAAAAAAGGAAGGTACCAGAACACAATGCCAGCTGCTTCTAAGTACTGCCATCATCAACATTCCTATTAGCAAAGTGAAAGAAATGGTCTCCATCCATTCATTCTGCATCAAGCAGACTCACACTTAGACATGTAATCTGTTCCATGCTGAATGTTCCTACATTCTCTGAGGCACCAAAATCAAACACCCATCTCTACAGTACACATTCTATTCAGTCAAGGGCTTTCAAGTAAGTGTTAAGAAAAACAAGAGATTTAACCACAGAGAGCAAAAAGAGACAAAATTGCTATGGAGAAAAAGCCAGTGACATTAAAAAGAAATTGGTGTAACTGAGTGTGGTGACCCATGTGTCTGTAATTCCAGCATTTGGGAAGCTGAGGCAAGATTTTGAGTTTGAGGTCAGTTAGATTTACAAAGACCTTGTCTCAACAACAGGACGAACAGCAAACCCCCAACAAGAAAAGTAACACCCTGTTTGTAAATAACACAAATTTGCCAATGTGACTGAGGGCAAACAGATTTTGCTTATTTGAAATAAATGTATTTTTCTGTCTCACCCTGAGGTTTTTTATAATTGTATGCGAACTTCCGGTGGAGAAATGCTAGTCAAAAAGCCAAGAAGATTCAAGTTCCAAGTCTGTCACAATCTTCTGTAATCTTGAGCAAGTCTTACTGCCTCCTTTGGGTCTAGGTTTGTTTCCTCACTTTAGAGCCGACTTAGGAAGCTTGTACCCTGATTCTGAGCATTATAAGCTACAACTACGGTGCTTAAAAATTACTTACAAAAAACTGACCTCCCTGAAGAGCAGGGTGCCTGAAGAGGAAATAGACAGGAAAATCAGAATTCGAATGGTTATTGGATACAACTAACAACTGCAGAGAATCTGTTACATGTCAGGCACAGGACTAGCTCGTTTCAAGTTCCCAAAGACGCGGAAGCGTTCTATTATCAATACTACTTCCATTTTCCTCACACTGAAACCGAATCCCACTGAAGGCTGAAGCGGCTAATCTAAGACAAGTCGGCAAGTGGTCGAACTTAGGAACCCCATCCAGGTGTCAAGCTCATAACCTTTGACGAGTCTGTCTCCCAGCTTTGTTGAGAACTAGTTATCTGAGTTTGAGCAAGTCGTGCCTGCCCCGTTGGGCCTCAGTTTCTCCACGAATTCACGACAGAAATGTCCTGAACACTGGAGGTGGCTCCTGAGTCCTATCACCACAGGTTACGGGATGGCGGGGAAGGACCGGGGACTGGGCCCCGAAGTCAGCCAGGGCCGGCTCGGTGCCCTCAGCAGCGCGCTTGGAGAGGCAGCCCGTCGTACAGGGGCGCCGTGCACCCAACAGGCGCTCGCTGAGGTGCAGCGACGCCACCCGCGCGGCCAGCCCGCCCCGAGCCCCGCGGAGTTACCCGTCCATTACATCCAGGTGCAGGTAGTCGGCCCCCGAGTCCAGCATGCGCAGGCACTCGGCTCCCAGGTTGGCCAGGTCGCTGTTGAGGATGGACGGGCCGATCTTGCAGCCCGACGCCATGGTGCCGGTTCCCTAGAGCGAGTGAGCCCACGAGAGCCCGGGCCAGCCAAGACTTCGTCCCGATTGGGCGCGCCTCACTGGCTCCGCCCCCTCCCACCTCGCACTGTCTTCCGGACTCTGCCGGAAGCAGCTGCCCTGCGGCGAGGAAGTCCCGCCTCCTCTTGGGGGTGGGCCTGTCAGCTGGATGACTAGGGGCGGAGCCAGGTGCAGAGCGTCTGCCTCCTGTCTTGGATTTTCCGGTGTCTTCTGTCTTCTCAGTATAATGGCTTCTTTTCCTTTTGGAAGGAAAAATAGTTTATTGAGTATAATGTAAGAAAGCTACGGGCTGATCAGCTAGACTATCACCTACAATGTAGGAGTTCGTTTTTAATTTTTTTCTGTTTCATACATGTGTGCCATATATTGCGATCATATTCAACGCCTTTAACCTCTTTTACTCCCCTGCCACTCCCCCTGACCCCTTCTCCCCAATTAATCCCTCTCCTACTTAAATAAATTCGTGTGTCTGTAGATTTTGTGCAGGGAGCCACAGTTGCTTGTGCCATCATTAATTGCAACATTTCATAGAATTCTCCCACCCTCCATCCTTACAGTCCTCTTTACCGGGATGTTCCCTAGTCAAGCTGCTGATGATCGGTGACTGCTGAGTACTCCGTGCAGGAATTTCTGCAGTAGCCAGTTTGATAGAGTTGTTATCCAGCCATAATTCTTGAAATGAATAAGTGTCCTAATGTGAAAGTGTCTGGGTCAGGAAGAAATGAAAAGGTATATGAAGATACATGTGGATGGAACAAGAACAATTCCTAAAGAATGAGGATAAGGGATCTCACAGTTTTATTAAAAACATGGTGGCAATTTAGATGCCATGGTTTCTTCGGGGGACACAGTCGGAGGACATTAGTCTTTAATATTCTGACTTGGAGATATACCAGCATTCCAAGTCATAATCTGGGCAGTGAAGTCAAGTTGGCTCACTGTCTTCCATATCTAAATTCTGCTTTCTTTCGAAAAAAAAAAAAAATAGAAGATAAGAAACAGGAGTAGATAGGAACCAAATGTGAGGTAGAGGGACAGCAGGTGTTTACCCATAAGTGACTTTAGACCAGGTATAGAGTGGAGGTGTGAAGAATAAGAGATAAAGGAAGGCACAGTCGTCCTTCAAAAATGATCCTGAATGAGCTAGCCCATACCCAATGGAGATAAATGAAATCAGAGCACATTAAATGATTTTTAGATTTATTTTATTATATGTGCATATTCAAACACAGAAATCGTAAGCTTTCATAAATATCTTTCATAAACATCTCAGTATTTATTCAGATGCATTTTTCCATGCTCTTTGGTCATTCAGTATTCATAACAGACTTTATAGTCATCTGAAGGAAGGTGGCTGTGTAGTCAAGCCTTTGTTTTTACCTACAAAATGGCTAATAAAGGACTTTAATCCCATGGTCACAGTGACTATGAAAAATATCATGGAGGTACGTAGATTTATAATCCTAAATGATCCTTAAATAATATAAGTAATTTTATCATAAACTTTTCCAAATACATTCTGCCCTCTACTTGTTTTTATTCTCCTGAGTGTCAAATTAAAGTTTGCTTCTGAAATGCTGCAGTTGAGACCCACAAAAATAAATGAGGAAGTGGGACAGTTTACTCACTGCTGAGACACAAGGCCATGGATTGGTAGTGTGAGGTCACAGAGTGAAAGTGGGACTCTATGTGACAGCAGCAAATTCTGGGGAGTTCTCTGGTAAAGTATCCTGCGTAACTCAAGGAAGGTATTTAGTTCATGTTTTGGACTATAATTCTATTCATTTATGACCATTTCTTCCCTATGGATCTCTGTACATACACTATTATTTCCTTGGAAACTCTAGGAGGTGGGCAGCAAAGTGGAGAAAGTTCGTCACTGACTAAAAGAACAGATGCTAAAAGAGAATGCCATCCTGTCTTAAGGTACACTTGGAGGCTCGAAGCAGAACACCAACGGATGCCTGCAGCACTGCCGTGTGCCCAGTCGTGCCCTTTGACACTGTTATTCTCAGTGGCTTGTTCCAAGGCACTCAGTAACTCACTTCCCTTGTCAGAAGAATCAAATAATTTAATAGAATTATAGAAAACACTGAATGCTGCAAATGAAAGTAAAATGTTTGTTCTAGAAAATTCTGCATCCAGGATTTAAACTGCTTTAATCTGAAGAGTACACATGGGTATCCACTATTGTGGATGACGTATTTTTATTCCAAGGTCTCTCTATAAAGTTACTTTCCAAAGGAGCAATTTTAGTTGGATGTAGTTTTTTAATACCTGGAAAGTGGGTGCCTGCTTTATCCTTCCTCTGAATGAGATAAATATATTAAGCATCACAGATTAAGATATGATCTAATTTTACTAATATTATATTGATCAAAAGTGATAATTAGGTCTTAGTCACATTTTGAATATTACAAAAGATTGTCAATTAACTTGAACTTTTATCTTTACTATTTTTTAAATTATTCCTTCAAACTCCAGGTAACAGTATTCCTGAGAATACATCTTGTGACAGTCTTATGCACATACATATACTTTAGTTACCACACATAAACAGTCAACACATTACATTCAACACGTTTAAGGACACATTAAATGGAATAGATGAGAAATCTCAAAAGTCTCAAGACGAGAGCACTCCCACTCTGTAAATCCCCATTTCTCAGAGTGGACACGTCATTTTTTCCCCCAAGATAAAACATTACTTAGCTTATTGAAAAAGTTAATAATAGACTTCCATATATGACAGTGAAGGAGTCAGGTTAAAAGGCAGACAGACCAGTGAAATCATTTCTCAAACAGCCCAACACATTGAAAATATATGAAGGTATTTAGGGTTATTATTGAGTATTTAACAACTCTTTGACGTCTATACTTCTTAAATATCTGACACAATCATAGAGATTTTGAGTCACGAATCCAAAAGAGGGAACAAAGCATGGACATATAGACACACATAACTCAGACACTTGTAATTACCAAACATAAGGCCTCTAATGCTAATTGAGCAGCATAGTTTTTAACAGGCAAAATATATCAGCTTAGAACCAGAAAACCACTTACATGTCTACTTCTGCACTTAGAAACAAATTGAGCATTAAGTTTAAATGATGTGAAGGTGTTATAACACAGAAAAGGTTCGTTTACCTTCTGGGTTTCCCACACTTGTTCTCAGCCAAAAGGCCAAAAAGGTGGTGTGGCCCTGATTTTCTGACCTGGGGGATTTTAAATTTTATCCTAGTTAACTTATAGATTAACTTTCATTCTTGTGGTGGATGGGATCATAGCCCCAAAATATATTTGATTTTATAAGTCACTGTGCTTATTTAATAAATAATTCTAACATAAAAATCATTTCCTTTATGATTTGTATGGGTTTATAGGTATTTTCTTTATAGTATTCGCTTCATAGCCAACATAGTCAACATTTAAGCATATAGAATATATTTTAAATTCATCTCAACATAATCAAAATCTCTGTTTAACTTCTACTTGAAGACTAACACACACACACACACACACATACACACACACACACACACACACACACACCCATACCAGTGTAGGTGTGTTATGAGATTTTTCAATGTTTAGTAGTTACATTTCTCTAATGTAAACTGCTAAACTTTTGAAAACCATTCAAGAACTGTATGATGCCCAGCCCTTCAATAACTCACTAAGTACTGGCCTGATAAGCCTTTCAAATTTTATTCTTTTTTTTTTTTTTTTTGAAGTAACTGCACTTCAAGTTAAAGCCCTATTTGTAGTATATACAAGCTGTCTGAGTCTATAAAGAAATTGATTACTCTGACTTTCCCTCATTAACTGAGATCTCCAAAGGATCATAGACTATTTGACAACTGAGAAAAAGTTATTTTCTGATCTAGTTCTTACAACTTAATGTATGAAAATATGCCCTCAGGGGCAGGCACAAGGACAGTAAGGGAAAGTAATCCTCTTTCCCAATAGGGCCTAATCTGAACGTTGATGCCGTCAGGGATAGAAGTAGGAATGCCATCTCTTTTGAGCAATGCTATTTACATTTAGCTTTTTAATAATTATATAGCTGTCTATGTTATTAATTCAGAATCATATCCGAGATTCTAGAACATTCTCTAATACAATAGATATGAAATGGAGTGATATGTGGCATCAGAGTTTTGATTTATAGGATGTAGTGAAAGGACAGTTAAAAAATAAACTTTGAAAAGTCCACAGCTCTAAAAATAGTACTTTTTTTTTTTTTTTAAATAACCAGCTATATTATTGACCCAAGCAAAAATGGCTGCAGGGTTTATAGTTTAGTTTCTCTAATCTAATTATTTTTTCTTGGCTGGTTGTTTCTATGTAAATTTCTATGCATAGAGCCACCTAATGTAAAATTTTGAAACTACAAAAATAAACATTGTCGTGAGATGTATAATGTGAGAATCTTAAGAGACTGCATTCCCTTTTTAGAACTTATCGTTAGTATTATGAGGGCAGTAATATTAAATATTCTCAACTGTCGGTAATACTGTAGATTCTTAGCTGCTCAAAGCGAGCAATACACAGTGTGCAGCAAGACAGCTTTCCCATTGTTCTTCCCTGTTACAGTCTTCACACAGCTAAAGACTCTGAGCTATTGATTTTTAAGATGTTTCTGAAACATTAGGAGTTTTGGCAGCAAGATGCACTTGGACTTAATGCCACCCATGGGCTATAAAGTGCTGTTTTAGAATTAATAATTTTTATCAGAAACGTTTTATCGTCAGCAGTCGTCTGTAGAGTGCAGAGCTCCTGCCATTCAGGACTAAACATGGGACTCATCTAGTGCTGAATCTGTCTCCCCCAGCTCAGGAGGAGTGAAAGGGAATTGGCTGGTCAGCAGGGGATTCTCCATGCCATTTTCCTCACTGATATGAAGGACAGTGTCTCCATGCTGTAGGAGGCTGGATGTCTCAAGGCCAGTGAAGTCATCGGGGTCTGACAGTTGAGTGGAGAGGGGGCTGTGTGCTGCAGCACCTTGCACTTCTGCGTCCTCCTTTTTTTCTCCTTCTTCAGCAAGAAGGGGCTCACTCTGTGATCAAAAGGATCATAACATCATGGCCAAGTAGTATGGGTACCAGAAAAGAGCATAAAAAGTTCTGCATGGCTCTGACTGGACAAGGGATCAAAGGTGAATTCCAGCCTATGTCATAAGTAGGATCTATAAGGACCCTTCCAGCTTTCAAAGCCTTGGTTTTCTACTCTTTGACATAGTGTTTGTTTTTTTCGGGGGGGGGGACATGCTTATAGACTATAAAAATGAACCAATTCAAATGATGTGCTAGCTACACTTCTTTTTAGCTATAAAAGCCTATGCAAACATGTATACTAATATTACCATTTAGGTTTTAAAAATATCACATCAGAATATGATACCTGTGGAGATTTATTTATATAAGCAAAAGAAAATAATATTAAAACAATGGGAGAAACATTTTAAGATCATCTGATCTTTAGGACACAGAAAACTATGTAAAGGCTCCATCAATGCTAGTAACTTCATTTGCTGTAATTGAAAAATAACTACACATCAAATTTCTGTTGTCAGTGATTATTCCAGCTGAAAAAGAATTTCTTTTTATGTTTTCCACTAAGACTTCTCTTGGTTTTCTTAATTATCGATACATTGTTAATCAAACGCTTTATTTAGATTTTCTTTTCCACCATGGCAAAAATAGTATCTGTTTGGGCAATAAGACTTTACAGAAACAAACTTTATTATTTGGAAGAAATGTGCATATCTAAATGTTTCCTGCAAATACGGATTCAGGGAACAGGTCTTTCCTATCTCTGCAGTGCCCTCACCTGCTTGGGAGACAGGCTATGAAGATCTGCAATGATAATGGCAGGGGATGATGTGAGCACTGGCTTCTCTGTTCCTTCTGGCTTCCTAGCTCGGCCTGGGCTGCAGCTCTGTGGTTGGCCCATGGCAGGAAGTATGTCTGTTGGGGCAGCTGTTGGCTCTGGCTGAGCCTCAATGAATGTCACAGATCGCTTCTGATCAACTGTAAGTAAGAGGCAAACCAATAGGTAGGAGAGAATTGACTGCTGATGTTTAATAATGGCAGTGATTCATCATAAAGACATTGCTGGTTTGCAATCAGTGAGATCCCATATGACCATTTTATGTATTTTGATTTCACCATCTTAAATAGAATAGGAGTGAAGAGAGAAAATAATTTCTACATGAGTGCCCTAAAATAAGATTTGCAAAGGTTAACTTATCATAATGACCCTCCTAGCAATGGTCCTACAACTAAAAATCCCAATGATTTATTCTCTGTGCCTTTGTTTTTAGTAAGACACAGAATTTTCTAGTACCTGGATTGAGTAGAGAAACTACAACCCTTTGTTTTATATTCAAGTTTTGGAATGTTAACAATTTACCTTGGGTTGCTCCATTTACCTAAGTTCCCTGGGAATGGGGAAAGGTCAGGAAAGATGAGAAAAAAAGTGGTGAAGGTTCCTAGGATACTTGTCCTAAAAGCTCCCTAAGGTGAGCTTATTACATCAGCTCAGGTTCTGCGGGATCAGAAGGGACCCAAGAGGCTTCCCTCACCAGATGGCTTTGTTTTAGGTTGAATGCTCCTGCGAGTGGTGGACAATCGTGCTCCATGACGATTTCTGGGTTCAGTTTGAGTCTTCTGCCTTGACAGGAGAGGGCGTCTTAGCTGAAGAAAATAGATAAAATAAAACTGGCAAGAAAGTCCAACTGTCTGGGAACAACAGACACGGTGGGCAGGTGACTCTGACTCGGCTGTCCTACCTGTTCTTTCTTGTAGCCTGGGAACATTCATGGACATGAAATGCCAAATTTGAGAATTTCAGTGGATAGGAAGCCAAAAATAATGTTCAGTGCCTGACATTTGCATACCGGAAGCTATCGCTGAACATAACTCTCAGAGAGATATATTAAGAAGCCTAAGCCTCTAGCAAAACATTAGAGTCAAGAAGCACCCACAGATGCAGCAGGCAGAGCTTCACTCAGAGTTTTATTTGCAAAATAATATATGAGCCAGGACTGGTGGATGCACCTGGAATGCCAGCACTCAGGAAAGTGAGGCAGGAGGATTGCCTGCGACACCAGCTTGGACTACATAGGGAAACTCTATCTGGAAATTGAGAAATGAGAGATGAGAAGAGAGGGGTGTGAAGGGGAGAGAAGGAAGGGAACAGAAGGGGAAGGAGGAACCACTGAGAAATGGAGGAGTCTCACCTAAGGAACGCTGTCCTCTAACACCACTCCCAGGCTGGCTTCTAAATCCCAACCCCCTCCCTCAAGCCTCCTAAGTGCTGGGAATGTGGGTATGCACCACAGCACCCAGCTGAAAAAACCATGATCTTCTGTTTGAGTCTTAAATGAAATCCCCAGTTTCAGTGTGAGGAAGGACCCGTCTTTGTCTCTCTATAAAAGCAGATGTCTGGTGAACTGTGGAGCAGCAAGTACAAGCTCTGCCAGTGAGTTGGACTGGGAAGAAGCTTGCCAACTCGAGAACACGAAGACCCATCATAAGCCCAACGTCCCTTACCAAAATGGCAGAATAACAGCTTCATATTTGAAATGGAATCCTCATGTGCCCAGTTTGCCCACTTACCATGCTCTAAGGTTGCTGTACACTGCTTATTCCAGGCTAGAATGCCAAGTGTAATCTTAACAAACATAGCAAGCACATGGCTCTTCCATCTTACAGGATGACTCTGTAAACATTTCAGGGTCTTCTTACCTGCCTCAGGCCCCTCTTCCTCCCCAGTGGCTGCTGCAGGAGGACGTTCTGCTGGCCAGGTTCACTCTGTATACTTGCCACCCTGCCAAGCATCAACAGCATTAGTCTACCCAGAGACTGTGCAGAGGACCGTTCTTTGATGAGTGTTAGCCAAAACCACTTATATGGAACAGTCACTTCAAAGATACCATTATCTTTGAAGGATGGTTGGGAAAGAGTCCCTGGGGTAGGGGCTTTTAAAGGCTTGGAAAGGAGGACAAGGCCTTGTAGCCCCAAGCTCTCAAAATTGAGATTCTGTTTTCAATCACTAATGCTGTGTCTATTATTCAGCCGAACATTGGTTCGATAACACCCCTGATTTGGGAGCCATCAAAAGGCTTAGCATGTCATATTCTAATCTCAATTTTTTTCCAAGGGGAATGGAAACGCTGGCAACAAATACACACAAACACCTCTGTCACACGGATGGGAACACCTGTTTTAAAACTTCCAATTTAAATGAAAATAAGATGGACAAATATTGAACACATCAGACACAGAATCCATTTGGGTGAAGGGACACATTCAACACATGTTTGCAGCCTGAAGTCTCTGTGACAGCTCAGCAAATCAGTAGTCACATGGGTAGAGAATTTAAATATAATTAAAAATTATTTTAGGTTTAAAAGGCTGGCAAAGTAAACTGTCAGGACAACCCAATTAGCTGCACTCCAGCGAGGTGTGCAGCTAATAAAAGAAGTAGTCTGCTCCCCCCAAATTTACTGTGTATGTGTGTCTCTTATAAGAAAAAATGACTTCTGCCAGGGTCTGATACTTTAGTGTTGGGTGAATCTGAACAAACTGAGATGGTCCATGATCCTTTTTCATTCTCCATGCATGTATTATAGATATCTACAATGGAAGAGAGAATGAAAAGAGAGATAACACTGTGCCCAGATGATGTTTTAATTCTGTGGTTGATGTCAATGTGATTAATTGATTTATGGTTAAATAACGTCAAAAGGAGAGTCATCTACAGATATCGCTAGGGTAAAACATCCCAGAGGAACCCGGTCAGCAACTGTCCAGAAAAAAGGAAAATGATTATATCTACACATTCCGATTTTTATCATGTGCTATATAAATACCTCGTTGCACTTTTAGTAAAAGAAATTAGCAGCAAGATGGGCATTCAGATGCTTCTCATGTACTGACAACTGGCTAATGATCATGGTTGGTGGAGTCAAAGCCACCATTTATTTAAAGTCCAACTCATGTTTTCACTAGAAGAAAAAGCAATGTTTCTCAATAAGATCTGCCAAACTTTCTATAAAATAGGCATACGATTATAGCATCTGACTGCTCTGCAAAGGATTCTGCAAAGAATCCCGAAAAAGAGGTGTTTAAAATTTCTTTGCTTCCCCAAAGGTCAAGCTCAAAGGATTGATGTACATTGTCTTTATGACTTTGTAGTGTATGTGAAGGACATCTACGCTAAAGAAACAGTACAACACATTCTGATAATCAGTTCAGACTATGCTGCTGGCGTGTCTGAAATGACATCTCCTTATTAATTATCCATTTTAACATGTGTCTGTTCACTTGGAAAGCATATATATGCACACAAGTAGAAACACATTTCTTCCAATACCAAGCAAAGCTACCATTGGAATGGATTCTTCATTGATATCTAGATGTTACCTCAGTTCCCTCAGCCATAAAGGGAGGTTGATACTTACCAACTACCTCCCATTAAGGTAGAGAAAAGAAGTTAGGAGATGGGAAATGGTTTGGATGTGAAGAGTGACATCTATAGCATGCCTTCTTGTTTTACGTTTGCTGTTCGGAATGAGTTTATTGCTTCTAGGATACTAAAAGGAACTCAGTAATAACATTTTGAAAATAGTTGGACAGAGAAAATGACTAGGAGGCAGTCCTCTTGTCTCATCTTTTATTTAGTAATCTGAGATTATGAGGGGAAAAATGGTGTAAGAAAAGAAAGAAAAAGAACACATTACTTGGAGAGCTAAATGTCACAACAGAACAGTAATTTCATGATGGATATTCCATGAGGGAGATCAAGAGCATCAACATTTCCCTATGGAAAGAGAGGCTGGGAAGTCTAGCAGGTTTCTCTACTGATCAGCTCGTCTATGTAAATATGATAGGAATGGATGCAGCAAAGATGAAATTATAGAACATGTTTCTGGAACACATCTCAGGCAATAAATTACACTTGCCTTAGAAATATGATGCTGACATTTGTATTTGCCACGTCCATGAATTAAGTCATATAAATAATAAATAGCTAGAAAGCTAACAATGAATGTAATGTATGAAAAATTTTATTTCTTGGATTTTAGTTTGAACTGGAACTATATATGAAAATTAGCTTTAATTTAGATTCTGTTCTTCATATAATATTTCAGTTATTTGTTGGAACCAGGAGAAAGCCAAGCTCTTTATGCTAAGAACCTTTCTGTATTATGTTCTGTTTTTTATTTTAAATTTTTGACTCTGCGAGAAATGCAATAATCAAAATTAGTTTCCTCATCAGGAAGCTACTCCATTTTATTGGGTACTCTCAAATTTTTACAAGTACTTCAGTAGGCAACTGAATCTTTTTGAATAACTGAAATATCTATTTCAAATATGATAGTTATGAAAAATAACTGAGAAGTCGAGATGAGGTCAAGGTTTGCCAAAGCAGCGGATCAAATGCTAAAAGCGTTATCCTATACAGAATACTGAATTCTTGAAAGCTTTAATTGTACAAATGGCAACTGATTTTTATGATCTTAACCAAACAGGGTGGAACGATAAGTATCGAAGCTAATAAAAGTTTCTAAATTTATTTAGAAATGTGTGTGTGTGTGTGTGTGTGTGTGTGTGTGTGTGTGTGTGTGTGTGTGTGTGTGTGTAGCCCTGGCTGTTGTGGAATTAGCTTTGTAGACCAGTCTGACCTCAGACTCAGACTCCGAGATCTCTCTGCCTCTGGAGTGCTTGGATTTAAGGGAGTGCTGCCGCTGCCTCCACCACCACGCAGCCCAAACTTTCCAGACTTAATGTAACACCATGCAATGCATAAGCAAGCAGGCTTTTGTTGTAGAGGGGCATGGTCCCTGTCTGTCACCCCAGCTGGCATCTGGAATGTGCCATCCACCTGCTGCAGCTCCACGGCAGGACCATGCTGGCATGCTTTTCCTTCTCCCTATGTTTCTGAGTTGCTGAAAATATCACTTTGGCAAATGATAGTAAGATCCAGATTTTAGAAAAAAATTCAGAAGGGCACAGTAGAGTCATGATTTAAATAGTCTTAAAGAACTAGTCATTTATAATAGAACAAAATAATTTATAAGGTAGGGAAATTTAGGTTATATTAGGAAAATGATTCTGACAAAGATTACCTCTTCTTACGGTTCGAGCCTGATGGTCTGGGTTGAAGTGTGTACATATGTGTGTGTCTCCTTAACACGCCTGAAAGTATTTCTTTAAATAATACTTATATAAACAAGGAGCCATTCAGTAATGCAAGGATAATGAAATTATAAAAAGTAAGCTATGTATTGCAGTATATAACATAAATAAAAAGTTAAGCAGAAGCAACAGATGATAATACTACCAAGATATTAAATTGGTGTGCTTATTGCTTCTTTCTGTACTTTTGGCTTTGGCTTTAATTTGGTTCTAGAAATCTAGAAGTGGGACATAAGACATGTGGCACAGCCATCTCTCCTGAGTGATTGCCTTGTGGTGGGAACTCATCAAGTCAATGCTACAAGAGCAGCAGGCAGACAGCAGGGAAGCAAACAGAAGACCAAAGCTTACTCCTACTCTTTGGAAAACAATCATTGTTTAAAGTTTATGTAGCCTCAGAGCACCCAAGAAAATACATTTTAAGTGCTACAGAATTTACCGACTAGAGGCTCAGATCAGATTGTAGGGAATACATGGATTTTAGACATCTTGGGAAAAGCAACCTAGAAATGGCAGAGAGTGCATCTGTGTGTCACAGTGCATGTCTAGGCCCTGCCTTTTCAGCTACATTGCAGACTGGTGGGATCTTCCTTGTACTGAAGAGGACCTGGCTAGGTTGCATGCCTTTCCAGCTATGAGCATGAGGTGGGTCTACTACATAGGTTGTTATCTCATCCAGACTACAGTCACATTCAAACTTGGACTGCATTCTTAATTTTCACTGTGACTAAACTTTTACGAGAATAAAATGGCATGGTAATTTCTTTTTAAATTAAGAGTTCACCATCGACTCCTGGTTTTAAACTATCCTAACATGTCTAAACAAAATCTGGTTCTCAACTATAAACATCCATCCCTAAGGACTTCAACTTCTCTAGCTCTCTATTATTCCAGAGGTAAAACAGGCCCATATGTGTGTTTGAGGAACCTCTACGATGAGTTTTTAATACCTCATAGAGCAGGGTTCTCCAGAGAAGAAAAAAATCTTCCATGGAACTTTGATTTAGATTATTAATTCCCAGTGGAAATTTTAAGAAATAGAACGAGACAGAAAGCAATGTCCCTGATAGGCAATTTGGTGGCTGAGTCTTAAAGGGACTGCATCTGTGCAATTTAGTAAAAAAGTCTTAGAAGTTCCCAGTTGGAGTGTAAATTGTTTTTTGAGTTCCCATCCACTTAAATCTGGTTATCTTGGTCTCTTCCTCACTCAGACTACTCAGTCCAACTTGCCTCTCTTGTCTAAACCAAGCGGCCTGTTAGAAGCAAAGTCCTATAAAAGTTAAGCCACAAAATAAGGAGGTGGGCATGGCAAGGTTTACTGCACTCTTTCTGCTTTGCTGCTCAGTTAGCTTGGGTTAGACTTTCTTCAGGATAACTTTGAGTGTACTTCAGATCCTAAATACCAGAGTGTGTGTTAAATGTAATTCACGTGGTTACTGCCTCTCTATTTTTGGATTTTAATCATGTATCTAAAGAATTCTTGTGTGGAAAAGTAAGAAAGCCTGCCAATGAAATATATGAAATTGTGCCATTTCATAAAATCCCTTTTTAGTAAAAATGCCCAAACTTCCTCTCCTCCAAAGAGAGCTTGCTGACACAATGCTTTGCAGCATATGGCGGAGGTGGATGTGCTACTGACTGGTGGGACGTCCGTCACCACATTAATGAAATTGTTTCAGAATCCACAGCACTTTGTTCATATTTCTTACTGACTCTGGCTGGCCTTGGTGACTAACACCAAGGACCAGAGGGAAGCAGCAGCAGCAGCAGCAGCAACAGACCAACAACAGCTGATTTCAGATGCTCATCAAAACACTGACACGATTAATTCCTCCAAAGATGAGCTCTCCAACTCTGGGTCTGAACTTGTCCTCGAACCTAGCACGGACATTGAGCTTCCTCCCTGTGTACTGGATGCAGCACGGACTGAATCAGCTCAATAGCTCCAGTTATTTGAATCCTGAGCTCGCTAGAGAAGGCCAAGTCCTTCGAAGAATTAATAAAAACAAACTCTGCTCCTGTCTCCTCTTGCACACACTGGACGGTGACTTATGTTAGCAGAAGCAGAGTGTGGACTAATTAGAAAGTTCTAAGCACAAAGCTATCGAAGTGGAAGCCTGACTAATATTTCCCACCCTGTATGAGCCCCTGATCCTGCCTTCTGAAAAATTAAGGTTTTCCAGATGCAAGTTTAAGCATTGAACAGTTACATCTTTAAAAGCATTGTTGCCCACCTACACTTATTAAAAGCTCTATACACACTATGAGCAGGACCTTGTTTCTCAAGCTGCTTTGTCCTACAACTCCTGCTAATTAAGGTTGAACTGTGCGGCACTTGCACAGTTACAATACGAGACTAATCTGTCTAATCAAGGGCTCGCAAACACAAATGAATGTCATGAGTTATGGATCCAGTTTAAAGAAAAATAGACCTGGTGATGGACTAAATTTCCCATTTTCGGTTGCAGAAGAAAATGTGAAATCCAAACAAGATGCAAAGAAAACAAAAAGACCTTTCACAGGAACGGCCTCTCAACATTTCCTCATCTTTGTGATAAAGCAATAAACACAAGGATATTGTACTCACTCTAGAACACAGCCGCAGGGCTGCTTTCTCTTGACATGGGACAGAGACACTCTAGTGATGGACAAGAAGCATTGCCCCTAATGAGGATTAGTTGAGAGGTGTCAATCAACAGCACAAGATTAGGAATGTTTGACGTGGTTTATCTGAGCGTTAAAGGTGCAGTACCCATTTCTGAAGGCTGAAGCAAATAGTCTAAGAATGATGTTTCCATTGTATTATTCTCTTACTACTTATCAGGAAAAGTTTGATTTGATTTTTTGTGGCAAGTTTTCACATCATCTTTGTGCTAGAAGCAATATTCTTTACGTGTGTTTGAACAGGCTACAGTAGAGACATGCCAAGCAGCACGTAGCAAAGAGAAGCAACCACACAAACTGCAGTGACATTGCTATCCTCACAGCATCATTGCTTTCTTACCATCTGTGGTAGTAGCTAGAAAATCTGACTTGGTTGAGTACAGGGGCTCCCTGAGAAAGAGTTTTCTAAAAGGCCCCTCAAAGCAATTCTCAATAAATATTAGTGTGGACAGGAAGGAGTAGATGGGAGCAATTTAATGTTTGGTATAACAAACTTTGGGGGAGATGCTGGGTATTGGACCCAGAGTCTAGCACATGTTAAACACATGTCTTACCACTGAACTATACCCCCTAGCCCTTGGTATAGCAAACATTTTAGATATCATTAGACACGCCTCATAGAGAATTCTATTATTGCTGTTTTAATTGAGGTTTTTAGACTATTTGTGATCTCTGAACCTGTAAAGAAGGAGGGTTTGCTACACCTTTGACTTCCAGGCTCGTGAATTCATGAACAACAAAGGGCGAGGGATGGAAAGAGATACTGAGACGGGCATAGAAGACGTAGGAGACAGAGAGACGGAGGCAACAGGGAGCAGCTAGTTTCCCAGCACAGACACCAATAGACAGGTAGCTTTGACACTGTACCTAGAGAGGCTGCCCTCGGCGGCCAGGCCCTGGGAGTCATCGAGGACATTAGGTTCACTGCAGGAGGGGTAGGGAGATGAAGCATTTAGGGAAAGAAAATGCAAAAAGAAAAAGTAAAAAGAGAAAACAAAACAGGAGAAGGAGGGGCATGCAATTTTCTGTTTCCAAGAACTGAAAATAAGTTTAACAGAACAAGGAAGGAAAAGGAGACAGTCAACCATTTCACCTTGTGCTGGGTTTGTCAAGACATAGGACTCAAGGCAATGGGGAAGGAAAGACTTCGGATGGGCACAACCCTCAGAGCGGTGATCTGTTTATTGGTCAAGAGTTAAAATGAGCTCCAAATGGACGCATGAGCTCAGAAATGCATGACGGAGTAGATCTGTAGAAGATGCATCTGTGCGTTCTTTGGTAGCCATTTGGCTAAGTGGTTATTATTTTTAACTTATCTTATGGATACAGTATTTCAATGACCAGACCCCACACTTTCTTGTACTCCCTAACGTTACCACACAGAAAACACTTACCAGGAATGTCCACAACCAAAGTCTGGAAACTAATGCCATTAAGGAAAGCAAAGAAAGAGCCCAACTTCCCCTGCTAATTTTGCAATGACAATGTCAGTAAACACACTGAAGGTATCTTCAACAAGTTACAAGGAACTCACATTTACCTCTCTGTTCTGTATTCTCTAGTGACTGAATTGTAACTGTAACAGAAGCCTGTCATTTTGTGAGCTAATAATAGTTTATCCACCTATTTGGATGCAGCTGAACTGATAGTTGTCAATACAAGCTGTGTTATATTTTATCTACTTTCTTCTCAGGCCTAGCACTGATCTAAGCAACCATAATGCCTTTAATATATGTGTATTAAGTTGCATAGAGTGAAGCATCTACGAAACTAAGGAGATTATTCTAAAGACCTGACTGTAAAACCCATCTGTGCCCCCAGGAAGAGGATCACTATTTTGTAATGGACAAAGACAGAGTTCCCTTCTCCAATTTTCCAAAATGTAATTCAATAACAAAATGATTTGTTGTAGTGTCTTTGGGTTTTTTGTTTGTTTGTTTGCTTGATGTTTGTTTTAACTTCTGGTATACATTTATACTAGATAAAATTTTTCCCTGAAAACAAATTGATCTCTTATGATGTACACAGAAAGAATTAGTAGTTTGACTTATTTTGAATAGCTCAAAACCTCTCTGATTAAAATTCCTATTCTAGTTTTATTCTTAAGATGAACATGTGGATAATTATCAACTAAGAATAAATTAATGTTACCAACATTAACTGTCTATGTTACCTTTTTTGGACACATTGTTTGGCTCTTTAGTTATACATTTTATGTATAAAATAATTTCTGCTTAAAGGGAAATTATCAAATGCTAGATTATGTGAACTATTTATTGAGTCATTTGGGTATGATATAATTACTCCTATATATAAATTAGCTAAATTTGAACATAATCATATATCCCTATGAATATTATAGTCTGTGTGTGAATTGTGCTACAATGAGTCTATGGGTGCTAAAAATAAACAACAGTGGTTGAGGATATAGGTCAGTTGCCTAGCATGTGCAAAGCTATGTGTTGAACCTCAACATTACAAAACATAAAATAACACTCTCAAAATCAGTCATCACCAATTATCTGAAATTAAAATATTACTTGTTAAAAATAGATGAATTTTCATGTTGATATTTTCTATTATAATTTTATTTAAAATATGTAAAATTCAGATATGAGTGTTTATTTAAATATAAATTTAAGTTTGATTCATGTATTATGGTGTTCCCCAAGTATAAACAGTTTAAATGACTAAGAGCCCCTGAATGGATTTTTTAAAATTACATTCTTATATAGCAGATAACATTAAAAGAATCTTAGAGTTATTAATACAAGAGTTCCACTTCACATCATTTTAGCCTACCTCAGCTCATAGCTGGGGAAACTGTGACTGTATGACCTGCCCATGGTCCACACAGTGTCACAGGTCTGTTTTCTGCTTGGTGAAGCATTCCTACATGCAGTTGAACATGAAGGATACCGCAGAAGGCTAAATGCCCAGAGTATCTAGTACAGTGCTCTACTCTTACCAAATGCTCATTATCTTGCCTGAAGATAAACCTGACATATAAGGATGACATTGACCAGAATAAAGGGATTATATTTCTATTTATGAATATCTCAGTGAAAGCCAACACTTGGACCTGAAGGTGTGGTCTTATTTTGAAGCCCAGCTTAGAAATCTACAGCTATTACCCACAGGAAGCTACTTGAAAATGCCTTGTTATACAGTTTCTCTAGAAACATAACCCATGCTTCCTTCTCCTTATGTCTTTATAGGATAATGTGAGTGTATTTGCCCCCAAGTGCAGACTATAAGAAAGTCATAGCCCTTTACCTTTGGCTGGGTAACATGCCCACCTCAGCCTGAGGTGCAGACATGCTGGAGACGTGGCTGGAGAACCGCCTCCTTCCAATGGTGCTCAGGAGACAAGCTTCCTGTTCACTTACCACACTGGGCATGCTTACAGAGTCATCTGAAAGTGGGGAATAGATCAAGTGTTACCTACCAGATAGCTCCATCCAAAGCTGTACTTGAGATCCTTCCCTGTCTTGGGTACAACCTCAGGGCTGTCTCTAAGGTAAACCATCATGGCCATCTTTGCACATATAAAAACTTACACTCCAGGTGAAGCAACGATAACTCTTCATGTCTATACATTTCCTACCCTCTCATACTAGAACAGCTTTCCCCAAACATATGTGAACTTCTTACTTTTATCAAAATAAACCAAAGTGTGCCTTCAAATTAAAGATCTCAGAAAAGCTGGATTGTACATATGCATTTAAAGACTATTACAGGAGTTAGTTCAATTGGGAGTTTAATTTTGAATGAGTCAATTACATTTCTTTGATATTCAAAAACTATTCAGTCCATTCAATGGTTTCTAGTCTGTTGTAGGAAGGAAAATTTCAGATATTTTAGGAAAAATATTTGAAAACTGTAATATTCTGAAATAAGTGCTTATTTTATTCTAAATTTTAAAATGTAAAGAGGCCATTTCCCCATAGAAACGGAAATTAATATGTCCAAATCCATATGAAAGTTAGCTTCGGTACAGTATTTATGTCAAGTTGACCTTATGCTAAATCTATCATGGTTTGTTACTAAACCACATAAACTTCAATAAACAAATTTTGTGGTTTTGCAAATGTATGTTACCATGTAAGGTCATCTAATACTATTTAGAATACTTTAAATTATATTTCTAATATACTTTTCAAATAACATCGTAAATTGAAAATTGCTCTAAATTTTTATACAATGACTTGAGCTGAGTCTTGACATATTCCCTTTGTAGTATGTTTACAAAAAAATTTAAAAATGTGGAAAACATGATAGAATGCATTGAACTATTTCTACAAAAGTCTTTTCTAGATTCTCAATGTCATTTGAACTTGTGTCTTTTAAAATCTCTTTATCATTTCTTTGCTCATTAACCATGTGTTTTCGTCTATTACTCCTTTTAAGTGCTGTTTGTAAATGATACCTTCTCTACAGGATTCTTTCTAACATCATAGAGGACCGAGAACATCTTTCTCATGGTGTCTTGTCCTATACCTGAAAGGTCTTAATACATGCTTCTATGCTTGGAAAACCATTTTCAATTAAAACAGTTAATCCTGCTTTCATGAATTCTCCATATAAACTAATGCTCACCCACATCACAACCATAATGCACCATTTATTAATTTATTAATCTTAATTTCACTGAGATAACTGTGACATCTGAGAGAAGTATTAGCAAAAGTCTACATGCCTTCTGACCCCACCACCACCACTATATGAGTATTGAGTCCCACCCAAGGCTATCTCTGCTTAAATCTTCTCTACTTTTCATCCATAACTCCTTCCTACTGTTTAGGCCAACTACTCATTCACAAAGTTACCTGAACATAGACTTAGTCTTAGGAATCATAGGTGTCCTCATTCCCTATCATTAAAAAGATCTTAGTAGATACTATTTCATGCATTAAAGAAAAGTAGAATTTTCTTTAAGTTTCATACAGGTATCAGAACTTTCTGTTTAAACTGCTCGTTTTTTGCTATTACAATATAGTCAGTTGCAGAGTCCTCGCCAGTGCCTTGTAGAGATGAAGTCCTGAGTTCAGTCCCCAGCACCACCATCCCCTAGCAGTATCAGATAAGACAAGATGGACTCGTCTAAATTAGAATGGCAGGGACCCAGTGTACTGGGTCATGCATGATCATGCCTGTAATCTCAGCAGTCAGTGGTGGAGACAGGAGGATCAGATATTCAAGGTCATCGGTAACATAGGGGATGGAAGGCCAGCTTGGGTCTCATGATTCTTTTGTCTCAAATCAAAATAAAGAAAAAAGTTTAAAAAGTAAACTTCTCATCTTAGTCTCTTACACTGCACAGCTCTGGATGTATGTTCATGAAGAGTCACCAGGTGTCTATTCATAAGGTGTTTATGATTACTACCTTACATAACTAACCCCCAAACTAAATCTGAAAATATTAGTAAGAAGTATTTTAACAAAGCATGCATTTCTTTCTCCATCTTATATACCTCACTGTAGGGAGACATTAAAATTCTCTTATCCATCTCTGTAAATTAAAATTATAAGCTCAACTTCCATTTCCCCTGCTTTAGCACAGAGAGGGGCTTTTTGTGGATTCTGTTTGGTATAGAGGAGCTCTTGGATATTATTCTCAACTTTAAAGGTACAACTGTTCAATAAGCATTATGTAAGAGCATCTAAAACCACACGTGGAAAATAACCAATGCAGTTAAGAAGCCCCTGTATATGCT
This sequence comes from Uromys caudimaculatus, assembly GCA_028551405.1. Taxonomy (NCBI): domain Eukaryota; kingdom Metazoa; phylum Chordata; class Mammalia; order Rodentia; family Muridae; genus Uromys; species Uromys caudimaculatus. The sequence goes on along the minus strand of CM052709.1, from coordinate 58,166,099 downwards.
GGAGACATTTAATGGAAACTCATCAGTCTTTTGCCTTAAACTCTACCTTGCTTAAACATACACGTGCAGCCTTTATAGATCTGCTACATTTTGGGAACAGTAAATCTTTAGCACACACATTAGAAATTCCTGGGATAAATGCATTCCGGGTGAGTCTCTCAACTCTTAAGTTGTTCCCCTTCAGCCATCCTTTAAATTTCATCCTGGCTGCTATGGACAGCTGGTGTTTTCTGAATATCACATGCACACTCTGACCACTTTTCTTTGATTAATGGGACCTTGTGAGAGATGGCTATTCCTTTAGCCAGGATGCCCAGGAGAGTTTAAATGAAATTTCTAAGGAAAGGTCAAAGACATACTTTCCCCCAGAATGTCCAAGGATATCAACTTCATTTTGAAGCCTCTTTAAAAAAGAATGACTAAGGGGGGCAGTCCTAGAAATGGCTGGAAGGGCAGACATCTTTCCTAGGCCCTCGCTAGCACAGCCAGGCAGCCATGTTTCTTGCCTAGGTTCTGTGCTGTGACCTACTTTCCTCGTCCTCCTCGTCAGTCCGACTGAGGGTGTCTTGTGAAGCCTGTTGGGATGGTTCGCTGTCCTGCTCCCAGACAGTGCCTGTGCCTGTGTTGGAACGAGACATGGTGGCCAGACTCAGGCGGTAGGCAGAGGTGGTTGTGCCTACGGTGCTGATGGATGTCTTTCCTTGGTAGGCTGGGGGTTGAGAGACCAAAGGAAATGTGGGTTAAGGTCATGATAAACAAATGTTTGCTTTGAAGTTCTCTTTGATTTTTTTTTCTTTATAACTAGAGTATTCCGTACTAAGAAGTATTAAGATAAAGTTGCACAAGAAATTGAAGCAAGAAACAGAAAGAAAAAATCAGTATTGGCCACTGGTGTACTCTATTTGAATAGCTTCCTTATGAAGGCCTGAAATCCTTACCAAAGAAAGGGAACGGCTTTTTCAGTTTCTTTTCTTTGTGTGTTTATTTTCCATTTGCTTAAGCTAATAGGATACCAGCCAATTTTGACTTGAATGGCTGATTTCCAAACCTTGGTTTTACTGTGGCATGTGCATTGCCCACATCAGTATATTGGAATAATAAGGAAATTGGTATATTGCTATGAACCTAAAATCAACATCAGGGCACACAGCCAAGCCGTTCTCAGTCTCCCTTTTCTGCAGACAACAGCATTAGAAACTCCTGGGCTTTGTGGCTGACAACCTCACACAGAGTCTGTAGAAAATCTGAATGGCAATGTGTGAAGATCACCAATATTGCATTTTTAAATGTTTGTGTTTTGAACATATTGCAAACAACAGTAAACACTTTAGAAAGATTATATTTTTACATATGGGCGATGACTGCCCTCTAATGGTAAACAGTGGTTTAATTTTCTCAGAGTAAGCAATAAATGCCCAAGGCGGTGGGGTGGGGGGGCTTTCAAATAGTTTGAAATGCCTTCCCCTTGTGAAGTCCACTTAGCTCCTCCCCATTCTAATTTGTGAAATGTTAAGAGGGTTTAGAATCCAGAACACTAATCTTGTGAAAAGTCACTTTACTTCCTCTGTATATAAGCTATTTAACCCTCTGAATGTCAAATTCCTCCCTTTCAAATTGGGCTTTCAATGACACATGTTGCAGACATTTGTGTGGATTAAAGGAAATAATACCTGTGAAATTATAACAGATGCTTGATAAAGTTCCTCCATCAAAAAGGGAATGAAAGAATGTGAAGACATTTTCCTCTTATTAAATATTTGAAAGCTTAACCACACACACACACACACACAAAATATTTAAAAACATTCAGGAAAAGAATGTAGCTAAATTCCCAAGACAGACGCTTGATATTTGTTTTATTGTTAGACTCGACCAGCATGATCAAATCTACTGGGATATTAACATAGTTCAGATATATACGGTTCCCCCAAAGAGCCGAGAGCTAGGCGGAGGATTCTTTGTAGGTTATGAATCCCATCTGTCAGGTTCAAAGGACACCATGCGTCCTTACCTGATCCACTATGAACTGCCTCTTTCAGAATTTTCAGTTCACTGTTGAACTCCGCAATGAGCGAGCTCTTGCATAACGGGCGGGGGATGAAGCGCCGCTCCAGCTGGTCGGCGATGTGTTGTCGGGCAGAAAGCTCTTCGTGATTCTCTGCTGGTTGGGCCAGTAGCTAAAAGGAAGGGCATTGCATGCTCAGGACCCTGATTTCCTCATCTGTATGATGCCTACCGACTTCATAGATACAGGAAGAACAGAAGGTAATGCGTAGAAAGGCACATTGCCCACACAATGCCATTGTTTAGTGTCTCTGCCCTAAGAAAGCGGGGCATGAGAAGAATAAAAGGGTAAAGAATAAAATAATGGAAAGAAAAAGAAGCCTTAACTTTCCCCTCCCCCTCCCCATGTTTCTTTAATAGATTTCAAATAATGCTACTGCCATGGGAACATATTCTCTAGAACATTCCATGGGGCCACTTTTTTTCTCCTTTTTGAAAGGGCCAGGGGTGATGAAAGAGATGGAAATACGTTTGGCAGACTTTAGTATGTGAGAAGGTGCTTTGAATGTGAAATACTCTCTGGAGGCTTGCTTGGGACATGGTGTTAACAGTCCCTGCTAACTGACCGCAGCGGCATGTATATATCCTGTGTCCACGCACCCAGGCACCCACCCAGCCAGCACTCCTGTCTTAATGGAAAAGTGCATGTTCTTGCGGGAGCAGCGCTCCACACCTTGCATTGGATGAAAGGGCGCAAGAGAACGAAGATGGGTATCCGGGTGCGCACGATGAAGTCGAGGAAGTCCCACAGGGCCAGGCCGCCCACCTTCCGCAGAGCCATCTCCTTCACCTGCAGGCTCAGCCAGTACCACTGGCTTCCCAGCTGCCGCTCGAAGCAGACCAGAATAACCTTGAGAGCTTTAAAGCAGGAAGAGAGAAGAGGAGCCTGAGGGTCTGTGCCTTAGAGGAACCCTGCCCACAGCCCCTGCTCGTGCACACGGAAAAACTTCTAAACTTCTAATCTGTTAAACTCCACGCTTCTAGAAACTTAACATACATGCCTGAGCACACAGGCAAAGGTATTTAGACTTGGATTAGAGCACAATTTTGTTAAGGACATTGAAAATGTCCATTTTGGAAAAAAAAAAAATAGGATCAGGTAGATTGTCTACTTAACGAAAAATGCATTAGAAGTACGTGCATTTCTAATGCTCTATGGCTTTGTCACAGTGGCTTAATGGAATGAATTGTCAGCATTTTGCTTACAACCCCAGCTAAAACACGATTAAAAAAAGATACACTGGCTTGACCAGGGAATAATAATAATAATAATAAATAATAATAATACCTTCATTAAACAGGTGGGAAGTGGAATGGAATGAGAAAATTTTTTCAAGTTGTTTTATTCCTCGTCTCACATAATAAGCTCCCCTCCCCATCATCCTGTGGTTCTGTGTTCTCTAACATTGCGTGTGTTTCTCTCCCGGCCTGAATTTTGTTTGAGCCTGACTTCTTATCTTCTTATGCCGTTGATTATGCCAGACTTCAGGGCAACCAAGTGCCCTTCTGTGCAGGCCCTGTGTATACACATTCATTCTCTCTCCCTCCTTCCTTGTCTCCTTCCCTCCTTCCCTCCCTCTCTCCTTCCCTCTCTCCCTCCCTCCCTCCTTTTCTTCCTCCCTCCTTCTCTCCCTTCCTTCCTTTCTTCCATTCTTTCTCCCAGGCCACAGTAAATGCTATCTTCTTACACCTGACTAACATTCACTGTGGTGAAATGAAAAACTGCCAGGCAAGATGGTCCTCTTTTGTGTTTTCCAATTGTCAGTGCTCCTTATGCTTGGTGCCAGTCCCAGCGTGGTCTTTCCCCCCTATCTACTTCTTTCAGGGGCTTCCACAGGAAGGCAATCCTTAAGGGCAGGAATGGGGTAATGGGTAAGTAGGAATGGAAGTGGGGAGAGGACTTGTAAGCTTGTAGGAAGAGAGAAGTGTCCTCACATAATTAAAAATCAAGACAGAAATGTAAAGACATTGTCAGGGAAGAAAAAGCTGGCTGAAGAAATACCATCCTGAAATGTCACCATGTCCTACTTCTCAGGATGTTCACTGTCAACTCCCAGGGCTTTATTTACATAGTTGACAGACCAATGAGAATCACAGTATATACTACCTCATAGCAGTTGCTAAATTTCAGAGTGATTCTGAACCAGCCATCTCCAGTAACCAGGCAAGACTTCCAGTAGAGGGACTGGGATACAACTCAACCACAAAACCTTTAACCTATAAATTTGTCCTGCCTTCAAGATTTGCTGGGGTAAAGGTAGCACAGAAATTATGATAATGGCCAACAAAGCACTGGGCCAGCTTGAGACGTATGCCATGAGCAGGGAGCCTACTCCTGACACTACCTGGATGGCTAGGAGCCAGAGGCTGGATAGCCCAGAGACCTAGGATAGAACCAAACATGACTCGCAAAACAAAACAAAAGTCAATGTAATGATTCCTAATGATATTCTGCTATACTCATAGATTGAGGTCTAGCCCAACTCTGATCAGAGAGTCTTCACCCAGAAACTGATGGAAACAGATTCAGAGATGCACAGCCAAACATTAGGCAAAGCTCAGGGAATCCTGCTGAAGAGGAGGAAGGACTGTAGGAGCCAGAGGGGTCAAGGACACCACAAGAAAACCCATGAAATCAACCAACCTGATCCTTCAGGGGCCCACAGAGACAGAACCTCCAATCAGGGAGCCTGCATGGGACTGAGGTAGACCCTTGGCACATAATGTTACAGTGTGTGGTTTGACCTTCATGTGGGACTCCCAACAGTGGGAGCAGGAGCTGTCTTTGACTCTGTTGCTTGCCTTTGGGACCCTTTCCCCCAACTGGGTTGCTTTGTCTAGCCTTAATAGAAGAGGAGGTCCCTAGTCCTCCTGCAACTTGACATGCCATGGCCAGTTGATATCCAGAGTCTGGTCCTTTTCTGAAGAGAAACAGAGGAGGAGTGGATGGGGAGAATAAGATGGGAGGTGTGGGAGAGGGACTGGGAGAGGAGGGATGGGAAACTGTGGTCTGCAGTTGGGATGTAAAAAAAAATAAAATTCAAAACATAATTAAAAAAGAAAATTCTCTTTGCCTCTTGACATATATTTACTGAAGTAAACCAGCCATGCAAGAGTGTTTCTTGCTCAAGTGGCTTCTTTACGTACCTTCTGAGCCGAGATGAATCCATGGGGAGAGAAAAAGAGGAGACAGGGGAAAAAGACCTACCTAAATATGCTGCCTGGCTGGTGGATTCAGCCAGCCCTTCCTTGCGCAAGTCTTTGCCCGCATCCCCAGGGGTAGAGCAGTGTGCTGGGGAGCTCTCCAGCATGAAGTTCTTGCTCCTGGATGTGCTGATGGTCCGAGGGGGCAGGAGCACGTTAATGACAGTCTGAAGCAGTAGCTGTACCTCGGGCTGTTCCAGCCACGGGCTATCTGAAGTGCATTTTGGAAGAGGAAGGGGGGGAAAGTAACAATCATAAGGCGGACCTTCCATGTTATACACTGATCAATGCAACTTCTTCCAGTGCCAAACCAGAACACCTAGGAGTGTGGGTATTTCCCAGCACGTCCTGTAAGCTTTCTTCCACACATAGTACAGCATTATTGGCACCTGAGGGTTGCCCCAGCTGGCATCCAAGTGCTTGTATTGCTAGCCAGATCCCCTGCTTACCAGTCCACTCTCTTTTCTATTGGCAAATACTTGGCGTATACTGCGCTTACGTTTGAGATACGTTTTTCCTAAAAGAAAGGCCCTCTTAAGGAAAAGTAAAGAGAACATATTGACAGCTGGCAGCTTCAGGATCTCTGCTAACAACAGTGACTGTATTAAAGTCCAGGCACTTGTCAATTCTCAGTGCATTATACTTGAACTAATTAACAGTTTCTTAACGTAAGTGAAACAATGTCCTTCTGCTCTCTACTGTACTAAAGTCATTTTAAATAGGATATATATATTTTTTTTCTAAGAGAAATTCTTGTCCCGGGTCAGCTAAACCAAATAAAACTATTTCCCAAATCAACGCCCATTTAAATCATTTAGATCCAATTCAGCTGATGACTTTCCTGGGGAAAAGGAAGAACAGAAACCACACGCTGGTAGTTAGAACACAACAACGGTACGTTTCCTTTAGTTAAGTTAATCAGACCTTTGCTTCCAGATCCTACTGTGAGCACAAATGGGATGAGCAGATTTAAAAGCATCCCCTCCCTTCGCTCTTGATTGGTGAATGGGGAGATCACATGGCTTAAGGGAAAATCTTCTTTTAAAGCCTGTGCAGCAATAATAGAAAAAAAAAAGATTAATTGACCACAGTGCCCATTGTGTGCATTTGTTTCTAAAGAGTGTCGGCGAAGGTGCCTCCCGCTGGTGCACCTGTAGACTAGGAGTTCACATGTTGTCTTTGTGCCATATGCAGTCTGCCCCACACTGATGCTTTACCTCTGGCATAACAGGGCTAGCTTCCTAAAAAGACAGTAATGGCTTAAACAGTAAGTGAAGAAGCTTTAATACTAGACTCACCTCATTTCCCCCACTAATTTTTCTCTATGTGTTTACAACTTGTCATTTTCTCCACTTGGGGGGTTATTTAAAAATTCTTTAACCCCTGCCTAGGCCTGCTTCAAGCCAGGAAGTAATAAAAGGAAGAAATAAGTGATCTTTGGAAATAGGTTATTAAGGTAAAAGTTAGGATGTCATCTTTTCCCCTCTTCACAGTAGCCACCGTTCTTCGAATTCTTTGAACATCTACCCATTTTCTGGATGATAAGAAGCCATTATCGCCAGATCATTATAATTTTAGTGATAATTATAATTATCATTATAAATTACACATTTATAGCCAGTTTATTCTTTCCATTGATCACAGAGCTTTGAAACTGGGTGACCCAGAGAAACAGTCAAGGGAGTTGGAAATTTGTACCTTTGTTGTTAAAGTGGGATATGGTGTGTGTGTGTGTGTGTGTGTGTGTGTGTGTGTGTGTGTGTGTGTGTGCACGCACGCGCATGTGCATTCACGCATTCTCGTGCTTAAAATAATATTCAACCCACAATCATTAAAGAAAATAAAGATATTCAAAGTCTGGTAGTAATGTGTGAAAGAATTGCATACTGTAATTCTTTCTGAAAATAATCTTAAACCACACTTTGAATACTATTGCCTCTTTTGATTAACAATTGTGAGCTGATTACCCATATGCCATTAGTTTGCATATAGCTTCCATGACCACAGTGGTTCCTGTGGCTGTGCCAGGGCTAGATGACTCTGCTATTTTTGAGATCTCAAGAAGAATTACAGAAGCACAACTTAGGGCCATGCTCAGGGCTGAAGCTCCAAACCTATCAATGTTTGGAGGTGTTCACACTTCGGTTTCACAGATTTTGCCCAGCCTTTGCAGAAAGAGAGAGAAAGAGCCCACCACGATGATGTGGTGCCTCCACCGGCAACTCAATGAGCGTGACAAACAGGTAAGGCAGTCACACCTGTATCTGCAATGCTACAAGCCGGACAACAGCTGTGCTGAAGGGCAGAGGTGGTGAGAGATAAGGGCTGAGATGAAGAAGGGGTAATCCATCAGCAACACTGGAAGGTCCTACCACTCCCATCACCTGAAATACAAACAGAGCACATGACTAGCCTTGACCATTGCAATTTCATGCAGCTGTAGTAAAGGAGTCTCATTCACTAATAATAAGAGTAACAAATCAAAGGTCGGGCATGTCATCCTCAGTCTTTTCTTTGTGCCCTCTGAGGCATGTAATGTCTGGAGTCAGGTCAGTATACTGAATTCAGCCAAGGTTTCGTAGAATGTTGTTTATGGCTAACTATGTAGGTAATGAGAGATGGATAATTGGGAGATTGAACACTTACTGGTGGGTTCAAGGCAGTGCCGTCAACAATCCTTGGTGGAGCAAATCCTGATACCAATGATGATGGTCACAGCTCTATGTGCACTAATCTAGGCATTCCAACTATGCATTTGTTGCCAAACTAGTTAAGCAGCTGATCCTACTGGATGATATGCTCTAGCATGGTTTTCACACATTGTACAAAACCTTGTCAGGACCAGACTCTAGATATTATGTAAACAGTGAAGATAATTTTTCTTTGCATAAATCCTAGACTGGCCAACTCATGGTGTTATTTGGCCCTTAAAAAAAAAAGAGAGAGAAGAAAGAAAAGAAAAGCCTTCTTTTGTGTTTCTCCTCCCCAAACTGTCTCAACCCCTAGCCAATTGTGCAGACTCCACCACCCCAGTCTCCAACTGGCAGCCCTCAACTCTCAACGCAACTTTGAGGTGATTGTCAAAGTAGTGCGTGGGAAGCAGCACCCCAACATCCCGCCTGGGCAGGGATGGGCCCCTGTATCTCCCATGTACCACCTTGAAATGTACCTCAGGGATCTGAGTGTCACCTGAGCCGTCAGTGTTCATAAGTAGGTAAGGGGCACAAAGTGGTTGACCTGTAAATCTTCAGTTTAGAGAAATCAATAGCAGAGTTAAACTGTGCAAAGTTTCATAAGATTGCCACTTGGCTACTCACCAGATTGACACAGACATTGATCAGTGACCTAAGGTGAGGCAGGAAGGATATGATTGGCTGCCTCTGAAGTGTCAAACAAACCCCTTCAATCAAACTGCTGGCAGGCTCCCATTCAACCTGTCGCCTGGAATACAATATAGGAGCCATTAGCAGCCTGGCTCCCTTCTGGAGACAAGTCTGAATAAGTGAACGAGACAGTGATCTGGACACCAACTAAGACAGGACATGTGTCTGAGACAACAGAGTGCTTCCCACAGGATGACGTTTACCCACGTTGTTCCAAAAGTACAGAGCACACTGGGAGGGGAAGAAGGTACTGAAAACGCAGCAGAGGCACAGTCCTGCCTCACCGACTAATGAGACAAAATCTATTGAAGGAAAAAACAGAGATGATGAATGGGTCATATTTTAAGGTCCCTGACGTCATTTTAGAGAGGGTTCCTATACTATCGTCTCAGGAGATGTGAGAAATCTCCTAATAGAATAAATCTGCTCCCAGTGCAGTTCTGAGATTTACTTATCAGACTGTTCTTGATACTGTCAACTTTCACACCACCCTATCAGTGGGATTTGTATGGTATAAATCCTGTCAAAAGATGAAATTTGAGGAAAATAGTCTAAAAATTTCTCGTTGCCTCCTGGGAAAGGATCTCAGATTATTTTCTATAGTATTACAGATGGTAGAGCACACAATCCAACCAGATTAACACAGGAAGTTTTCTGTCTTAAAAATGAATGTATTCTGTGACTGTCTCAGTCTCCAGGACTCCAAATTAAGCAGGCTGGGCTTTGCTGATTTGAAAATTATTTCTAAGCCTACACTTCCTATGAAACTGCAGCCTGTACAATGAAAGAGTGGAGATGTATCCCAAATGAGGAAACACTGACATCTCGGATGCCAGAAGCAACCACCTAATTCACAGGTCAGCTGCAGCCAGTGCTTTGTGTGTTGGACTGAGGTCACATGAAGAGGTTCTTTAACCTCTGTATGGTAACAAACTATATGTTACGTCATGCTTCCCAGGAAGAGTTCTCATAACTGACCAAAAATACGCATGAATCAAAAAGTTCCTTTGGGGAGGCCTGTCATTTATAACTGGTTTAACTATAGGACAAATGAGCCATTTTATGGAGATCTCTAACATCTTTAGATCTCCAAGTACTTAAGAGAAAGAATTTATTTTGACACACACTCATAAGACATTTATAAATCTTTGATCAGCTGTTTACCAGTAGATGCAAATGTTTTAAAGTTACTATTAAAGAAATCGTGCTTAAGAACAGGCATCTCGGGCTGATGAGATGGCTCAGCAGTTAAGAGCACTGAGTGCTCTTCTAGCGGTCCTGAGTTCAATTCCCAGCAACCACATGGTGGCTCACAACCATCTGTAATGGGATCCAATGCCCTCTTCTGGTGTGTTTGAAGACAGCTACTCATATAAATAAATAAATAAATAAATAAATAAATAAATAAATAAGTAAGTAAGTAAATAAATAAATAACAGGCATCTCTATGCCACTGAAACAAGTGACCTTGATATATAGTGTCTTGACATCCATCATCATGGTACAAAATAATATACGAACCTGATATTGTTCAATTCTGTTTTTCTGTGATTGCTTATAGTGGCATAAACGTTCAGAGTGCTGGCTAATGTCTATAAAACTTGAACCTTAAGAACCACAGTCTGAGGCAAAGTTGCATTGATTTTGAGTTTAGTTTTAAAAAGTGGTTGAAGGTGTCTCAGTCATCCAAATTTGAGATTTCCACTGAGTGGGGTTGTGAATTGTAGCATCTCCTCGCTATGACTGTAGTTTATAAACTTGGTTCACATCGCCAGGTAGGCTAGTGAAGAGGCATCAGCACAATTGAAGGGGGTGGATGGATATTTTTCAGGCCACGAGGAAATCTCCAGGCTGTAATTGTGTTCATTTAGAACTCCACTGAAAAAGGTGAATGTTTGGGCTTGCTATCAGACCTTTTAAAATTGCAATTTGACTGATAACTATAAAAATCTGAATTTTTCTAAATTGCCAGGTACCCAAATTTGATAACTATATTAAATGTAGTACTTTTAGCATCAAATGAATGTTTCCCTTTTCTGTTGCGCTGGCTATTTGGAAGGCATTCTCTGTCTTACTTCAAAAGGGATTAAGGTTGTGAATTCTAATTGGATTTCTTCATTGAATCAGATGAAGAACTCTCTGAGAAATGGAAAGACACTTCCTCAAGATGAATACATACATCCCAAAAGAAATGCAATTTCCTCAAAACAAATATGGTTATTGGGGAATTTATATTCCCAATTATCTATGAACAAATACCACTTGAAAACATTTGACTCATTGAATTAACCACAGATTGGCCTACTATGTTCAAAATGACAAATTTCTAACCCAGTGCTCTGTAATATCCAAGCAGGAAGCCTTCTCACCTCAAGGTGGGCATCTTATGGATTTTGTTGAACATTCTGTCCAATCTCTTTAGAATGAGGATAAGGGCTGGCCTCACGGCCTCTGCTGACCAGTCGGTAATGGGGAGCATCTCCATGATGTAGCGCCGAAGGCCTCGACTCTCCATTGTCTGGGTGTCATATGGTGCCAGCTTCAGAAGGGAGTGTGCAATTTCTGCCAGCCTAAAATCATTTTAGAAATAATAATAATAATAATAATAATAATAATAATAATACCACAGCGGGGCTATTTCTACACAGTGTCATGCTGATCACCTCACACTAATCAGTGTATCAACTTCCAAATTAAAAAAATTCTCCCCAACATTCTCTAATTCCTCTGCTCTTCTCCCATATACCAATACAATGATATGTGCACATGCATAGTTATGCAGAATCATGGGATATTTCAGAGAGTAAATATGAAGACAGCTTAGAAAGATTAAGGACAGGTCAAATGTATCTAGAGAATGCCACTTCTTTTTGTGTGTGACAGGTCTTAGGCTACCCAGATTAGCCTTGAACTTGCTGTGTAGCAAAACTTGATCTTGAATTTCATCTTCTTTTGCCTCATCCTCCCAAGTGCTGGAATTACAGATGTCTGATATCATGCCTGGTTGTTCATGGTGCTGGAATGAAACCCAGGACTTTGTGTATGCTAGACAGGAACTCTGCCGATTTCCTACATCCTCAATTGCCAGAAAATGTAATTCAACACACACACACACACACACACACACACACACACACACACACCACACATGTGCGGAGATCTATTAATTAATTAAAAGTAGTAAAATGGGAATATCATACTTTTACTTTTCTCATATATTAACTATAGCATTTTAATAAAGAGAAAAGTTGATACCCCAGGAGAGGTAAAATGAATGCTTGAAAGGATCTCCAGGATGACTCCACTTTAGGAGTAGGCGCTCCTAGGCACTCCACTTTAGGGATAACATCTAAGCCATTGCCTCTCTCTCTGATGCTTAGACACCCTAACATGTAATCCATCTGACTAGCTTCACACAAGGAAGAACTCATTACTATCAAGCTGTCATGTTAGGTCTCTAAATTCTCTCTCAATATCTTCCTGCTAGGCTTAATTATGAATGCACACGTTCAATTCATCATCTTCATGGCAACCCTTCAAGGCCAAGAAATAGTTACCATCCCTTCACACGCACCAGCTTCATTCCTAACTGGGTCATTGCCCCGGAAACTATGTGTGAGTGTGGGTGGCATAAAGAAATGACTCAAATAGTCAACACATTGTATTATTTACGTCTTTCTCATTAGCATGTCATACGAAGATGGTTCTTTCTTAGATGGCTCGTATCCATATAAGGGCAGCTTTATCCACACGGACTCTTCTAGATACCTTCACCTTATCCCTGCACATTCTCAGACATTCCACTGTAACGATAACCAGTCTAGACCACGTTGGGAAGCCTTGGCTCTTGTAAACCATATTTTATTGAAGAAGGTAAATCAGTATGACTAAATGCAATCCCTTGTGTGGTTGAATAAGTGACAGAGTTGAGTTCTCTAAAAAGAAGTGTTTTAAAGATAGCTTTGGGACATGTTTGAAAAATGATCTTTCTACCATAAGCTTGAGAACAATAGTTTAGAGTCAGAAATGAGAAAAACCTTTAGATATTAATATGTACATTTCTTTAACCTTTGGTTATGAAAAATGGATTAGTGGTGAGCCTACAAGAATGTTTTCCTTTCATACAGTGTCTTCAACTCTATCTCCATGATAGTATGTATTTGCACACTAATTCTTGTTTGTTTTTTTAAATTAATTAATTAATTTATTTTTGATACTTTATTTACATTTCCAATGTTTCCCCTTTTCTGGGTCTCCTCTTTGGAAACCCCCTAAACCCTCCCCCTCCCCGCCTCTGTGAGGGAATTCCTCCTCCCACCTACCCGCCAACCCATCCCCATATTCCCACCTTGACATTCCCCTTTACTGGGGCCTCTAGCACCCTCAGGCCCAAGGGCCTCTCCTTTCTCCCTGATGGCCATGGAGGGCATCCTCTGCCACATATGTAGTCCGAACCATGGGTCAATAGATGTGTATTCTTTGGTTGGTAGTACAAACTCCAGGACGACCGAGGGGGGGGGGGTTCAGGCCCATTGATGCTCTTGCTCCCTCCATGGGGCTACAAATACCCTCAGCTCCTTCAGACCTTTCTCCAACCCCTCCATCTGGGACCTCAGTCCAGCGGTTACTGCTAAGTGAAACTTGGACATTCTGAACTTTTGGGTTAATATCCGCTTATCAGTGAGTACAT
>CM052709.1:57996020-58152258 GCA_028551405.1 Uromys caudimaculatus | reverse complement strand
TCAGGTCTTGGGTCCCGGAGGATCCGGGCGGGTCCGGGTGAGAGGTGTTGCTCCCCTTAACCCCACTCACTGCTTTCCCAAGCTCCTGGGAGGGTAGCTTTTTCAGGTGTTCATTGGCTATGGACTCCTGGTGGCCCAGGCAGAGGTCTCCGCCTCCAGGGGGTTTCTATGCCCGCCTACCTCGGTCCCTGTGTCTCCCAGGTTCGGGGCAGTTCCTGGTGAGCTGTGGAGGTTGTCTTGAGCCCACTCCCGGCTTTTCCAAGCTCCTGGGAGGGTATCTTTGTCCCGGAGCTAATTTACTATGGAGCCCTGTGGCCCAAGCTGAGGTCCCTGCCGGTGGCGGAAGTTCCTGTCCCTCAGTCTCTGTGGCCCGCAGAAACCGGGCGGAATCGGTGAGTGCTGGGGCTCGTTTTGCCCCCACTCGGGGCTTTTCCACGCTCCTGGGAGAGAAATTTTCTCCCGGCGCTGCTTGACTATGGAAACCTGGAGGCCCAAGCAGAAGTCTCCTGCCTCAGCCGCCCGCTGTTGGGATCCAGGGGGTTTCTATGCCCGCCTACCTCGGTCCCTGTGTCTCCCAGGTTCGGAGCAGTTCCTGGTGAGCTGTGGAGTTTATCTTGGGCCCACTCCCGGCTTTTCCAAGCGACTGGGAGGGTATCTTTGTCCCGGTGCTAATTTGCTATGGAGCCCTGTTGCCCAAGCTGAGGTCCCCGCCCTAATTCTTGTTTTAAGAAGAAAATTGTTACTCTGGATCTTTTTCCATGGGAACGCAAGAGTTCTCATTGAGAAGGATGGGGAAGACAAATAGCGTGGGACAAAAAGTAGAGCAGGGCAAGAGAGCAAGGATGACGGGGGAGGGAGAGAGAGGAAGGAGAAGGACATTGGAGATGCCACTGTTTTGGGAACTCAGGAGTAGGTAACAAGACAGGAAATTCCTTTGGGCCAAAGAGTCTATCTAATCAAGAATATTTTCACAGAGAGTCTGGAAATCAATCAGATATTGTGCAAATGCAGAGTATAGATTGTCTCAACACTGTTTCTTAGCTCTTTAGCCTGATCCAAACTACTTGAGAAAACATCTTCTGTGGTATTTGGAATATATAATCCCCATTTTCCCTTTTACAATTCATTTTTTTCTGGTTGGGTAACATTCATTCTTAAACTTTTAAATATGACTCACACTCCAAAATTTATGATTAGTTTGACTTACACACACACACACACACACACACACACACACACACACACTGAAATGACAAGAAACATTAATATATGTAGGCACTGTGTCAATGTATTTGGATCTGCCCCCTTCACAGCGTAACATCTGTATTCAGTCAAAGAAGCATACACTTGTCTTTCATCAGAAGCTTGTTGGTCGGTAGTACATTAAAAGGGAACATTTGGTTTAAATAATCTCTGAGTAATCCAGTCCGTAAAGTAGCTGTCCTCTCACACTGTCCTGGCTCTGGAAATCTTGTTTGTGACGAATCACATAATGACATTATGTCAACTATCTACATGGCCGTGCAGAGCTGGCCCCTTATCTATTAGAAGGGAATTGTGAAGGACAATGTTCTTTGTACCACTCTCTTTCTTTTCAACAAATAGCAACCGGGAGACATTGCTTGTCCTTTGTTTTATTTATTTGGTTGTTTGTTTGTAGTGAGACTAGGGTCTCCTTGTGTAGCCAGATTATCCCGGAACTGTGAAGACTAAATTGGCCTTGAACTTTTGATCCTTTTGTTTCTTAGCTCACTGATTACTGGGGTTAACACCATGGATAGCATTATTTTTAATAAGTATTATCTCACCAAGCAATTAATTTTTTGTTCTATTGACATTATGCTCTTATAGCAGATCATATTTTGCTAATTACTTTAAGACTCCAGAAGGTCAATATCAAATGTATGATTCAAGAATAAATCTAATATGATTTCATATTAATGTCGTGCCAATCTCATCACGAACATAAATATTTACCATGGCGCTACCTTTTCCTAATTTCTCCTTAGTGTATTCTATCATTCTATCTCTTTGTATCATGTAGTTTATATGTTGTCTGAAAATAATAAACAGTTAATTATACAAGTGATTTTAGTACTTGCGAATGTGTTTTTTTGTCTTTTAAAATGGACTATGATAACCTTGAAAATTAGGGCTTTATTTTGCAGCACTAATGTCTAATATAATCTAGATCATTTTCATTAGTGTTAATGTCTATTCTACCTTAAACCTACACCAAGGAGCAAGTAGTCCCATAGGACCTGTTAAACTTTAGTGTTAGCCTCTAGAGGGTGCTCCAGTCCCTATTTTTCCGTCCCTTAAATGTCCAAAGAAGACATTTCCACAGAATAGTCCTACAACCCCTAGACACAAATAGACATGCACACAAATACACTCACACACAGACACAGATACACATAGATATATACAGATGTACACACAGAAATAGACAAACACATAAAAGCACGCATAGATACACACACAGACACATACATGCAGATACAGACATATGCAAGCACACATACACAGATACAAAACACATACAGACACACAGAGACATGAATACTACACAGACACACACTGATGTACATACACAGACACACACAGAGACAGACCCAGACACACACACATACAGACACACAGAGACATGAATACTACACAGAAACACACTGATGTACATACACAGACACACATACAGAGAGACCCAGACACACACACATACAGACACACAGAGACAGACACATATACACACACATATAGACACACAGACAGACACACAGGCAGACACACACACTCACAAAATGCCTGTCTTTGAAAGCAATGTTTGTCTATTCACAGAATTACTCAGGTGAATTAGAGATAAATAGAGCCCTCGGTTGCCAAGGCAACAACAGGTTCTTGAAACACTGCAGCCCTTTGTATAGGAGCTGCACTCCTCAGTGTGAACTGAGCTCTTCCCCACCACTGCACAGTACCATGGCTGGGTGTGTGCTCACATCTCAGCAAGGGCAAGAGGCTGACAAGGAAAGGTCATGCTGTGTTTAGGTCATGCTTCTGTCCTCCTCTGTACCCTCACCTAGCACTTACTAAACTCCTTTCAAAAGATCATTTTAAGAAAAAAAAAAAAAAGCAGTTACTTTCAGGAAATTGGTGTGTTTTGGCAAATTACAATGCGGTTTCTGGAGGCGTTGGCGAGAACTGTACATTTCGTTTTGTAGATAGATTAAGCATTCAGTCTTTTGTTAACCATGAACTTTTTCTTTGAAGTAATTCTTATGATCCTTTAAAAACTGCTAGAAATAAGCTACTAGGTCCTCTGGGATCACACTTAAAAATCTTTCAAACAGTAAATTATAGACTGAATTCCCATTTTAAAAACATTTCCTATTTCTGAGATCCCTTTAATAGATAAAATGTTTACTTTACCAGAAGGATCTAAATAGTATGTACCCAAGTCACAGGAAACAAATTATTCTAAGTATCTCATTCCTTTTCCTGGAGGAAGCCTTCCCACTTCTAGACACCCCCTGCTATCATGACACACACACACACACACACACACACACACACACAGCTCAGCCCAGCACACAGACATAGGCACACGGCTTAAGCTCTGAGCATCACACTCTCAGGCAGAGGTGGGACACTTGTGTGGTTACCTCATGTGGGACTTCACATCCAGCAGCTCCAGAGCAGTGACTCGTGGTTCCCCAGCCAGATTTTGCAGGATTTTCAGCCTTGGCCCACAATGCTTGTAGAATTCTGTGCAAATGTTCAGTAGAGATTCCCGGGGTCTTCTGAATTCTTCTCGAGAAATTCGTTCATCTAGTTCTTCTCTGGGAAGGCCTTGCCCTTCCTCTAGTAAATGGAGGTTTTCCCTGTGGAATTGTGAAAGATTAACTAGGATTCAGAAAACACAGGCACTTGATTACTATGAGTGCAGGGTATTACACGGCAGAGAAATTTGTTTCCTGCTGAGTTAAGGAATTGGTAGGCAGAGCTCCACAGAAGTTCCTTTGGGGATGAAGAAAATTTATCATCCCAGAAGTACGCACTGCAGTGGCTTTCCCAGCACTATTTCCTCAGGATTTACATGGAAATGGTTACGTCACACATCCACTGTAGGAGTTAAATAGAATCGGTACCCAGGTCTAAAGAAATCATCTCAGTGTGTCAGAAGGGGTGTGAAGTAAGAGCAAGTCTTTCTGTACCTGACAAAGTGCAGCTTGGCTCCTTGCTCTGGGTACCTGTGAATCAGAACAGCAACCGGCGTAAGCTTCAGAGCAAGAAGGGGACTCCTTGTCAGAGCCTTCCGAGACTGCTCGTATCAAAGCCCTTGGGGGTACACACTTTGATAAACGCACATGCACATATTAACCCTCAAAGGTACTGTCTTCTTTCATTGGGTCACCAGATGTATAGCAATCATAGCTCCTATAAAACTTGTTTCATTGTCATATGAGGAGCATAAAGAAAAATGTAAGGATTCATATGAACTCATGAGATATAGTCAAAGGAGGGAATTAAAAAAAACAATTTTGGAATCTGGGCATTATTTTTAAATATGATGGGGAGGAGAGGGTCTCTCTACTCCCAGGCCTGGTGAAGTCTCTGGCCATCTTGGAGTCCAACAGACCCAGCACAAGTGTTACCTCATGAAGGCTGCGTGAATTTGTGATGATTTTCTAAGTAGCTCTGGTATTTTCTTGTAACTCTAAACTCTCACCCTCTTTTCTTATCTTAGAAGGTTTTCCTTATAGATTTTCACTCTTAATGCTGTGGGCTTTTGTTTGTTTGTTTTATTTTATTTTCAGGATTCCTCTCATCACCAGCCACTGAACTGCATCTGAGAGGCCACAGAAGCAGAGGGCACAGTGAGTTACCTGGTGTTCACTCCAGACGACATGGTGTGGTTGGCTGTGGTGGTTCCCTTGTGACCTTGATCGCTCCTGCTCATCTGTGGGGCTGTCATGGGCCTGCAACAGTAATAGTGGTTTCCAGAACAAAGCAACAGAGGAAGAGACATTTGTGAAATTCTCAAGCTGGGAAACCCACCTAAGTATGTTTGCAAATCTTGCTTTGGACTCTTCAGTCCTAAGAGGCCGTTAAAAGACAAGGCTCCTTCCCAGTTCTATACACATATTAGGGTTTAACTTCTAAGTCTCAGGAGTAAAGCAGGACTCTTCAAATAAGACTTGTGCTCAAACTGTAAGTGCCAATTGATAGTAAAAAGATCACTCAGCAGTTCCTTAGGTGGCAGGCAGTCCAGCACTTGAGATAACAATTTAAAAAAAAAAAACACTTAAATATGCACCCGAATTACTCTATTTTTCTGAGACATTATCACCTAGTGTAACCACACTTTTAGTGAAAATTATACCCAATCCTCTCTAAGAAGTGAGTAAATTTCAATTTGAAGTCAGATATTTACTAAGATTCAAATGATTTCATTTCATGTCTGGGACGTTTCCTTTGTATTTAGATAAAATTCTGCCTATTTATTGGTATCTGAGGCACAGAAAAGATGACATAGGTTCTTGGAGCATTTACCTGGATGAAATCTTTATGGTCCACTCTAGCTCTGAATGCTGAGCATGAGAAGTAAGCTTTTGAGAATGGCAGAAGGCCATTTCTTCCCAGGCCTTGGTTTGGTAGGCAGAACTGAAAGATGACTGCAAGACCTATGTATCTAGTTTTACTCTTAAAACAGTCTTTTTCCCCATTTGTTTGGGGACAGGATTCAATGTCCTATTGCCAGGTCAGAGAATTAAGGGGTCCACGGGTAAGGACTAAGATGCCTTCTAAATGCAGAGTCACTCCTGGCAGACAGATAGCAAAGAAACTGCTCAGACCAAAGCCACACATAACCGAGTTCTGCAAAACTTGAATGAGCTAGGGAGTGGGTTCTCCCCTGAGCAATCAGATAAGCACTCAGGCTGAATGATGCCTACATTTCATTCCACTGAGTCCCTGAGAATAGCTGATCCTTCCTGGACACTGTTCACAGAACGATGAGATATAAAGAAATTTTCTTTTAGATCTCTAACTATCTGATAGAGTTATAGAATAGAAACTCACATATAATATACTTATGTAATTTAACTGTTACATTTTCATGAGATAAGAAAATTAGCAGCATGGATATAAAAGGGGACTCTTCTTTAAAAAAATCGCAAACTAGACAAATGGACAAGAACATGGGAGAGAGGTTTTATAGGAGAAAAACAGAAGGATGGCATAGGGATGTAGGGGTGGAGCGCTGGGAAACGCTGCATACCGTGGGGATTGTCTCAAAACAAATTTAATTAATTAAAAAAACAAACAAAATCAATCATGTTGTGGTTACTACTAACCAAAGGCTCTCTTCTCTACAAAAGGGATCTTAAATACAGAGGAGTATTTAAAGGCACAGACTTTATTCCAATATTTATTTTATGACCAAGGGGTGGAGGATGTGCTGCACAGGTGAGAAGGTAGAGAACACCTCTGTGGACTTCATCCCCAGGATCCAGCTTAAGGTACCTGTCTCTCATGATGAGCCCCTCATCAACCAAGCTACAGGGTTTTAAATGCCCAAAGCTTTATCCATAACTCTTCATGGAATTTTGGGCAAGTAAAATTTGTATTTCAGATGTATTTAATTCATTTGTCATTATAAAGGTAACAGAAAGGAGAAAAGGATTACAGTCATATAATGTGGAAAGAAGTGACTACAGTATCATTTGGAAAAGGTTGGTTACTGCTCTCACCTCTGTTGTAGGGAGACTTAGGAGACAGGTGTAGAAAGAACGGGCTAAATTTCATCCTGAAGTGATTCTCTGCACCCAAAATGAGTAAGCAGAAAAGGGTGGAACAGAGAGCCAGGAAAAACTGGGCAAACTTAAGTTCCGGTAAGTAGTCCTGAAGCTTTGCTGATGGTTTCAGGAAAGCCTTGGAGAAGATGATTCCAAAGAGGACGTAATTAATTCAACCTACTCCTTCTACACCCACAGTGGTCTCCCTTAGTACCTCTAGGAAGGATATCTAGAGCTTTAGTTAATTTCCAGAGAATGGACAAGAAAGCCAGCCACAGGCCTTGTACCCTGCTCTTTCCTTTTCTGCTCTTAGGCTTCCTCCCACCTACAGCCCCCATCATGTTCTTCCTGCTGGGACAGCTCAGCTTTCATTTGCACCCAAGAATCTTGTCACAGGACAGCTTTTGAACTTTGTTTAGGGCTAAACTCTGGTGCCCATGTGACTTCTTTCCCAGATATCTACCTATCCATCCATCCATCTCTCTCTCTCTCTCTCTCTCTCTCTCTCTCTCTCTCTCTCTCTCTCTCGTCTCTTTCTGTAAAGGCAAAAACTAAAAATTAGTCAAACAGCTAATTAAAATGTGGATTGAAGCTGCATATTCACTAACATGTCCCTTTGCTAAAGATTTGTTTACCACTGTGCTAAAAATCAAGCTATATGAAATTGTGTATTTAGTAATCATGTAGAAAAGTCCTCATTGTTGCTACTGCCACTATTCAGAGTACTTAGTACTAAATATACAGATAATTTAGGTAGTATTTACAGTTCTAAGCCATAAGGGGCTGAATAGCTGTCTCTACAAAGAAAATTATCTGTAAGCCATAAAAAATGTCAGGTTTTAAAGATATTTAGCAACAACCAGTTTCCTCGTCTTTTCAATGGATACGTGCTGTTTTAGGCTGTGGACATCTGTCTATGAGATTACCTGGTGAGGACCTCCACGCTGTACAAAAGGGCTTGTAGAGATGTGGCCAGAGCAGCTGTGGCAGCAATCTCCTCCCGGGCAGCAGGCACGGTCTCTACCTGGGACGTCTGCCTCTTCATCTTCTGTAGGTAGCATGGAACTAAAGCCTCCAAGACCATCAGCATCTGAAGGCTGTAAGCACCAGAAAGAGAGCCAGATTACATCACCTTAGGCTGTATGACATTCAGGAACATGAAAACGCCACCAGAGGAATTCTATTCCCTTTCTTGTGCAACATGTAGTAAAAACAATGAGAGCTTCTGGATGTGTTGACTATCGTTAATTAAGCCAGCACCCAGCAACAGGTGAGGAAGCCTCTCTTAATGAAGCACATGAGCTAAGTGAGAAGAATTAGCCATTTGTGCAAGTGGCCAAAAGAAAACAGAATATTGGCAGAGTGCTACCGACCATTGAAATAACAGGCTTCATTCCCCAGCAAAGCCTCTGTTTGGGAATGCGTTGAGGGCAGTTTTTCAGCTGAAGTAATTTTGAGACACTATTAGATCCTTTCTCAAGAAGCTGACTTCAGAAGCTTAAGCCATTTACAGAAGAGTTGGTAGATGCCGTTATTTTGATGGAATCTGGAAATATGTTTTACTAGAGTGGGAGGACTCGACCCACTGGATAGGGTGCACCCTTGGTGTAGTAAAGAGCTGTAAGAAACCTCAACTTAAAGAAAGGATGGAATCCAAGCACCCGGCGTTTCTGCCATGTCCTTTTCAACACTAGGATCTGCTTTCTGAAGGGATTATCTGTGTAGACTCAGAGCTCTACGGTAAGAATGTGACAATTTTCAGAACTTGATGGGTATGGAGTTAAAGTTAAGACACATTTCTAGGTCCTAATACATCTGTGATGGCCTAGAAAAAGGAGGCAAGAAATGAGAGTATTTCCTGAAAAAGCAAAGGATTTTGTTGTAGGCTGCTAACATCTTAATGTCAATGAAAATCTGAGGCACCTAACTGACGATGTGTAGAATACAAAATAGAACAAAATGTTTGTGTTCATTCTGCAGTGCTTCCTGGAGCTGCGTGCTGCAGGAGAGGCAGGGAACTGGAAGCAAGACCATGCTATAGACCGCAGACTTTCTTCTCTTAAAGGCTACAGTCACATGCCTGTCTACCTTTTGCATAATGTCTATTTCTCATTAAAGAGGACAAAAACCTGGTGCTTACTGGTTACATTTTTATTTATTCTTGATGTTCCTTTTGAGTAAAAAACTCAATTAAGATAAATCCTGCCTACCACTTGTCCTTTATTCATTCAGTTGTAGAGGAGAGGAGAAGTCAATCTAAAGAGCAAATGTACAAAGACAGTGAACAAAGTAAGCTTGGCTCCTTTCTCCCTGGATTGTGTGCCATCAGGGCAGGTTGTTAAAAGGAGATGAAACGTATGTACCTGACCAGAGCCAACTTCCTGGTACTGGAGTGACTCACTTCCTATGTGAATCATTTGCTTCCCTATTCATGTCAAAATAAAACAGGAGATTTTATATCACTGTCCTTTGTGTCTTCAGTCCTCAGAGGGGGTTTTCACAGATGGTTTAAATGTCTGTTATGAAAATTTGCCTGCTAACCAGCTTGTAATTATGCAAGTGGAAAAATATTTTTTAACAAGAGTAAACATCTTTGACTCTGTACAGAATTCCGAATTTGGGGATTTCAAATTCAGGAAGCGTTACAGTATTTTTCAGGACTTCTGCTATTAAAAAGAATTTCTAAATTTGGTTTTTAGGAGATTGCTCATCAGAATGTTACAGAGAGATGTGCCAAACATAAGCTTCCTCATTCAGGTTCATTTCTTTCCTACACCTACTCATCGCAAGGGACAGAAAGGAAGGCTGCAGTTACGTCACCTTCTGAATGACTCAGGAGCATACGCCACCACAGTGACACAGAGCTGGATGGCTTCACTGATGGAGAATGTCAGGTCTTCGTTTCCATAGCAGAAATCTGCAAAAATGCAGCGTGCATGACTCCAGGAGAAGCAGGCAGCACCACCACTAATGTCCTTGTCTGTCCTGCTGCATTTGGCCTTTTGTCTCCTAGATTTTAATTTCTGAATTCTGCAAACTACATATTTCTCATCTGAAGAGAACAAAATTCTGCTTCCTACATTCAAACAACTGGATAACAAATAAGGGAGGTCTCAACAATCTTAACTTGTAGAAGTTACTCAGGCATTTTAATTGCCTGAGGTAGAACAGAAAGCTTTATCTTTGAATTATATCTAATTCTATACATTACATAACAACAAAGACAATTAGAGATGTCTATTTGCTTAGACCTGATGAAATTAAACTGTTCGAGTAGGGGTCTACTGAGAAACGCTTTACTATGGTTTTAATGACAGGGGATCCCTTTTTCTATATATTCTCAAGAAATTTAAGACAAGAAAATTATAAAAAATCTATTCACTCAAAGTATAACATTGTTTTATTTATTTTTGATTTAGTTGTATACACTATATGATAATTTTAGTTGTGCATCATTAGTTACAATTGATTATAGACATACATACATTTATTCAAATAATTGCAATAGGAGAAAGAATGCTGGGGTGGGGGGTTGCATTTACCTAGTGACTTAAGAGGCTTCTCAGCTTTAACCAGCTCGAGAATGTCCAGTATATCAGTGGTTTCTCCCTCCAGAGACTGTAGCAAGTCAAACAGACACTGAGCGGACACACCTTTGCTGGATCCTGTATTGGCAGCATCCTATATAAAAACAAAACAAAAGAAACGACTTTAAGTTTATTGATTGTCACTTTAGTACTAATATGGTCAACTGGAAATTAAAAATTTATAAGTGCAAATACATACACATATGATGACATATATCATATATATCATATATATATATATATCATAATATCTATGTGCAATTCAACTTATATAACTCTGTATCTGACATTCTGCTGTAGAATTTTAGGGCCCTCCTAAATGCCAGCAGTAAGTCACACACGTTTTAAACTTCCTTCCTGTCCACTCTGGAGTTTTGCTACGTCCCTGCCTGCCTCTGCACTCTGTCCAGACACAAGTAATGCCTGACCCCCTGCTGTCGCCTTTAAAAGTTCCCTTTGGTAGGTCTTCACTTATCACTCAGATCTTACTCACCGGGAACTCCAGGAGAGGGGCCACACTAGCAAACAGCTGGAGCACAAAGGGCTTCCGGTGTAGAATGTAGAACTGGTGGCAGGCAAATTCGATGGCGCGACGCAGCTGGGGGTTACTTTCATAGTCTGAGTATACCTACAGAGAAATAGCCCCACACTTAGAAAATGCCACAGTGGTGCTTACTTATAAAATGTCCCATAGTCATAGGAAATGCAGAAAGGGGCTAATGTTTCCCGCTGGTAGTATGGAGTGTAATATAGCATCAGTTTTCTTGAGATAATTTGGTGATAGTCATACAATTCCTATAAACCATAAACATATTTTTCTGAAATTATCCCAGGAAGCTTATGACCAGTCATTTATTTCAATGAAAGAAGTAGACACAAGGTTTACCTAAAAATACCTGCTTCTGACTAGTTGTAATAGTGAATAACTTGAAATAGGTTAATCATAAGTGGTAGCTTAAGTGGATTATGGTACTTGTATTGTGTAAATATAGCACACTTTCATTATCTACCCATCAGTTGATGAGCACCTAGGCTGTTTCCATTTCCTGGCTGCTGTGAGCAGACCAACACAGTACATGGACAAGCAGGCATCTCTGTAGTAGGCTGCAGCATCCTTTAGGTGCATGGCCATGAGGAGAACAGGTGGATTGTGTGGTAGATGTATGTTTAGCTTCTTAGGCACCTTCACTCTGATTTCCAGAGGTGGCACCAGCTTGCACCTTTCACAGCTCTGAGTAAGTGTTGCCCCTTCCAACATCCTCGCTGGCATTGCCATTATTTGTTCTAGAGGTTTGTCTGTTTGTATGAGGTCTTTGTCCATTCTGACTGGGGTAAAACAAAATCTCAAAACGATGGCAGTTGTTGACGCTCTCCAGCTCAATAGCTGTACGAGATTCACACGATGGTCTTTATTGCTTGAAAAAGGCTATCCATTTGAATATATAGTATAATGTAGTTTTATTGTTATGCCTGTGTGTAGATATTCAGGGAATAGAAATATTTTCTGGAAAGAAGAGTTGCAGGCGATCTGCATGCTTTGCTTAAACTGTATTGTCTCAATTTTACAATTTTACAACTACTTTGGGTAAAAGAGGAAATGCTGTTACTTAAAAATAAGGCAGACAGTCCTGTGGTGAAAACAAGTTTCTTGCCATCATTGGATGAAGCAGATTGTATTTTGTACAAACATACACTACTTTTATAATGTTCTTGAAAATGTTCCCCCAAATAGGCAGCTCAAATTAGTCCCAGGTCCTGTCCAATTTATCTTCAGTACTCTACTCCTAATAGAGCCAGGTGCACACTGGACATGTGAAACAGAAAATCTTGCTAAAGTCAACTCCTCCTATCCCTTGGACCTAAATTTATGGCACTGGAAATCCCTGTTCAAAGTGAGGTCACAACAGATGGCAATCCGATATCTAGCTGGCTCAAGGGCAGCACAGAGTGTCCTTTCACGGGCTACAGTACCTGCACTACCACAGGCTTGGTAAACACACACACACACACACACACACACACACACACACACACACACACACACACACGAGTGGGCCCTCACACAGTTTCTTATGTGGCAGGTCTGAAATGGGGCCCAGGACAGTGAACTTTTTGAGGATACCGAGGCTGCTGATGCATATGCCACATTGTTGGGGTTAGCGGGCTACGCAACATGGGAAGACTATCCCAGTTCCTAACTCTGGGGCAGTATCTCAGGGCAGCACTGAATAGTGTGAGCTCTTGAAAAATCTCTGTGGGGATTTCACTGGGTGCCTTCTGCGGTAACAAAGAAGGTAACTTTGTCATGGAAACGTTTCTTTACAGATATTGTTGGATTGCTCAGTCTGAGCAGGGCTGGGTTACTTTGTAGCTGGGATAGGAGACTCCAGGCACCTGCAGCATGGTGGGGAGGATCCACTGGTAGCCACTGAGAGAGAATAGGTGATTGAAGTGGACAGCTGTGTTGATGACAGTGGCGGCATACTGCCTGAGGAGGGCGCTGTCTTCTGGGTGGAGAATCAGAGCCCCATTGAACACATTGAGAAAAAGCATGATCTCGTCTCCCCAGGGAAACTCGCTCGGCATGCCCAGGAACATCTCCTCCAGGAGCTGGATCCACAAGCTTTTCTGAAGGGTGTCGAGACCAAACAGTTCCTTCCCAGCTGTGAGGACATGAAACAGCAGAGGCAGAATTAGCCCCACACCAGCCCTGTGGCATAAATCCACGCTCAAACACCAGGGCGCAACGATTTCCCATTTATTTGTTCCCACTCCAGAAGAAGTGGGAAAAGGTTGCCCAGCACAACACTGTTTGCAGGGGCACACTTCCTCCAACTCTAGGGGTCTGAGCACACTTCTGTGACTGCACTCTAGGCAAGCCAGCGTTGTCAATTACTGCAGCGCTGAAAGAAATGTTATCGTAGTTGGACCACAGTTAGGGTTGGATCAGTGCCTGACTTTTCTTATCACTGTTTAGACCAGAACTCACTCACTCTGTCTTTCTTCCTTCCTCCCCCACCTCTCTCCTTCCTTCCTTCTTTCTTCTTCCTTCCTTTCTTTCAATTTAATTTTTTTTATTCACTTTATATCCGGATCAGAATCCCCCTCCCTCATCTCGTCCCAGTCTCACCCTTATAAATCCCTCCCCCCCCAGTTACCCCACCACCTCTCTTTAGAGTAGGGGAGGCCCCCTTGGGTACCTCCTAACCCTGGGACATCTAGTCCCAGCAGGTGTATGCACATCCTCTCCCACCGAGACCCAACCAGGCCATTCAAGTAGTGGGAAAGGGGATCCAATGGCAGAGAACAGGGACTGAGACAGCCTGCATTCAATTTGTTAGGGGACCAGAACTCTATCTGTTAGAAACTGTTAGGAGTACTATGATGGTAATTGAAGTTGCTTGTCCGAAATCAGTGATGTGAGGTTCTCAGCTGGGTCTCTTGCTATTTCTCTGACTCTATCACACTTCAGGCATAAGTTACACTAAAATGCAAAGAACTTAAATGGGCGTATCCAATGAGTTTTGCAACAGTATGTTGCCGAGCCTGGTGTGGCCTTAGTGAGGACAGAGTGGCATGGCTCCTGCCCTGTGGGACAGGGCCCTGTGTGAGCCTCCATGAGTGTGGATGGCTGCTGTGGGCATAAGGTTTGTTTGTGTAATAATGTACATATTTTCTGGACCCAGTACTAGCAGTGGAGGACTCTTTCCTTCTGAGGAATGCCCTCCCTGTTATCCTTAATGACTCTCTGATAATTAGAAACAGCACAAGTAGGGGGGGGTTGAAGGTGTGGCTATGTCTCAGCAAAATGGTAAACTCTGGGACCTTCAGGACAGCCCTTAAGGCTGTGGGAAAGAACTCTAAAACCATGAGTTTAAAAATAGATAACTTCTCAACTATGCAAAAATATAAGGATGCAATATGAATAACAAAGGCAGCTACACTATGAGCCGGCTTGTCAGAAAGATACAAAGGCAGGCAGATTCCTAAATTCAAGGTCAGCAAGTCCAGGCCCAGGTGTGGTAGAAATGGTAATTTCAGAACAGCGTCCCACCCAGCTAGTTTATCATCTGTGTTTACCAGAGGCAGGCAGATCCCTGCATTCATGGGATGCTGATTCATAGGATAATCAAAAGCAGTGTTTGTGTAATAATGTACCTGTTTTCTGGAACCAACACTAGCCGTGGAGTGAAGTAAACGACTGAATTGATAAGTAAGTTAAAAAAAAAAAAAAAATGGGCTTTTGGTCTACATGAGATGAGCTGGCAGAGCACCGTATCAGGTCTTTAGAATTTTCTCTAGAGAGAGCTGAGTTGCCTGGAGATCTTTGGAGAGTGAAAACAGCTCTTCAAGAATTTTTTCTAACAGGACTTCTGATTTCTGATTTGGTCAGAAAATCCAAGATTTTTTTTATAGCATCTTTTCTGATTTTAGTCAAAAACCCATGAGCTATCAAGATACATAGCTTTTACAATTTTTACTAGGCAAGATAGAGCGTTGTCTCAACCAGAGAGTTTTTAGAATAGCAAGGAAAAGCTATATAGAGTAGAGCAGAACAGAGAGAGATAGAGAGAGGGAGGGAGGGAGGGAGGAAGGAGGAGGAAGGGTAGGAGGAGGAGGGGGGGGAGAGACAGAGACAGAGAGACAGAGAGACAGAGACAGGCAGACAGACAGGGAACACAGTCTGGAAAGCCATCGCAGCAGATCCTAGACCACCAGCTTTGACCCACAATTTGACTTAGAGTCATTTGTTTTCACCATGATAAGATTAAGCAACTCTAACCCAACCCTGACATGGCTCCAGGAAAGGGTATTAGGCCCCAAGGGAGAGTTTCATGCTCCAGGCCCCAGGACAATTTTTCTAGAAACAACTCTGATAAAATACTTCTCAGAAAAACCATAAAATGTACTGGCTGAAGGCCACTTGGGCCCTCTGGGGAATGAAGATACCTTCCCGGGATGATTGCTGTTACTGCAATCTGCCCTCTAAAAAATGTATAAAAGGTGCTTGTAAGTTAAAATTGAGGTTGCCTCAGGTCTCTTGCTTGAAAGACTGCTGAAGGTCGATCCCGGCACCCCAGAAAAATAAACCTCTTGCTTTTGCATTGATCCGAGTCTCGTCTCCCTCAGGGTCTCCCGGCATGTAAAGACCCTCTGGGGCTTTACAACCGTTCCCAGACACCCCTTCTCTCAGAACTCTCTCCAAGCCGAGGCTGCTCCTTGGCAGTATGAACTCCGTACACAAAATCCAAGGACTGTGTAGCTAATTTTTATTCTTTATAGTTCCCTCATGCCTTTGCCAACTTCTTCACAACCCAGAGGCAACTACTGTTCTGACTTGTGTCCTGAGGATTAGCTTGGCTCCTTTTAATCTTCTTATGCACTCAATCTGAGTTTTAACACAACTTCTAGCCAACTGAAAGGAATACTCAGGTTTGAGACCCACTGGGGTCTAGTGGTCAGATCAAACCAAGAGGAATGGCTTTTTTTTCCCTGTAGTACCTTGCGGGTCACTGAAGAGAGAAAACTCAGCGTCTATTGCACTCCGAGGGAAGGAGGGCAGTCGAAGAAGGTCCTCCTGGAGCATA
The DNA here is from genome assembly GCA_028551405.1 of Uromys caudimaculatus. Taxonomy (NCBI): domain Eukaryota; kingdom Metazoa; phylum Chordata; class Mammalia; order Rodentia; family Muridae; genus Uromys; species Uromys caudimaculatus. The sequence continues at coordinate 58,136,289 of CM052709.1, read as the reverse complement.
GAGACATGTGACTGCTTGTGGGCTGTGGGGATCTTCTGAGTTAGGGAGATGAGGAACAAAACCCGCCCTACTTCCTCCAGCTTCCGGGTAAACACCTGGAGGAGCAAAGAGCAGAGTCAGCAACTTGGAAAGAGTGGAGGCACTGAAGATCTTCAGTAACAAAGCCAAGTTTCATGATAAAATGAAATGGGGAGAGGCGGAAAGAGGAAGGGGTGTCTTTTCCTCGTAGGAAGAATAGACAGGGTTTTATGGACTCTCCATACCCCATGCTGTCTGAGCTCAGGGATTCTATGGCCTCAAGAAGCACAAGGAAGGGATTGTCAAGAGAGTCCCATCTGTGTGGATGTGTAACACAGAAGCCTTTCTCTAATGGGGGGCTGGCCGGCAGTTACAATTGCTGCTGCTTCTCCTCAGATGCCTTGAGCTCTTCCCTAGTGGTTCTGGGTTTGTCTTTTTAACAAAAGACAGAGTGGAATCTAGGGATACATTATTCATATGAAAGCTGATGGCCCCTAGATAACCCATTTGTTCCAGAGTTTGGAAGGCATGTTTCTGGGCTCTTGGTCTCTTCTTTCTTTTCTCTTGAGGATCACTGGGCAAAGGGCTGGGATTAGGAAGTTCCTGAGTAATGAACAGTTGTTGCAGAAGATGATGCTTATGCCGGACCATAAGCTTCCATGTCTTCATCGTCCTGGGGAATTTAGATACCTCAAGATTCCAGCCTGGATTAGAGAGCGCAAGTGCCCTGTTTATGGAACTCTTTGAAGTGTGATTTTAAACATGATAATTACAAACACATGCCTGTGAGGTAGCGTTTTTGACCATGCTTTTGACTATTTGCTGACAAAATTAAAGGCTGAGGTCACTCTGGTGAGGTTGTCTTTGACACTGTTCATGGCAAAGATCTTTCAGTTTTAACCCAGCACCTTTCACCTGGCCATAGACACAGCATCTTCTTCCTTTTGAAGGCAATTTAGGCAGTTAATGGTAGCCATCTTAAAAAAATTATTTTAGTGTTTTAAAACTTTGCCATCCTCATTTATCTCACGAACAATATTTTAATGTGAAATTGACATCTTTGGTGTGTGCAGAAACATTGAATTGATCACTATCTTCAAATTCTTCTTTATATACTTTTCTTAAAAGGTAAAAGTTAATAAAATATGTGCACATTAAAATTATACTAAGAAAATGATCGGTTTTGGAATGATGTATAAAGTCATGCTTTGCATGCAGATTGCTGAGTTTCCTAAGATCAGAGTCTGATTTGAGATCAAGTATATGAACGCCATTCTGCTTTTCAATATTAGATGTAAGTACAACTGATTGGCTGTGTCTTTTCCTGATTTAAAAATTGTCACATTCCTAGTTAGCTGCTCAGAAGGGGTGGAATCTAACTCTTTGGCTCTTAGTTCAGTGCTATTTTGAGGTAGCACATTTTTACTTATTTTCATCTGGGTTAAGTCACTGTGTTAGTAGTGTACGACGTATACTATTTACACTTTGTGTGCATGTGGTACATGAGTGTAGACAAGTATGCTTGCCCCAGGTCAGTTTTGTGTGTCTTCCTCTATCTCTCCCAATCTTATTTTTGAGATCAGCTGTCACTGAGCCTAGAGCTCGTGATTTCATTTAGGGAAGCTGGCCGGAGAGCCTGCGGATCTACTACCTTCCTCTCCTTTTTCCCAGCACTGGAATTACAGATACACACGACCACTTGTAGCTTTTCATGTGCATTGTGGATCAGAACTCATGTTCTTATGTTTGCAAACCAAGCACTTTATCCACTGAGACATCTTCCCGCCGCTATTTTTTCTTTATCTGAGAGGTCTTATGCAGTCCAGGCTGGCCTTGAAATTCATATGTAACAGAGGCTGAGCTTAAACTCCAGATCTGCCTCCACCTCCCAGTCATACACTACTGTGGGTCACTTATGTATTTTTCAAATCTGCTTTATAAAAGTATACTCATACCTAGCAACTAGCCAGTTAATAAGTATTTCTATTATATGCTTCATATTATCCCATGTGAGTTTCTCTGAATATATTACACACCATGATCCAATGTACAAAACTTGCATTTTTTTTTTTTGAGGGCACAATCTTTTGAGTGAGGTTATTCATCATTCATTCCCTGAAGAGAGGAGCATAACAGATTTGCAAACTCTCAAGGCTGATTGCATGTTTACAGATTACCCTCCCCCAAACATGACCCAGAAAAATAAGGCGTGGTTAAACACCTGCTTCTGAATGAGCTCCTGCCCCTTTTCTGGATGCATGTGTACAAGGTTCAGCTGTGGAGAGACGGACCTCCGGAAGGGATAAATATCTCGAACATAGGTCTGTGGTGGGTTACACAGAGAGAGAAAACCAGTTCAAAATTAGTTGTTTTTTTTTTTTTTTTCATTTCTTCTTTATACAAAACTCAGGTAGATAAAACAGTCATTTATTTTCCAGTGGTTTTTGTTCTTGCTACCTTACACTCCTCGTTTCCATAGGACCCTAAAAGAGGCAAAGTCCCTTCTCAGGGAAGCTTGACTCTGTCCAGTCGGGCTACCCACTGTCAGCACCGGGTGCAAGGTCAGGAGATACATTACTCTGTTAGAGGATTAATTTAAAGTGATTCTGGGGACCACCTGAGGTGTTATTTTCTTCATTAGATCATGCTGCCATTGTCATGTTTAAAAGAAGAGGAAGAAAGCCAAGATAGAGCTAAAACTCCAAACAGGCACACAGTTGCCATTACTGTATGCATGTGATGGTCAGTCTTCACTGTCAACTTAACCTCATGGGCTGGGATCAGGACTGAATAAAAAGCAGAAAGCAAGTTGAGCACAGACACTCTTGGTCTGCTTCCCGACTGTAGATGCCATGTAACTGAGGGCCCTTCACTAGTCCTATCACCATGCATTTCTGGCCTCGATGGACTGTATTCTCTTAACTATGAGCCAAAATAAACTTCCCTCTCTTAAGTTCCTTTCCGTGTGGTATTTGGTCACAGCAATGAGAAAAGCTGCCAATACGATATAAAAATATGAAGTTTCCACCCATATCAACTGTGATGAGTAGCTAACTGCCTACGCTGGCGTATCTCCTTCAGTGACTACAATCATCCCAGCACACTACTTACCACTTTCCCTTTACAAATGAGGACATTAAGGGGTAGAAAAGTAAATCAGTTACTCGGAAGCCAAAGAAACCCAAGTGACCATGCTTATAACCTGAATGACGATGCTTTACCAGTAGTAAGCCGCACTTAGGAAGGGTTGGGCAAGCCCCGACACAACTCCGCATGCGCATCGTGGCTGCAGACTTGCCTTGTTGTAATGAATGAGGTTCCATCGCTTATCCATGAGAAAATAATGTGTTGACTGGGATTCTGGGATGTTGAAAAACTCCAGACACTCCTAGAACAGCGGCAACACGTTTTATAAATGTTTATTGAGAGTATATTACTTGGTACATAGACAGTAGGCTAGGAAGACACAAGGTAATTCTTATAGGGACAAGAGAACCTGTAGTGCTAAATTTACCTAAAAGTAAGATAGTAAAGACTGGTAGTGTAAATCACCTGTTCTTACAGTGTCCAAAGTGGCACAGTTTCAATCCCGACCGAGTGCGAGCTAGTCTGCGAAGGGACAGTGGCACCCACTGAGCACGGGAGTAGAGAAAGCATGCCTCCTGACAGCGTCACGAGTACTCCAAACTATAATGCACCCACTGATTACTGTGAACTGGCTCCGGAGCGTTCCATGTAGAAAACCTGTACAATCAAACTGCTATGCTACTCCTGATAAAGGAAATTGGCCAGGGAGGTCCTATGATTTATGTTACACTAGCTGTAGTAGCCATGGAGGGAGCACACTGTCTGAATCTTGATATCCACCATTCAATGCAAGTGGGCAAATGGGTGGCGGCAAGAGCTTGCTAGCTTCAAAGGGCCTTACATATTCCCTGGAGATCTCTAAGAAGTCTGAAGCAGAAGTCCTGGTCCCACTCCATTTTCCTACTTATGTTAGGATTCAGAACTGGGTTCCAGCCTTATCTAGTGAGGTAAGATTCCTGAAGACTTGGCCTCCTGCTGAGAGAGGATTGGGATCCTACTTACTTTACATTACAAGCCTTGCATGCATGAGTAGCGATCAACTGTAATTCTTTTGAGGACGATTGTTCTCATAACTCTTTGAAAATGTTTGTATTTTTATGGGATTTCTGTGTGTGCAAATGTATGTGTCTACGCATCTGTATGTGTTTCTTGTGCTTTTTTCTTTAATTCTTTTTTTCTTTTGTTTTTTCCTAGTCTGGTTTGTTTGTTTGTTTGTTTGTTTTAGATACTTGTTTGTTTTGTAGTAAGAGACAGAAAGAAAGGCTATGGATTTGCATGGGTGAGTTGAGGAGGACCTGGGAAGAGTTAGAGGAGAGGAACCATGATCAGAATATATTATATGAAAAAATATTTTTATCTTCAATTTCAAATTAAAAGTTCTGTTTTCAATTTTAAATAAAAAAATTCTATTTGCAATAAAAAAAATACAATTCTTTCTTGCCTACCTGATATTTTCTAAGGTATATATTTTCTGCATATAGATTCCACTTTGTATTATATCAGTTGACAGACTGAATTTACTTTGCGAGCAAAACCATAGCATAGTAAAAAACTAAAACAGTAGTACCAAATATTCCTAAACCAGATTCTGCAGCTTTCAGAGGGAGTTGGAAATAACATCCAAGGCAGCACTGATGTTTGAGATAGAATTTGCCCAGTTTTGATTGCTTTAATGCAGAGTTAAAACGCCAGTTACAAGTGGGGGAACTTACAGAAGTGTACAGTAGTAGAGGAGGTGCTGGAGAGTGAAGAACTGGGTCTGTTCATTTGAATACGGAAAATGGCCCTTATTTTAATTCCAAACATGTTTACTCCAGGGGCATGGGTATGCGTAAAAATCATTTCTGTCAAAAACAAAACAAAGAAAACTCTCCTACCTTCAGCAGGGCTTCGAACTGAGTGTCTTCATGGACTGGCAGCTGTGTTGGGATATCACATTCATTCTGCCCATGAACTACCAAGGTTTTGGTACCTATTCGAAATACATATAACCATGCCCATAGTCTTTCATGTAAGTTTGTATTTAAGGCATAAAACATTAAAATCGTATCAATAAGCTGATTTCCCTTGTCGTTATTGTCAACATTCTTTTCAAGTTAGGTAGTTTGTTCTTGAAACAGGAGATAGGGTCTTATCTAGCCCAGGCTGCCATAAAACAAGCTATGTCACCAAGCTCTTAAGAATGTGAGTAACTATATGACTTTTTTGATATTTGGGGGAAAAAAAGCCTATTGTTCTTTTGTATATTCTACACAGCATACAAATGCATAATAACCCATGTCACCTGTTGGATGGTTATCACAAACCAGGCTTTCCAAGTAAGCATTTTATATACAGAAATTAACGTGTTCATCACAACTGTGAGTTAGTAATAACATTTATATATCAGCTACATGGAAAGGAAGCATGAAAGATGGTTTTATTTTTCCCACAGATGATTCCAGTTCTAAGTCTAATGAAGGGCAGTGTTGATTTTAGCATGGGCTTCTTTGCGGTCGGAATCTGTATTCTCATTTCTGCATATGGTCTTTTTCCTTATTTCCGTCCACATTTCATCTTATGTCTGGATACTCCCCACACAGGGATAAAGCATTAGTAAAATCTTCATCTTAGGGACAAGCCCGTGTGCTGCGTGAAGAGGAACTAACTGTATCTAGAGTTTACGCCGCCACACGTTGTATTCTTTTCTATTCTCCCTCCCCCTGTTTTATCCCTTCTTCCAGCCTTTCATAAAGCCTCCTCTCATTGGGTTTACAAAAGCCCAGAGTCCTTGCCATACAAACAATGTCATTCAAATAGCAGTGCCAAAAATCGCTCACAATGGCTTTCAGTTTAACGAGCCCTCTGTTATACACTTAAATAAATCTTTAATCTTGGCTGCTCTTCAAGGCCTGATTCACAGGCACTCTGTTCAGATGTCTGCCTTTTCATCTCATAAGCTCTGACTTTTGAAGGGGCTATTATATTTCTTCTGACTCTACTGAACAAAAATTCTTGAATGCGTTCAATGCCAGGGGTTGGAATTCTATTTCTCTTGTGAACGAAAAAGTCCCACGTGTTTTAAAGGAGAATAAACATATACATGCATAAATATCCATATGGATTTACCTGGCATGGAAGCGGTGACCAGCAGCTTCACTTCACATTGCTCCTTCTTCATCGTCTGCTTGAGGTCCTTGAAGAAGAGGCCCTCCACATACCCGACCACCTCCCACAGGAAGGTCAGCGTGGCGGAGATAGCATCCATCCCCCACTCACACGGGGTCCTCACAAAGTACATGATGAGTCCCACCTGAAGCAAAACACCAACAACCACAGAGTCACAATCTTCCTACACTCTCGTTCCCACTGCCTTGGCTTTGTTTCTACGATTAAAGCATCCTTGCATTCATAGTCTCTGCTCAAATGCTTCTGTAACAGTTCTAATGAAACTAATCAGGAGAAGAGACAACAGGAAAACTTGACCAAGCTGGCTCTCATGTGGATTGGACACTTATTTTTTTCCCTGGGCTAGCCAACAAATGGACAGAATACCAAAGTAGTCACAGACAAGATAAAGGGATTACAGACATTTCTTATACGTCTAGATTTGTAGTGTGAGCTAAGTTTAGCAGGCCGCTATAGATGCATACGCATATGGACATTTCCCTCATTACAGAAACGGAGAAAACATCAACAAAGACATTCGTTTGCTCTCTGTCTGGATTGAGGGACAATTTCAGAGTCGGTAACATGCTCCAGTCCCCAACCTGCATGCATAGTCATTTGGAGTTTACAGAGAAGGAAGAAACAGAGGGGTCAAGAAAGAAGTTGTTCAAACAAAATAAAGCATAAAGAGCTGCTATGGAAGCCTACACTTAGAATTTCTTTCTAGAGGACATGCACAGGTGTTTTAAACAGCAAAGCAGGAAAAGGAGATGGGGAGGTAAAAACTAACATAAGAAAGTTGCCTAATGCTAAAAGGAGGACCAAGACAATAGCACTGAGGATCCACCACATGCCAAAGATTGTGCCAGGCAGGGCTTCCTCACACTAAAAGTCGGAACTTCTGACCATCCTTCAATTATACAATTATGGGAAATTTATTGGAGGGGGATTTCCATATCTCTGTCTTTGTGTTCCTGATTCCTACCAGAAAATTCCATTAGCTGCTGAGACTCACCAAGTAGTTGAACAGGATGTGTGACGTTTGAGCTGGAAAGTCTCCAATATTTAAGAGAAGTTTGCGCAGCATGTACATTAGCTCATCCTGGAAGAAGATCAGACCCAGTCAGCAGCCATGCTGCCGGAACCTGACTGCTTGAAACTAGAGGATAATTTTCCTTCCTTTTGCCCATTTGTTAACTGCAACTATGTCTACCACTTTAGCTTGGTAGAGGAGAAATTAATTACCCGTAGAAACTGATAGTACATTTGATTCTTACTATTTAAATGAGCCAGAATATCTTTCCTTTATATCACCAAGCCGCAGATGATTTTATTTTAAAATAAAACTTGGCACAGTGTCTATAGGTAAATCCCATGAGAGTTGCGTACTTGGTTTTACTGGATGTCAGGTATAATGGGAATATGGGGACCTAATCTGAGAAGCTAATACATGCACTAGGTTAATTGACTTTCCAAATTTAGTTACCTAAGTTTCAAATCAATGACATAAAAGGAAGTGAAGGAAGATAAATTGAAATGTCTGCATGTTAAACTTGCTTCCCAGAAACCAAGCTTAATCTTCTAGTGACTTGCCATAGAGACCAGAGTAAAATCGTATTCATCACCAGTTTGTTTTCTTAAAGTCCAGGAAACTTCTTTTATTTGACACCTCACAGGTGGTCTTGTAAATTAGCTTTTTGGGTGATAGAGAAATTTAACATATTGGAATAACCCCACTAACATTCCAGGCTACCAAACAACTAGAATTCCATAAATGTATCTAACTCTAAAAATATAAAACTGCATTTAGTTTTTCTCTAAAATAATGAAAATATTGCAAGTCTTTGGGTTACCAAGCAATGTACCATGCACACTTAGAAAAAAATCATTTACTGGAGAAATCTGAATGGAAATAGCAAAATTTAATATTGTTTCTCATTACTTAAAAGGCATCTATTGGCTGCCTCTCGGAGGACACTGGTAGCGCAGGCAGCTCTGTTAAGTTGCTTGCTTGTTTTCAGCAGAACACACGCTCACAGCTAGCTACTGACAAGAATCAGAAACTCACTTGTCTATTGCTGATGGTTAGTTTTTCCAGAAAATGTCGAAGAACTGTTGATGGATCTTCAATTAGACAGTTCCACAAGACTTGCTGGGCCACAGCACTGACTTTAGAAGAGAAAAGAAATGGCCATAAGTCCATTAACCAGAAAAAGTTTTCAAGCAATTTACTAAGCTTTGATGTGTTCTTTCTTTCTGCTTTCAAAGATTTTCTGAAGTTGAAGTTCTTCTATCATGTGAGTCCCAGGGATCTAACTGATGACCTGCTAGATAAGTGGTACCCAATGGTCCAATAGGAGCACGGTGGTTATCAGGGAGCATGACCACTTTCTGATCAAGGCCGCTCTCCAGGATGGATTTCACGGCTGGGATTGCACTTTAGTCAACAGCCCATGACTAGGGAGAACATAGGCTCTCCTGGGAAGCTACCGGTGTTTTACTAAATGGTCATGTTGTCAGACCACCTTCTTGATGTTTATGTTTATATCCACAGACTTGTGCTGCTCTGAACCGTGGTCAGAGAAGCTCCTGCTTTTGGGAGAATTGCTTAAGACAGAGACTCATGAGTGCTTCAAGTCCTGAGAATAAGTAGTCACAAGGATTCAGTCATTCAGTGGGTGTTCTGTATGAACTGCCTCCCACCCAAGCCTCAGGAAACATTGTAAAAGAGTGGGTTAAAAAAAAAAACACATTAGGAGTCAGAAGATAGAGAGAATTACTATAAAATGCTTTCTTCTGAGTAGGACATAGTGGGTACAGAATCAAATCACAGTAGATGCCGTTGCCTGCACAAGACTAAGGCATCAAAACTCCAATATGGATGGGAAAGGGACTCACGAGTCCACACTTACAGCTCAGAAGCTATTGACATTTGATGGCTGCTGGGGGTGGGGGATAGTTAGTTTTCTCTGGGCATGTGCCTTAGTCTTAAAGGATAGCCCCAGGCCATTTGCACATGGCCAGCAATAAGTAGATGAAAAGGGCTATTAAAAATGATAACAATAAAAAGAGAAAGCATCAGGGCTAGGGGGGATGGCTCAGCAGCTAAGAGGACTGGTTCTGTTCAAGAGGACTTGAGTTCAATTCCCAGCACTCACATGGTGGCTCACAACTATAACTCTAGTTCTAAGGTATCTTATGTCTTCTTTTGGTCTCTGCAGGCACCAGGCACAAATGTGGCACATAGAAGAATAGAACATCATACACATAAAAAAATAAAGTAAAAACTAAAATGAAGAAGGAAAAAAGAAAGAAAGAAAGAAAGAAAGAAAGAAAGAAAGAAAGAAAGAAAGAAAGAAAGAAAGAAAAAAACAATTTCTGGAAGGGGAAAGGTCCCAGAGTGAGTTTGAATGAGGTAGAGAGAAGGTTACATAAGATTAAAATTGTGTACATGTATGAGAATTTCAAAGAATTAATGACAGTATTGTGTTTTAAAGAGTGAAATGCTCACTTGCTTATGGCAGGAGAACAAAAAATGTCTTCTGAACACTTTTTGTATTGCAAGGTGAGAAGTTGCTTTTTTTTTCATTGAATATTTTTCTATGTAAGGAGAAGAAAACAGGAGTGGGTTGATCTTTAGGAATCGGCCTTATTCTGCAAGCAATGCTTTTACCAGGACATGTAGTTGTCCTTGTCTTTGAGACCAATCTAATGCTGGCAATGTAAGTGTTTTTAAAATTAAAGCCTCAATTCATTGTTTTTGGTATAAATTCTGCTTTAAAATTTACTTTTTATTTTATTTAAACAGTTTTCATGTTTATTTATTTTATTATATCTATATGAATGTTTTGCCTGCATGGATGTGTGTGCACTACATATGTACCTGGTGCCTGTAAAGATTATATCAGAAGAGGGTGTTGGATTCCTCAGAACTAGTTCCAGATGGTTGTGATCCACTGTGTGAGTGCTGGAAATCAAACCAGTGCTCCTAACTGCTGAGCTCTCTCTCCAACCCTTTATAAATTCTTAAGCAATTATTTAGGTTTTAAAATATGCTTTGGTTTAAAACTCAGGTGAAGTAGAGGTGAACTTTTATTATTATGCAGATACTTTAAATAGTATCCATTTCAGCAAGATAAAGTAGTTGGGTCAGCAGTAATTAGGTTCCTGGGAATAAATATATAATCCTATTCAGAAAGGGCTCCTGCATTATGACACGGGTCAGGTCGTGCTTCCCTGGATCCCCTGGGGTAGGAAGCAGAGGAGTGGAGGTCAACAACACATGCTCTTCAGTTTGGGCAGCGGTTGCAGTTCTGCTGGCTTCTAAGCTTAGAGCTCAGAGTGCAGCACAAATTTATCATTCAGTCTATAATTTGAATAAATAATATAAATTTTTGCTTCAGAAATTAACTGTCCAAATTAAAATGAAGAGCTATGCAAATAAATACTATGAATAAGAGCTATATAAAAGGAAGCTTTTGTTTTCAAATATATTTCCGAATAATTAAAATGTGTGTGTGTGTGCGCGCACGTGCACGTGTGTGCATGCACATATTCATGTGCATGTGTGTGTGCATGCATGTGTGTGTACATGTACATGTATATGTATATTGTGCTCACATAGACAAAGCAAAGGTTCTACCACTGAGCTCTGTATACAATCCAGAGATGGGGTGTCCATGTTGAAACTAATTCCTAAATATCCTTATAAGATTTAAAAAAAGAAATCTCACTGCAATAAGGTAATTGCAGTAAGGCAACGTGATGTTTAAATGTGGAAATAGAGAAAAAGTTGAAGAGAAAAATGAAAACTGTTAGGTTCATCAATATAGAAAGAGCTACTAACTGTTTGGGGTCTGTTCTCCATATTTATAAAAATCATACATACATACATACACATATATTTCAAAGTAGCATACATGGACTAATGTATTGAGCTCTACACAGTGTTATGCAGAGCACTAAGTTAATTTTCTCAACTATCATTTCCAAAGCACTGAGAATGCTATCATACACAGGCAACAAGACTAATTGTTCTCCAGTGCTTGGGCATCCAAGTTATTTTCAAATATTCATTATCATATGTGATATATAACGTACAATATCACTTACAAATGTTTATACTAACAAAGCAACTCCACACCAAAGGGATTTATAGTTTTCGGCCTTTTTATTCACATTGTGAAACAACACTCCAATGGTTGTCCAAAATTCATGCTTAGTCGGTGAGGTGTTAGCGTGACATTCTTCTCATTTCTTCACTTACCATGGCTAGTTTAATTTGAAATAAGTTTTGCAGTTTGGCGAACAAAATGTAAGACAGTATTGTTTTATGTAACAGTGTTACTCATGTCTGTTGTCAGTCCAGAGACTGCTTAGATATTTTGCTCATTTTGGGGATGGGATTAAAAATATATTATTGAGTTTTAATATTAAAACTCTTGTGCTCTCTCTGGCAGTATGCATGCTAGTAACTGGAAAAAATTTAACCTTAGCTGAGTTTGCTCGCATAGGCCTGCAATCCCAGCTCCTTGTGAAGGGGATGCTGAGACAGGAGGATTGCAAGTTCAAGACAAGCCTTAGCTATAAGTGAGTTTAAAGTAAGCCTGGGCAGCTTCATGAGATTTGATCTAAAATAATTTAAGTAAGAAGAGGATTGGAGATAGAGCTCAGTGAATGAACTCTTGGTTATTATGTACAGAACTTGGGTCCAGTCCCTAGTCAACCCTAAGGAAGAAAGAAGTAAGCACAGAAAGAGTATTAACCTTTTGTCTATCATAAATATAGCATTTTATTCCTAGTTTATCATTTCTCCTTGAAACCTTCTCTTTACTGGTATAACTGGGAAGGTAATCAAGTAGGAAGGGAGGATTTAATGCTAGTGAATTAATAGTTAAGATTTCTGAGTTGGGCAAATCATTATTGACATCTTGATAGTCAAATAAGTACTGTTATATTTTCTGATAATAAAAAATTTCATGGACCTAGCTCCTGATTTTAATGAAATTTCTTGCTAAAGGTTATAAAAGAAGTAAGGGAAGGATGCAGAGGAAGTGATAGCATTCGTATGTTATGTTAAAACTCGATAATTATAATATGTACATGGAGCAATCCAGCATACAGTCAGCAGAACGTATGTTCAATAGAAAACATTTGTTTCTATCAGACAAGCAGCGTAAGAACAGAACGGTTTGACTGGCCAGATGATACCTGCCACGCCATCTTCCCGCACCTCGCCATCCTCCATTAAATGAACAATGGGAAGAACTGCGGCACAGATGCATGCTGGGAATACTGCTTGCGGAGGCTGAGGCACATGGTGGTTTGGTGTATGCTCAGTGGCATGTTCCTCATCTGGAGGGAGAGACAAATTCTAATGCAATCACAATTTGCAGTTCAAATCCTATTTGGCAATACAGTCTATAATAGTGCTGAAATAAAAATCAATGTGACTTGATAGAGAGCACTTCCTCCAACATAAAACAGTGAAGTGAACCATCTTTCCAAGCGCTGTCATTGGCCTTATGTTGTAGTGAAAGAGATGAACAGACATGTTGAGATGCGAAATAAGTTCTTAATATGAAATTTGAGAAAATAAAATTCTAAGCAAAGCCTAAGGTGTTTTTTATAAATGCCACATGTCACAAACGTGTGAGAAATTTATTAGAATGAATATTGCGTAGCAGAAAGCATGTGAATTTAGCGTAAAAATGATGTAACTCAGTTATATTATTGTCTTATTTTATAAATTCAATAAATACTAAAATTGAAAGTCTTTTTAATTAGAATAAAGGGCAGTACAGGTAATAATAGTCAAGAATGATACTAAAGTTATATAACAGTATATTAACACGAAAAAACTCACTTTTATTATTGATACAAAATGAACATTTGAACAAAATATTAAGAATGGTGGGTCTTTGTGTCTCCTATCCTAACTTCTTTGACTATTTGAGATTTTAGATGGGTCCTGTGAAGGGCTGGAAGGTAAAGAGGCTTTGTTTAGTTCTTGTCGATCCTACCTTCTTATCAAATGCATGAAAATGTTAGATGGGTGGGTAGATAGATAGACATCTTTATCCACTTTTGATAAAAATGTACGAGGTGCTCAAAGAAATAAGAAAATACTGTTCATATAAAGGAACAAAGACAGTCAATAGAAACTCTCCCTGGGATGCTTAGATGTGATGGTGCATATTAGGCAATAGTTTTCAAGGAGCTATTATGAACATGCTGTACTTTCATACAGTCCATATAAATGTACAAGTGATTATAATAGAAAATAAACGTTACAAATTGTCTCATGTGACACTTTTTGTCATTTAATATAGAAGACATAGATCTTAGTTTATTTAAATTGTATCAAGTTAAAATGTTTAAAATTTCCAAACAAAAGGCAGAATTAGTGGGATGGATAAAACATGAACATACAAACCTAACTCAAACACAGTCTATACCTAAGAATCATAACATTGCCTGAGATGGGGGAGGCTCCCAGGAGACAATGTGGGTGACTTTAGCCAAGATGCCTAACAGTGGAGACATGGAATCTGAGGAAGACACTCCCTGTAGCCAGGCAAGACCCCCCAGTGAAGGAATAAGGACACCAACCTATCCATAAAACTTCTGACCCAAAATTTGTCCTGTCTAAAAGAAATGCAGGGACAAAGATGGACCAGAGACCGAAGGAATGGCCAACCAATAACTGGACCAACTTGAGACCCATCCCATGGGCAAGCACCAATCCCTAACATTATTAATGATACTCTGTTATGCTTGCAGACAGGAGCTAGAATAATTGTACCCTGAAAGGCTCTATCCAGCAGCTGACTGAAACAGATGTAGATAACTACAGCCAACCATTGGATGGAGGCTGGGGACGCTTATAAAAGAAGAGTTGGAGGAAGAACTGAAGGCCCTGAAGGGATAGGAGGTCCACAGGAAGATCAACAGAGTTAACTAATATGGACATCTGGAAGCTCTCAGAGACTGAGCCACCAATCAAAGAACACACAGGGCTGGAATGAGGCCCCCAGCACATATATAGCTGACATGCAATTCAGTCTACATATGGGCTCCCCAACAATTGGAGCAGAGGCTTTCCCTAAGGCTGTAGCCTGACTGTGATATCAATTCCTTAACAGGGCTGCCATGTCTGGGCCCAGTAGGTGATAACAGGCCTAACCCTGAAGAAACTTGATGCTCCAAGGTTGGGGGATACCCAGAAAGGCCCCACCTCTAAGAGGAGAAGATAAGAAGTTAGAGGAAGGTCTCTGTGAGGGGGAGTACTGGAAGAGGGGGCAGTGTTTGGGATGCAGATAAATAAATATAAATTTAAAAAAGGAAAAAAGAATCATAACATTGTTTTAAAATACAAAAATAAATTATGTGAACAGAAATAAAAAGAGAGTTGGATTGGTGAACTTCATACTAGATAATGTATATTTTAAGAGAAAAACTCTTACTACAGGTAGAGAAGGATATATTTTCATAAAGACTCAACTTATCAGGAAGCTTAATTATATGTATGTATTCATCCAATAGCACAACTCTAAACCATATAAAGTAAATAAATAATGGCAGAATTAAGTAGAGAAACAATTTGACAGTAATCACTAGAGGCTATATAATTTTTCATAAGAGAGCAGCTGGACTGAGTTCACAAGGAAATCAAAGACCTAAATGTTATTGTAACACAGATAGATCCAAAATGTCAGTAGAAAGAGACACTGCTACCCAGCATAGAGCAAAATGTAAACAGTAAAGAGGCCACCATACGTTTAAAGGGCTAACTCACACAATGTGTGCTTTCTCATTCTACTATGATGCAATCAGATGTCAGTAACAGTAGGAAATTTGGGGAATTCACAAATATGTGGTAATTACATTGATTCTAAATAACCAGTCACATAATAATAATTCACAAAGGACATTAAAAGGACTTTAATATATATGAAAATGAAAACGACATATATCTATTTTTGGCAATCAGCAAGAACAGTGTTTAAAGGGCAGTTTATTCCTGTGTGTATACTCAGCTGTGTATATTATCTGATACTAAAACTAGATGATGACATCACAAGATATGAAAACTATGGACACATATTCCTTCTGAACACAGAAGTGAAAATCCTCAACAGAGTACTGTCAAATGAGATCTAGAACCATGTAAAAGAAAGACTGCAGACTATGAACAAGATGTTTGTATTTGGAATGCAATGTAAGCATGGTATAACATGCAAAAAGTAATACAACACCCCATGCCAATTAAGTGAAGAATAAAAAGCACATACGAATTTTAATTGATTATTAAAAATCACTTGACAAACATAATGTCATGACTAAAGTACTAAAACCTTGGGAATCAAAAGGAGTTCTCTTTTGACTTGATAAAGACCATTTACTAAATATTCATGGCTAATATCATAATTGATGGTGAAAGACTAAATGCTTCCCACTTAGGAATGATAGAAAGACAGTGTCTTGTCACTGTTCATAGTAACATTGCCCTTGAAACTAAGCAGGGCTAATTAGTCAATAACTAGAAATGTAAGGAAAGTGCATTAGAAAAAGAATTGAATAGTCTGTGTTTGCAAATGACATGGTTTTATAGATAGACTATCCTAAGGAACATACACACAAACAATCTCATCAAGTTTTCAGGTCATAAAATATATACAGAAAAATCAAAATTTATTTCTACATATTAGTAATAAAAAGCCTTGTAAGTGAAATTTCAAGAGCCAGTTCTTTTAAATTGGCAACAATAAAAATTATAATAGGAATAAATTCAGTGAAGGAAGTGTAAGATTTGTAGGCTGAAATATCACACACATTATAATAGTATGAATGAACAGAGACCCATGTTCATGGATAAGAAGCCCTAATATGGCCCATATTGATTAAGATACATCATCTGCTTTTTTGAATATGGATGAAACCATTGTAAAATTCACACAGGAATGCCAAGAGATCAGAAATAGCTAAAATCATCTTAAAGGAAAAGAACAAAGTGAGAGGGGACCCTCACTTTCCAACATAAAAATTATCCAGAAAGCTAGAGCCAAGACTGGGGTTGGGACCAGCGTAGAAGCCAATATAGATCAGTATGACGGAATTCTGAGAACAAAGATACACCATCTCACTTACAGTTGAATGAGTTTTTTTAAAAATTAGTGACAAGAAAATTTAAGGAAGAGTGTAATTAATAATTAATAAATGGACATCTAGATATGTCTGAGCCAAAGAGTAAAGCTGGATGCTAATATCATACCAAAAACCTTGAACTTAAAAATTGCTCACATAACTAAATATAAACTCTAAGCTATAAAGTACGTCTGATTTTAGAATATGTTTTAGAACAAATTAGTCATCAAGAACAGCACGTTGGCAATGGGACACACCTTCAGCACTGACTGCTGAACGTACGGACCAGACTGACCCTCTGCGGAAGGAATAATTCCTGTGTGAGGTGCTGGAGGTGCAGGATGGACTCACAGACAGCCGTCGGGATGTCAGATTGGCGACTTCTTCTACTGGCAAACAGAACAGGGAATGTAAATTTTGGTTTTATAACGCAAATTGATCATCACCACAAAGTAAACTTGTGCTTATATCAAGTACTGCTACTTGCAGACCATAATGTTTAAGCAACTTACTGCACACTTAGAACACAAAACAAAGACCTTCTAGGGAAACCAAAAATTCTAAAATTTCCCACAAAACCAGAACAGAGAATCAAGGAATTTAGAATGGTTCATGAATCAATTTTTGGTAACCATCAGAAATCTAGCTACACTTATGAAGATAAAAAGCAATGAATGGACTATCTGATTTTAAGTAAGAGTCAGTGCACTTGCTGTCTTGTGCATTGTGGATTCAGCTTTCCTGAACCACAAACAGTGCTTGCTCTGTTACCAGACTGGTTTGTTCAAGGTTACTACCACTCTCTAGATACTGGACAATTCTAAACATTAGAAAACAGCATCTCTACTCCTTCTAAGGGAAAGATAGTGGAGAGCATGTCACATGGTTTCATCCTTGTTTATCTGAAAGTAAGTCCTTTCCCTGTGGCATAGTCCCTCATGAAGTCTATGACAGCTATGAAGGCACCTTCTTCCTCTGGCTCTGAGTTGGGTGTGCAGGTGGGCTCATAGCAAGCCTCCTGGGTGATGGGGATCGCGGTGATGAGGCTCGCCTCACGACCAAGGCGTTTCTTCTCTTCCTCCTGCTGCAAGTTCTTTAAGATGTGCTCTGCCCTCTGATGGGAGCGGGACACTGCCCGGGCAGAGAAGGATTTCTGTGGAGACACAAAAGCAAGTACGTGGTCAAGCTTCTTGCAGGATCATAGGCACAAAGAGTGACCCAAAAGTCACTTAAATGTGGGAGTTTGCCCTGAGGGATATTAGGCCACCCATGACATAATTCATTAAAATTTCTATTAAATTTTTACAGTTGGTGACCCCCCTCCTACTCATTAATGTAAGTCCTCAGGAAAGTCTGTAACTTCTGAAAATGATGCTATTTTACATGTACTGGTGATATCAATTCACTGTTTCAACATGAAGAACAACTTTTGTTGAATAGGCTTTAAATGAAGTATGTTTATTATATAGTGTTAATAAAATAGAAAGATAGAACATGCAAGGGAAAAAAAGAGATATGACTCTCAAATAAGTTATATGTTTTACCTCATTTTATCAATTAACTATTTAGCACAAGGTAAAGAAGATTTATCAATAAGTATAGCATCACATTGGGAATACTTTGTAGGAGAATGTTATTGGATGGAAAACAGGACATCAGAAAGTGTTACCCAGGTTGAATGTAGAATATGAAGTAAAAAATATTAAAACCAATCTACCATTCCACAGGCAAAAGATAAAGACAAAGAACAGAAGATTCATCCCAAGCAGTGGCTATACCATTTATGCCTTCTTTAATCATGATGCTTACGCTGAGATAGATGCTGAGAGCTGTAGGGACAGGGTCAGTGGCCAGAGCAAAGTCAGTGACCACTAGAGTCTTTCCTTACTAATTTGAAGCATTACAGTGATATCAAATCTCTCTATTGCCCTATAGTCATCTATGGCTCTAGAGACATCTGGACATCTTGGCTTCACTCATAGATGCCCCATTATACAGGATATTAACATGAGACTAACGGTTTACCCTGATGGAAGGCACAACAGTGGTTGAGGGCATCGGATCACACAGTGAGTTATGAGAGCCAGGTAGCTAAGCTGGCCTGTGACAAGACATAATGTAGAAATTAGAAAAAGGAAAGAATGAATGCTGGATATAAAATCCAGAAACAGTTTCTTATCCATTGTTGAGAAAGAGTTTGGATCTAAGGAGTCCCTTCACTGTATGGGAGAAGAGCCAATGACATTTATATTGGTGAACCAGATGCTTGAGCTGCTGCACATGGGAGGGAAGGAACCAGCTGTACCTTCCTTGTTACTACTAGGCCACCAGGCATGGATAGACCATGCGTGAAGTATAAGTAAAATAACACTGGGAGGGGAAAAGGGCTCAAACAAGCTGCCCAACAAAGAACACTACTACAAATGCCTAGAAAATCTATGCACGGCCTTCAGAGATGCTGTACTTAACTTCATATATTCAACTGACATTTTCAATGATGTGTGAATTAAAATACCAATAATTTATTTTACCATCCAAAGTAGCTAAATTAGAGTGGTGTGAACTGAAGTCCCGTTCCCATCTCCCCTCAGAATCATGATGCTATTGAAGATTTTCCAGAATGACTGACTAGAATTTCTTGGTTGTGGAAAGTAGGACTGTTGTAGACTGAAAGCTGCTAACTACCAACACCTGCAACTGACCTAACACCCTTTGAAACAAGTAAACCTTCGGGATGATGTTTTAACTTGGTAAACCACTAAGCCCCACCAATCCCAAAGCTGAAGATGTTACATGGTAGCCCCTGAGGTAGAGAACCCCACATCTTTCTTCTATAAATTTCCTATCTAATCTCCTTACCAGCATATTTAGAAATGTATTGATGAATGATTTTCTTTTGTTCTGAGACTATAGAGGTTCGTGAAACTTCTTCCAAGGTTTCATTCAGGGTAGCATAAATCTATATTTCTTTTTTTTTTTTTTTTTTTACATTGATGACATTCTCAAATAATTCTTTTTTTTTTTAAAATTATTTATTTATTTATTTATTATATGTAAGTACACTGTAGCTGTCTTCAGACACCCCAGAAGAGGGCATCAGATCTCATTATGGATGGTTGTGAGCCATCATGTGGTTGCTGGGATTTGAACTCATGACCTTCAGAAGAGCAGTTGGCACTCTTAACCACTGAGCCATCTCTCCAGCCCCATAAATCTATATTTCTAAGCCGTGTCACTAATATCTCTTACTCCTTGGAGCGAGATAGGAGTTTTGCATTAAAAGCAGAAAACATAGTTTTATATTAAGTATGAGGTATAAGCTTTCTGGAGGCTTTTTGGGAGATGTATGAAATATATTTAACATACACACACTGATTATGCAAATTCCATGGGAATTTGTTCATGGAAAAATGATAGGTTTGCACTGAAATGTATTCTCTTTCTGGTTTTACTTCATTTCTGAGTTAAGAATCATTATTCTTAATTTAGAGTTGTGCTATTCAATAGATGATAATGGTATAGTTTTAATGAATCATCTATTTCTAAAGACACGTATTATATTTTTCCTATAAATAAACTTAGCTGTATCTGAGCTGTGTTACACGCAGCAGAGATACATACAAGCACTGGTACACCCAAGGTCTTGAGTAACAGTAGCCATGGTGATGGTGGTGACAACAAGAAGATGAGAAAATAAGTAAGAAGCAGAAGCTTCTGCCTTCATTTCGTACTCCTGCTGGACCCACGTATTTAACCACTGGGCAGCTCACACATTACAGATAAATTAATATAACAACAAACAGCAGTAAAAATGTTCCCTTTGCCAGTGAACAAATGCCTGTTTGTCTGACGTTCTGACAATAAAACAAAACACAACTTGATAGAAGCCAGTTTCTATTATTCCCAAGATGGTGGGTCACTATGGCTTTCTGTGTTATTACAGAAATTACATGGCAAGAACGGCCAAATAGTCTTACGCATCTCATGCAAGGTGAAGATATGGAACAGAGAGGGCCTGTTACTCACAGATTGGTCTTCGTTAATGGGGTCCTGGACACTCCCGCTGCACTGTGGGACCCACGGAGGGTCAAACATTGGGACAGATGGCATTCCAAGTACTGGTGAGGGCAGGGTGAAGTTTATACTGGGAGGTGGGATCTGTTAGTAGACACAGAAGAGTGAAGTAAGTAGGATGGAGCAGGAGCTGGACAGGTCCGAGGCAGAATTAAAGAGTCTGCCTTAGCAGGCGTCAGGGCCTGAGTGGTTCCCTAGAGGAGTAAGAAACATCAGAGTAAAAGGCTGGGTTCTAAGACTTCTCTATTACAGGACGAGCCTCTTTGGGCCTCAGTTAACTCCTTAGTAAAATGATGTGTGTTAACAAAACGATCCTGAGTTGTGCTGATCACTCTACCCTAGACATCTGTATATGTGTAGACAACCAGATGCCCGGATGGCTACAATCCAAACTTAGGCAACCCCTGAGGATGGTTATGAGATATTTAAGGCTGCTACTGACTGGATTTCTTGCTCTATATTCTTGTATATTTCAATTTGTTTATTCAAATATAATTTACTTATATACGAGTGAAGTTTACTGGTAAAATCGGAGGGAAGACGCATTCTTTGGCTGTGCACTGTGGGGTTGTGTTTTATGGATTTAAACAAGCCTTGGGTTGATTGTGTTGATGTAATTCCCATGTAGATAGCATTTCTCACCTTAAAAATCTGCTGTGCTCCCTCCTCCATCCTGGGCCAGACCTGATAGCGAAACCTCCAGAGCGTGTGGAACTTGAGGACAGCATTCAGCCTCTGTACGGTCTCTGCATGGTGAAACTCGGACATCAACATGTCTGACACAGCATCAGGGACCTTCACAGCACACAACAGGAACATGGCGGCTAGAAACAGCCGAGAATTAATCCATCAGCTGCATATCTTAAGACATTGTGTTGTTTCTGGGATTGTGGGAACATGGACCTTCTATCTCCTTACAACCACTCTGGAGCAGTGGCCAAAGCTAATGTTTGTCCAGAACATAGACACTAACCAGCAAATGATGTTTGACCATGACATCTAGTAGCTGGTGCCAAAGCAGAAACAGCGTGACATTTCAGCAGAGTATTCATTCTAAGAAAAACTTTCTTTGGCTCATGGCAGAGCCAGAGTAAGCAACCAAAAAGTTACACAGTGAAATGTGCTGTTTAGGAAATGGCTAGACTCTTCACTAGCGATCAGAGAATGGGTCAGAAAGACAGTCATTAAAACAACCTCAGCTCTATCAGGTATACGAAAAGCAAACTCCATGATGGAGATTCTCTTTAGACCATCTGCCCTTCCCAGAGATTGAGAAGCAAAAGTAGTTTCATGAATTAGAAGACTTGAAATCTTTTTGGGAAAAGCTAAATATTAATAAGAGAAATCTGGGTGGCGGTTACGTTATATGGCTTGTGAGTAATGAGAGATGAAATACTCCCATAGCTCAGATAGAAGGGCCAGTGGCAGGCAGAAAGACATAATCTACACTCTCTCCCTCTTCCCTAGAGGCTCAAACCATTCTCAGTTGTGCCAACCGAATTGAGGTTGGGTCTTGGCTCTGACACTTCATTGCTGTGTGATCTTGGACAAGCCTCTTAACCATGTTGCTTCCATTTCTTCCCTGGAAACTGTCTGGGAAGGATGATGCTGAGTACCTGATAATCCCTGACTCCACGTGTGCTCTTCCAGTAAGGTAAAGTGATACACAGGAAAGCACTCTGTGTCTTGTTGTGAGTCTGAGCCTCTTGGAGCTGCCTGAGCATCTTTCCAGCCTGGAAAGCACTTTGTGAAGTGGGAAATTCACTGCAGTCCAGAAGTGCATTTTATTTCTCTAGCAAAGTGATATAAAGCAAGGTTATCTGCCATGTGCATTCTTAAGGTTTGGGTTTGATTTTACGTCTCTCTGACTCTGAGTGGGACAAACTTCCACAAGTTCCTTCAACTTTCTCTCTTGAGTTTACTCATTTATAATATGAGCTACTTGTACTAGGCATTAGGGCACACACCCATAATCCTAAAATGATGCAGAAGTTGAAGGTTAGCCTGAGCTTCACAGTGAGATCCTGCCTCAAAAACAACAGCAATGGATAAAATCCCTAACAAACAAAAACCAATTAAATTTTATTAATAAAATGTGACACAACTCTACAATAAATGCTCGTTACTGTGATCATTGGTTTTTGACAAACCTTTTAGCATACTGGTTATATAAAATCCATTTTTCATTTTTAAATGTATTTCACCCTGCCTCAAATTTTAAACATCACATTTATATTTTACATTGTTGAAGAGTTCTACTTTATTCTCCTCACCAAAATAGTTTTCTTGTACAGTCATAAGCTGCCAGCAAACCCAATAGTGTGCATGTATTGTGTGTTTGTGTGTGTGTGTATGTGTGAGTGTGTATATTATTTTTTTAACAGTAACTCTTTCGTTTTAGCACCTATATAAAAATCTCTGAGAAGAATTATTCTCTTTATCTTTCATGGCTCCAGAAGTTGAAAGCTCTGTTTTTCTCACCAAATATTTTGGAGAGCGGTAGAGGGTTCTGTTCAGTTTGTTTCTGTAAGGCCTCTGAAGGTAGAGAAGGCCAGTGCTTTGAGACCATCTCCATACTCCTTCGTTCTACAGACCCATCTCTTCAAGAGATCCCTGGCAGCCACTGTTTCAGCTGCTACACACATCAGCATACCTGTGTCTTATGAGTACTATAAATGTCTCCAGTTACTGCCACCTATAATCCATCACTATTTTAATTTCTCTATTTACAGGCTACAGATGAATCTAGAACCTTGTACACACTAAGCGGGTGCTTGGCCAGTGAATCATCCTTAATCCTTGAGGCTTCTTTTTGTCAGGGTTTCATCATATATCTCAGGCTAGACTGGAGCACAATTACCTATCACAATTACCTCAAACTCAGGATCCTCCTGCCTCCACCTCCTGGATATTGGAACTATAGGTATACATCACCACAAAAGTCATGAGTTCCAAAACAACTGATGTCATATTAAGTTGGACAACAGCTTTATATAACTTGTTGGCTTGATGAACAATTGTCTATAGTTATGTTGGCAAGTCTATGCCTGTGAGAACAGTCAAGATGCAGCCTGAGTCCCACTCAGTTGTCTAATGCTATAAGCAAGTATAGCCTCAATCTGTGAATTGTCAAACTCATAGCCTCAAGCTTTCTAAGCAACTAAATGTATTTTCCCATCCATGTCATCTTGCCTAGAGTATTACCTCTAGGATAGCTATGTGTATATGTTTTATTTGCTTGTTTTTTGAGTCAGGGTCTCATATAGCCCTGGCAAATCATGAAATCACTATTTATCCAGGGATGACTTTGAATTTCTATTTCTCTTGCCTTCCCATTCAGAGTGGAAGTGGTACAAGCATGTGCCACTTTGCTTGGCTTTATGTGGTGCTGAGGACCCCACCCAGGGATTTGTGCCTAATAGTCAAACATCCTACCAGCTGAAGGGCACCAACCCCAAAGTATTCTGTTATAGTCATAGAACACTAATACCCCGGGAGAGGTCTGATGATCTTGAATAAATGCACAATAGAATTGGAAGGAAGCTCTGAAAACATTCCTCAGATGCACACCTCTATTTAGAGTTCTGGAAACGTCCATCATCTTAACATAAAATTGAAAGTGCCTTTATCTCTGTTTCAATATTGAAGTCAGTAATGGCCACAGGAGCTAGGTCCCAGGTAGAGTTTCTTTACCTGCTGCCCCCGCCATGTGCTCATCCATACTGAGAAGCAGTTCCCAGGCAGCTGGCTGGATATCTCCATACATCTCCTCTGTCAGGATTGGAGCTGCCTTGATGAGCAGAGACAAGGGAGCAGGTGACAGGCTCATCACCTGGGGGGGAGATGCCAATCATGTTTCAACATCTTTTAAGACAACAATTAGCTCTTGACACTCAAGAACCACTCGCTTCTTTGATTCTCCTGGGAGACGTTAACATATTTCTTAAAATGGGAGTGGATTTAGGCAACATGGCGTGTACACTTTATACTTTATTAGTTGATGCAAGTCAGAAAGAAATATTGGTGTTGTTATATTTTCATCACAAAAACAATTTTACAATTACTCAAAAAATTAACCATGGAGTATGGTTAATTTTTTTTTTCTCTACAGAAAACAGTCAACAATCATCAAACTATCCTCAAAGTTCTGGTAGATATTTAAAGTTTTCTTTCTTTTATTTTCTCTGTGTTAGCAGATTTCCACTGAAAACCACATGGGGTCTGTAACTCACAAAGGATTCCATTTATAAAGTTAATTTCTGAAGGCAGCATGAACTTGGATGACATTTCTCTTTGAAATAATATGATTATACATTGTGGCTATGGCCTCAGATCCACTCACAAAGTCCTACTTAATCCATTATTTCTGATAATTTAGGTTATATACAAAGGTAATAAATAAGTCTGTAAACATTCTAGAAAAACATAAAAAGCCCTTCTTCCCCAGAAGGGAAAGAGATAATTTCAAGCTTAGTTTTCAAGAGCAGTAGAAGACTGTGACAATAACTGGATATGTAGTCGAATATACTATTTTATTTAATCCATACAATAATTTTTTGAGATAGGTATATTTCTATAATCCTCTTTCCATAGATGAGACAACAAAGAAGATGGCAAATAAAATTCCTTGCTGAAGTCTCAGAGACAGAGAAGCAGATTCAGCTTATGAATCTAGATGGTCTAATTTAGGACAGTAAATGGTAGTGGGAGATTAGCTTCATTGGAGACAGCAGAGTGGGCGAGGTACAGTCCATCCAAACTTCTAGGCCTCATTCTGTGGCAACTGCTGCCCAGCAAGAGGGATTGTTCTTTCCTTGCACACCAGTTAAGGGGGCAGGCGTTCATGGCAACACAGTGCCAGCTTCTATTTTGCCTCACATTCACAAGCAGGGTATATGGGGGCTATTTCCTGTCAGTGAACAATGCATGTTTCTGATCTGTGAGCTAATACCTGAAGCCTGATGTACTTCAGCATCCCAGAGTCCTTTTTCCCTTCCAGGTTGACATCTGAAACTCTCTTCTTCAGGGACGGTGTCCTCAGGCATGACTTATCTGAGCACTGAGAGAAGGTGAAGAATGTGTTGAAGGTACTGTCACAAACCCACAGAGCTTTATGCCCCCCAATGTCTCCATGGGACTATTTTCTAATTGAAAATATAATTTTAAGTTTTTTTAAAAGCAGGTCCAAACTTACCGACAAACATTGATTTTGTTTAGAAAAGGAGGATTAGATATGATTACTAAAAGTTTCTCTTTTACCTTTGAAGAAACAAGGACACACAAGTGGACTGATCTGACCGAGTTGCAAACCTAGTTAAGTTATCCAACATGGGAAAGATAAACATTTCTGATTTTCATTTCAAGTTTGATTATGTTGTGTCAAGCGGTTAAAATAAAACAATTTAAATAAATGTTAATGTAGATAAAACACACTCTATTCTAAGGTACAAGTTGAGGCATGTGGGAAGAAAGGAAGTGTCTCAAGTGTAAAGATGGAAAGAGACAAACAGGGCTGCAGGGGAGGGGGAAGTTGAGAGTACCCATCATATCAACATAAATTGTACAGATAAAGTGGTTTGAAAAAAAGTATAGAAAACAACAGGTCTCCTGTCAAACTATGCCTTCAACCTGGCTCCAGAGCAGGCTGTTTCATTTACACAAAGATGAGACAACGTCTTCATCTTACTCCCAAGGTGACAACGCCTGGAAGGGTTGACACAGTCTGGAGAAGAATTGATCCTTCCTTAGTTATTAATCCTGACTTCTGATTCCTTCCTGTTGTTCTGTATTCCAGCCTGTGCAGGCTCACACGGAATAAAGCTCATTTGTTTCACCAGGGTCATGCCAATGAAACACTTTCTTCCTCTACGCCAAAGGAAAAACTAAACTTCTTAAGAATTTTTGGCAGAGCTTCACAGTGTGAGATGGACATATTTTGAAAGACAACACAAATCTACAAGCATGCCCATGACCCAAGAAACTCTCTTGAAACTCTGACAAAAAAAAAAATCCAAGACAATGAATCTGTCATAGGGTTGGTAGGGGTCATCTTTTAAAATGAGCCTACATTAAAAAATAAATAAAAAGGATCAGAGCTCTAGCTGTGTTTTTGAAAAAAAAAAAAGAATAAAAACGATGGAGGTACATGCTTGGGAACATAAAACACTTGGAAAATATGCTGTATAAATAGTATACATATGTATATGAAGATATATATATATATATAATGAAAACCTTTAAAAATCATTTATAGCAATAGCTTCCCACAGAGATGAAGAGGTGTGTCTTCTGAAAAGACTTGTGGTATTTAAAAAATCCCTATCTGTGTGCTGTGTTTTTTAGCTCCGCAAATAATACACAAGCATAACAGAGTATCTGGAAAAGACAGAAACTATAAAGAAAACAGAAAATGCCCATATTCCCAATTTAATAACAGTAATTACTGGGTTCTGTTTAGTCTTCCTTCCTTGATGCATCTTAGCAGAACCATGATAGCTTTCTGTGTGTGACACACAATTTTAAACAATCATTTCACTGTGATCTTTATGCTAAGTATTTTCTGGGGGGTGGGTCTTTTAGACTTTTACAAGTGTATCCCTTTGTCTTCTGGCTAACCATTGTATCCTTTCATGGTTACTTATAAATAATTCTTCTTTATTAAATTATAGGACAAAACAGTATCCAGTTCAAGTATAGAAACGCTGAGCACTTACATTAAAGCCAGTGTGCTAGAAACCATAGAGTTGTGTTTCCTTCTGGCCGACGCTCCCCTGGGAAGAGTACATGCTTGCACGTGTACCGAGGAAGCATGGTAGGCTCCATGTGGCTTTCCCATCAGGGCCACATGTTGGTCACAGTGTTTGAATGATTTAATTAGAGTCAGGCAGTAGATACCAGAGATGGAAATGTGTAAGAGAGACTTGGTGCACTATGTGAGAATCCTGAAGTACCTATCTGGTGTGACTGAGACAAGACTACTGTGAAAGGTTTTTTGTTTTATTTTGTTTTTTGTTTTTAAAATGAAAATCAAGACAAAAAACAAATCTAAGCATTAAATAGAGTGCTGGGTTGTTTCCCATGGCACCTAGAAGTGGTTTCTGCAGATTTGGATTTCACTGGACTACATAAATGGTTAGAATTAGGTATCAAGCAAGAATCTGTAGAGAGATCTGAGCTGAATAAATGAAGACAAAGAACAGAACCCACCACTGATAGAGGGCAGTAGCTCAGCTGTTTGCTCTAGGATGGACATGCGCGTACTGTTGAGCTGTAGAGCAACTGTGATCACAGGCAGGAGATGACCTGCTGACATTCCCATCTGGAGAGAGGTAGACCCTCATGAGGTTCTCTAAGGCTCTTATGATGCACCCTGAGATTATATGAAGAGGAATTCTGTTGCCCAGGAGACTTCCTAGAGATATAGCGGGCTGGGAGTATATAACTCCTCGCTTCACCAAGCTGGGCTTGGATGGAATCCTTTCTTTGGTGTGCTGGCTCCTTCTCTGAATGGATACTTTGTTGTTTTCAGAAAAAATTATGTAGCAAGGATCTTATCTACTCCTGACATGCTTCTATCACAGCAGCTGAGTCAAAAGAGACAAAGCCATAGGAGCATAAGATCTCTCAGGGATACTGGGAAAGGCCAACTACTGTTCTCTCTCTCTCTCTCTCTCTCTCTCTCTCTCTCTCTCTCTCTCTCTCTCTCTCTGTGTGTGTGTGTGTGTGTGTATCTTTGAAAACCAGCCATAGTTAATTGCTCTAGGTTATATCTGCAATGTAAAAATCAGCCTGGACTGGCCAAGGAATCCTCACTTACAGGATCTGGCTTAAACAGAGGACTGGGCACCAACAAGTTACTCTTCTATAGCGAGAACTGTTAGGTGCTAGAAAGAGTACAACCACCTTGAAATTTTCAGCCTAAAACATAATATGTTCAAAGCAAGAGGAGATGGCCAGAGGACAGATTAGTCGGCAGAGATGATGCAGAGAGAGGCACAGATGAGGAACTGCCAGATAGAAGCTTTGGTGATGTCTTCCTTGGGGATTGGCTGTTTCCCTTTCTGTCCCTGGTTTCAGTGAATTTGCCTGAATAGAATTCTGTTCTTTGTATTAAATGATTATTGATTACAGAGAAATAATATTTAACCATTTAAAGTAATGTTTTTACTTATTCATTGAATAATTCAAGAGTATTTATTGTGTAACCATATGCTAGGGGCTGAGCTAGCATCTGCAGTTATGTTGAGAGCATATTCATAGTGATGGCTGCCCTTGCCTCCTCTTTAGGGAGACATCAAAAGAGCAAACAGATAATGGATAATAAATATAAACAAAAGAGGAGGTACATGCCATTAAACATCATTCAAGATGGAGATAACATGTTCTGAAAAATTGGGAAAGTAGAAATTGCCCTGCCAGGCTCTCCTGGGATGGGTTTCTTTATGGTTTAAGAAAGCACACCAATGGAAGTGTGATTCTAGACCCCTTGTGCTTCACACATAGTTGACATGCAAATTATGCATGTTTGTTGTTAAGCAGTTGTGTTTCCCTCTGGCCTAGAGATTTCGATATAATCTGCTCTTTGTCTCAGTGTAGCATTGGGAGTGGCTTTGGAAAAAAATTCTGTAGGAAATCAGTTATCCTCTTGCCATTTGCATTGGCTTCACAGCATCTATCCACACTGGGTCCTTTCTCTCTGGTGGAAAACGCATTGTTGACCTCAGTCTTCTGTTTGGCTGACAGAAAAAGCTTGTTTTGTGTACTCTTGATCACTACAGTTGATCTGAAGCAAACAAGTAAGAAATAACTCTATTTCATATCAAGCACTAAGTGATGTATACTCTACTTAGAATATGGTTCTAAACACATAGAGCTGAACAAAATACACAAGACTTCCTTAGCTTTTATAGGTATAGAAAAGAGTTGTAGAATTCTTTGGTGAAATCATCACGAATACAGAAGAATGAAAACATATAGACAGAAAAAAATCTTCCGGCTTGAAGTGTGCTGAAACTAAGTAACAGAATGTAGGATGAGTTCTGAGCATTAAAGTGAAGATTTTCAGACGGATCTGTTAGGCGGGATACAAAATGTACTGGCCACCACAAATACCTTCTGCCTCAAGAACCAGTTCAGGAGGAAACACAGATGAAATGTCAGCTGCTCACAGATGATTCTAACCAGACCACTGCTTTTCTTCCTGACTTTCTGCCTTTTCTCCATTTTCATTCCATTTCAGTAAGTGGGGGCGCTGTTCATTTGTATGACAGATTCAGAACAGACAAATCAAAAATATCACAAAGAGGGAAAAGGTGCTGGAGCAGAAAGCTTGCATTTTGTAAATACAATGTTTGCCACACACCACTAATATATATTATTTCTTCACTTGGATAACTAGTTAAAAATCTATAAAGCTTGAAGGTACATCCATTAGTTCTCCTTCAAAGGAAAAAGCCACAACAGAAGCTCACATGCTTTTTTGGAGCTTCCTGCCAACTAACAGGAGAGCAGCAGTCATCCTGGCCTATGATCTTGATAATTCAGTCAATATTTACTATTCCTCTATCACAAGTAAGTAGTTTGTTAGAATGTCATGTAGGATACAAAATAGATGATTTCCTAGATCTCAGGGTTTATAATTCAGTGGTAGAGAATCCTTGGGACTCAAAGGATAGAATAAAGCACTGCAGCCTCTGTGGCCCTACTGGGTATGATCTCTGTCTGCATATGGAGCCTCATCATGGACCACAGTCCTCAGAGCTGCAGCCACGGTCCCATGCACTCACCTCTTTTTTGGTCAGAAAGTCCTGAACTCAATTAATATTGAAGAATTCTCTTGTCAAAGGTGACTTGTTTCTTTCTTGGACAGGTTGTCATTTCCCTCTACCAAATCCCCAGCTTCATTCCTCAGCTCTCAGCGGTGTGCCTCTCCATTGCAGCTATTATTGATGCAATTTACAACACTCTAGAACATTTGTTTGGTTAATGTCTTTCCCTCAGATAAGACATGACCTTTGAAGACAAGGGCTTTCTTTGGCTCTTTGGCCTATTACTGTTATTACTGAGACAGTCTTGTGTATCCCTGGCTGGCCTCAGATTCACTGTGTACCCAAGGAATATCTTGAATTTCTCCCCCTCCTTCTTCCATCTCCTGAGTGCTGAGATTACATCTGTGTACCATTACCACACAGTTTATGAGGTACTACAATTCCAACCCAGGACTTACGCATGCTAGGGCAAGTACTCTGCCAACTAAGCTACAACCTCAGTTCTCTTTGGTCCATTATTAAACTCTGAACAAAATATGGGCTCAGCATGGTCCTGAGGTTCTTTATAATTCTGTTGAATAGATAAGTGGATGGATGGTCAAATAAAAGGCAAACGAGAAAAACACAAGTAAAATTCCATTAAAATTTAGATGAAATGCTAAGGAAGGAGAATAATATTTATTAATTGTTTGAGTGTGTCCTGTGCTTAACACTAACAAGGTATAGGTTTCATTGAAGAGATGGTATGATGATTAGCTTTAATGGTCACCTTGACACAACTTAGACTCACCAGGGGAGATAGTGTTAATGTGGGATTTTCTACACTGGGTTGGTTTATGGGCATATCTGTGGGTGATTGTCTTAATCCCGTTAACCAATGTGTGGAGACCCAGCCCACTGTGCATAGCACCATTCCCTAGGCAGGAGTTCTGAATTGTATATGAGTTGAAAAATCAACTCTTGAACAAACAAGTGAGCATAAATACATTAATGTTTCCATGGTCCTGCTGGGGGTGTGATGTGACTAGGTGTTTTAAGTTCCTTGGCTTCCTTGCTAGAATGGACTGTAACCTGGAATTGTGAATTAAAATGTAAAAAAGCTTTAATATAAAAACCCCATGGTGAATAATGAAGTATTAACATTGTTGGCATCGGGACTGCCAAACCGCTGATGTCACACCCAGGAGACAACGCGACCCGCCCAGCTTTACCTGCGGCTATGTCACTCTCTCAATATAAACGGGCGGAAGATCCCTCTGATATTTTCCTTTTTCCTCTCTCTTTTCCCTTTCTCTTCTCGCCGTTACCTCGCTCCCCCTCTTCCAATAAACCCCCCACGTGGAACTGTTTGGCCTGGTGTGGGTTTTGGAGCCGTGCGACCATCCCTGCTGATTACAACGCCGCACATATCCGACCATTTCATCATTTTTACAAGAAACATTGCTACACAGTTGAACTGCAGTTTTGGTCTTATTGTTCATATTCTCAAACTGCTTGTAATAATATATTATTGCCCACTCTAAGTCAAAATTTGGACTGTAAACTCCAGAGTAGAATGATTCGTTCCTCCTGCTTATTTTCAGTTAATAGCTTATCTGCTCTGATAAGTTTGCCAATAGCTGGTTCATAAAGAATGATTGTCGAGGTGAGCAGGTGTTATGTAAGAATCTCTTTGCGAAATCATTTAAGAAAAGCATGTGTAGAGGAAGTCATGGCATTCAGTGGAAAGGTCAATGTCCTACATTGTTCAGGGGCAGGTAGGTACCTCAAGCTTTCTTTGGCAGGAGGAAGGCAGTCATGGTCACCTTCTTCTGACAGCTCAACGGAAACAGCTGCTATGCTTGGCAATGGGACAGGGTCTTGAAGACTTTCCTTAGTATGGTTTGGCTCATCTGTAGACGGTTGAGCCATTTGTTGCTTATACTGCTTCATAAAGTATACTTCTATTTGCTCTCTATTGCTGCTCCAACGAACTACCCAAGGCTTAGAACACCCCAGGTTTGTTAGCTTTACAGTTCTGAAGGTCAGACACTTCAAAGGAACTGGAAGGCTCCAGTGTGTTTCCTGACTTTCTCTGAGTTTGGAGTTTTCTAGTTTGTTCTGGGCTCATGGCCCCTCCTAGCTGTCTGCCGTTATCTGCTCTGCCCCTGACTCCCAGAAGGTCTTTCTTCCTATATGATGGAACACATAACTACACTGAGCCAATGTGGACAATCCAGGACATGGTTTCATTGTAAACTCCCTAACCACACCTGCAAAGTCATGTTCACAGGTCCCAGGGAGATGCTATTCTCCCTAAGGTTACTTATCCATCACCACAATCTCTCTGAATTTGTATTTATAAGACAAACTCCAGGAAAATGTTCTATGTCTACTCACAAGCACAGTGAAGCATCTGCCTGTCTTGCACATATCTTCTGTCTTTTCTTAGAGCTGCACAGATCTGTTTGCTCCATTTGGTTTTGCATGACATTTTACTTCCAGGGCACGTAAGAACATCTCTGTAAATACATCGTTTCTCCTACCCCTTGGTGTATTACCTGGTGACTGCCCGCTCACCTCTTTCTGTTTCTTGCCCCTCAGAGCCACGTTGCTGATGTGGTTGCTCTCACGCAGGGAGTCCACATTGTCTCCATACAGCAATTTAACGGCCCTGACCAGCCGGGCACAGGAGCGACTGTGGTGCAGGTAGCAGTGTGGATGGCAGTAGTCCACATGTGTGCAAATGAAACTTTGTTGATTGCATAGTAAGATCATGACCTGGAAAAGGGGAAAAAAAAAAAAAAAAAAGCAAATCACAGATTTAACCAGGCAATGAGAGAGCAGAAGCACAAAAGAGAGAAAGTCAGAAAGTCAGAGCATGAACTCAATGAGCAAACAACAGTCACTTGGTAACTCCCAGGGGTGAATAGCTAGCCTCTGCTCACGTGTCCTTTGTTCTCCCTCCATACATCATTGATAAAAAGATATTTTAGAGACACTCAAACATTAGGTGTGAGGTATATAACTTCCAAATAGTTTCAAGAACCTCATCCCAGCTCTTACCTTGTAATAGTAACAAGACAGAAGAGTACTCAGTGCTGAGTTCAATTCCAGAGTTCTCTAACTGACCCTGAATACCAGGGTGAACTCTAAACTACCCCCAATACTATGTGGTGCTTGGAAACACTTCTGCACCTTCACTCTGTATGGTCATCTTGTACTGGAACTTGAGCCCCAGCACAAAGTCTCATTTAACTCAGCCATGGGTTTTCTGGGTCCATCCTCACACTTGCTACTCTGACTTTGAAGCCATTCTAGCTCCCTCTTTACTCTTTTTTTTTTTTTTTTTTTTTTTTTTAGTTTTTCGAGACAGGGTTTCTCTGTGTAGCCCTGGCTGTCCTGGAACTCACTCTGTTGACCAGGCTGGCCTCGAACTCAGAAATCCAACTGCCTCTGCCTCCCAAGTGCTGGGATTAAAGGTGTGAGCCACCACTGCCTGGCCTAGCTCCCTCTTTAAAAAATAGTTTCAACTATGTCGCCTGAGATTTCCTATTAGGATTCTAGAAGTGATCTTGGCTGATTTAAAGGATACAGCTATTTTAAGGTAGAAATGAAAGGCCCCGAATTTGCAACTGAAATTTGCAAGTTGAAGTTGCAATTCTGGTGCTCAAATGTAGGGCCTTGTACATGCAAAGCACGTACATATCCGTCCCTGAGCTCCCTCTCTTTACCCCAGGCTTGTGGCTTGTGTTTGTTTGGTGGTACTAGGGATAGAACTCTGGAAAATGTGCATGCTTAGTTAAGTGCTCTGTTACTGAGCCATGCCCCAGACCCCAAGTTTACAACTTAAAAATGTTTAAATTTTATTTTTTATGTATATGAGTGTTTTGTCTGCATGTCTATATGTATACCACATGCATGCCTGGTGCCTGTGGAGGTCAGAAAAGAGTGTTGAATCTCTTGGAATTGGAGTTCTGGATGGTTGTGACCTGGGTTTGGGTTCTAGGAACTGAACCCAGGTATACAACCTTTAAAGTAATCGCCCTTAAAGAAGAATATATAGAGAAGGCTTCTGTTACCCAGGAAACTAAACAGTGAAGGACTGCGCACCGTTCTGGATGGGACCACAATGCATATACACACACAGGAGGCCAACTGAACTGACCTGGGAGAGCTGCCTTAAGACCAACAGGGCTTGTTTGTTCTGAGGCATAGTGAAACCAACAGTTGTCTATATACTCCTGTCAAACTCAATCAACAATATCTAAGCCTACAAGCTTTTCAACAAACATAAATAGGTGTCTTGGTAGAATATCTAACCTATCTTGAAGTTTACTGTGTATCTTGGGATATTCTGCTTTATACTGCAGTGTGAAGCAGTCATAAATGAGAACTCTATAATAGGTTTTTGTGTTATTCTGAATCTGGTGATCAGGAGAAACATGAAGAAAGCCTTACAAGTGTACACACACACACACACACACACACACACACACACACACACACACAGAGCGCATATCACTAATCTTTGCCTCAGAGAATTCTCATATGTAAGTTCTGATGTCCACAACAACTGGTTTAGCAATCTATAACCTGTAACTTTAAAATCCTGCCACTAACATTCCTTTACTAGGTATATTTCTAAGATGATGCCTGGCGATCTATACAATCTAGGATTTACACTCTGTGAAAGCTCCTCCCATTGAGTGTGAGTTAGACTAACAACTTGCTTCTCACCAATAGCATATGGCAAAGGCGTTGGAATGGCCCCTCTCTGACTACATATGATGACAATTTCTCTCTTCTCAGCTGACTCTTTAATGAAGCTATTTGTCATGATTCATAGTTTCACATGGTAAAAAAATAAGAGCAGTTTCTGGCTTGACATGATGGCCCAGTGTGTAAGAGTACATGTGTCAACATGAGGACGTGACTTTGAAATCCTCAGAATACACAGAAGAGCTGTGTGTGATTGCATGTGCATATAAACCAAGCACTGGGAAGGCAGAGATGGGCAGATCCCAAGAGCTGGCTGACTTAGCTGAAATGGGTCAGCTTCAGGCTAAAGGTGAGAGGCCCTTTTTTTAAGGGAATAATATGGAGAGTGATAAAGGAACGCAGCTGACATCCTCCATTGGCTGTTGCATGCTCCAAGCTTGTTGACCAAGCCAGCAAAGGGACCATATTGCAGCAGACCATCAGAAGACTTAAGGTAAAGCTGTACCCAAATATCAGACAAACAGAAGGAACTAAGACCCTAACCCTGTTATATATTACTCTTGAAGGTTATTAATATCTCTGTTGGAAAAAAAAGTAAAGGGTGACTTGTGCAGTAAAGAAAGGGTCAGAGAGAAGGCAGAGATTCAGTGCCTACGAAGCCATTCCTTTCTAGGTATTTGCTGACCGGATCATAAAGAAGCCACCCAGAAACCAGCTGACAAAAAGAATAGATATTGACAATTTCACTGCTTCGGGGAAATAAATATTGGACTTTTTTTTGTTATCTGCCAGAGGACAGAGTGAATCCTTGCCCTAGAATAGCATCCTATGAAGCCTCTAAAAATTTCTAAGTTAAGAGAATTTGTTTTAGAGCAGTTTTAGGTACAACTTGAACAGAAAGCATAGCTAGCTTGCTAGCACATCTTGTGTGTATACATGTACAACTCGGCCTACTATCAACCCCCTGCACCACAGAGATTCAGTTATTATAGTCGGCCAACACTGACATATCATCAATAAAGTCTGTAGTTAATAGCAGGTATCCCTTGGTGCTGCCCGCCCTATGGGTTTCTGCAACATACATAATGACATTCTGTATCACTCTGTCCCTGTAATTTTTCATCTGCCATGTCCAGTGAAAAGACAGGAGTATACTGAGGAACAAGACCAGGAGGAGTATCAGAAGGCTCATACAGCTGAGGTATTCTTTCAGTATATGAGGAGAGAGCACATTTCTTCTACATGCCTGCTTCATGGCTTTGCTCCAACCTGTGCCCAAAGATTTTAAGGGAGGGCTTCATGCCTTTGCACACTGCCTATCTATCTGAGGCATGATCTTCGCACCTAGAATCTTCATGTCCCATTTACAATTTTTTATTTAATTTTCTTTTATAATTTTGTATATGAGTACTGCTACGGATTTCCAACCACACTCTGCCAGTGCTCATCCCAAACACAGTTAAAAAATGACACTGACCTTGTTCGTAAGTTCATGGTAATATGTTTAAAATTGACCAGGATGTCTGGCCTGTGTCATTAGCTCAGCCCCTCATAGTTTTTCCTGGCATATAGTGACCCACAGACTGGCCATATAAAAAAGTTCTTAGTCTTAGTTACTCTTAAACACAATTCAGCAGAATATTTCCACTCTGAGTAGAGAGCCTCAGCTAAAATACGAGGCTCTATTTTTTGGTGGAAGTGTTCTGATGTTGATAGTCTGTTTCTCTCTCCAGGAATCTTCCCCAGTGCTGAAAAGAATTTGTTTTAGAGATTTAGATGACCACTTACGTGAAGCCACGACATGTTTCTGTGGTAATTTTCCTCTGTGCCGGCATTGCTCATCCCCTCAGGCTCAATGCTGGGTTCACTTGCACTCCAAGGACTCCCTTCTTTAAAAGAGAACACCAAGAAAGAGTTCAGTGTTCAGTCTCCCTGGAGAACATGCCAGGATGGTGTCATTGTCCATGCTTTTGAATCCAAGGGCAGACTCTACCATGGCCCAGCAGGTTACAGGGCACAGGACTTTAATAAAAGCCGTTACCTTAACCACCACCTGAACTAACAAGTCCAAAAACAACAGTGCTATCTGCTAAGGTGACTTCCATGTTAAGACATGAGAGCAGAGGGGGAAAAGTGTAAAGTCCTTGAGAGGAGCCATTTACTTATTTAGTGTGCCCAAATCCATTCCAGACTGCCCAGATGTCACAGTTGTGACTAAGCAGGTACACAAACTGACCTGTACTGACATCACAGAGTGATAAAATAATCCATTGGGTTGTGGCTGCACCTGTGCTGCTGTTGTGGACATCAAGATTGGCTTTGGGAGCTTCTTCAGTTCTGTGAGGGGGCCTTGGAAGGATTAAGGTGATTTGAAAGCAATGACAGCCAATTGTGAGC
Organism: Uromys caudimaculatus; assembly: GCA_028551405.1. Taxonomy (NCBI): domain Eukaryota; kingdom Metazoa; phylum Chordata; class Mammalia; order Rodentia; family Muridae; genus Uromys; species Uromys caudimaculatus. The sequence continues at coordinate 58,098,952 of CM052709.1, read as the reverse complement.
AGGCCTCGTGTCCTCTCTATGGGAAAATCTTGCTATTTAGTTTATTACCCACAGAGCCTTGCCATCAAATCTAAAAGCTTCATGGATTGTTTAAATAGCAAAGTTATATCTCTAGTTGTATGATTACTTTGACTTGACTGCTGAGGATATGTTGATGAGTTCAGATAATTCTGAACACTGATGGTTATAATGTTCGTCCTGCAACAACAGAAATCACCCCCTCCCATTATCTACTCGAAAAAGTAAGTTGAATCTTAACTAATGCATAAATTAGCTATTTTTAAGGGTGAGGGTGGGTGGATGTAGAAGCATTTTCTATTTTAAACTTTCCTTGATTAGATACTCAGCTTCCATTTGACAGACTTTATCGATCATTTATCCACACTTACTGCTGCCTTGAAAATGGAGAATGAACGGCAGGGAGAATGTGCTTGAACTTGTACTAAAGACTTAACTGCAGGCAGCCTGTGAGCTCTACATTTATCATACTTAGTCTTTTCCTTGTCCATTAAGGTGTCCATATACTGGGCAACCACATGGGAGATCTGGAGCCTCTTCATTGCCTACAGTTGTAACATACAGCGTAAGTGCTTTGATTGTATTTATAGCTCACCCTTGTACACTTAACACATTTTACAAGAGCATCTTTACAGAGCAGACAATGAACAACTATTCCTGCTGGATGGTGGATGAGAACACATCCTGAAAAGTAGGAGACATACTGAAGGTATACTAGGTATCAGGTCTAAAGAACCACTCCTTCCTGGTGTTTTTATTGTCAGATGAAGACTACATCAAAGTCCTTGACATTTGACTTTGAAGGTCCTAATGAGTAGAATAGCTAGCTATACAACACCTGGAGTGCTAAAGCTGTCTTTGTTGCCAACATATTTTTTCATTCCCTAATAAGCACTTTCTATGCTCACAGCTCAAAGTGTGGTCCTTGAGGCAGCAGCAGCAGCTCCATGGGGAAGCTTAAGTAAAATGGAGAGTCTCAGATTCCCACATCATCTGCCGAATCACAGTTTGCACTTGGACAGGACTTCCAGGCGCCTCGTGCACTTGCCCAAAAGCAGAGTGGGGTTCTCTAGAGAACGCGTTGTCTAAACTATGGCTCTGTTCTTGCTCTAGTCACATGGGATGAAATGGACTTGACTGTCCCAGGACTTGAGTCCTGGCTTCCTACCCCCCACGTCCCTGCACACCCCACTCTTCTATGTTACCTAGGTCAGTGACAGTGTCCCTGCTCTGGGACAGCTGCAGCTCCTCAGCCTCAGACTCTGAGTCCTGCCGTGATAACTTGCTGCTCTTTAAGCTGCCGACTCGGCGAATGCTGGACAAGGAACCCCCCTTCTTCACCTGGAAACTGCGGGTTCCTTTAATCTGGAGCAGTCGAGAACCTCCTATCCTGATCTTCCTGCTGGGAACTGTATTGAAAGAATAAAATAGGGCTTCCCCCGCTTAGTTTTCCCCAGCCAGTTTAGATCCACACTCTTCCCAAGTTGTCTCTGACCAGCTGACTCTCAGCTTGATTGAGCAGCATTTCTGGAAGGAGACCTTGCTGCCGGCCCCCAGTCAGCAGGTTTGGACAGGCACGAGACCGGGCAGGGCTGGTGCAGTGTCTTTCTCGGGCTAAGTCGACATTTGGCTGGGAATGACCCGCTCTCATTCTGGCCCAGGGCTCACAAGCACGGGTGTGTGTACATAGCACCACCACCAAGCTCTGCTAGCAGACTTTAATCACATTCTTATTTGGTTCACCAGACCCACACACTGCTGTTTTTGTTTTCCCAATGAAATGAGACTTAGATCATTCTGAAAACTGTCATTGGAACCCCTTTCTTTGGAGTAACCTATTAATGTATAAACACATAGATGCACCTCTCTCTGACAGTCAGCAGTGGGGTGTACTCTGCTTCTTAGCAAACACATTAAGGAATTTTTTCCCCCTCAGGAGAATGCTGTGTGTGTGTGTGTGTGCGCGCGCGCGTGTGTGTGTGTCTATTTGATGTACTTCTATTTTCGATCATTTAGGGATTTCATAGCATCTTCTTCTCAGTCAAAGGGTTAATGATATAGGAGTATAAATGTTGCATGCCATGTGCTTTCTTATAGTGTATACATAACGAGAAGGGCATGCATTATCCATGCTCAGTATTCTGGAAGAAACAATCACCAGGGTGGGGATAAAGTAAAGTAGTAAAAGAAACATGTTTAAACGTTATAAGTGCTCACTTTATAAAAATCAAAAGCACAATGGTTTTTCAGGTAATATATGCATTTTTCCTTTCTTTGAAGTTTTAATAGTGTCAATATTCATTTGAAACCAGTAGGATAAAGCAAGTTTTCAGAACTCAAAATCCATTAGAAGAAGGGGGCTAGCTTTACGCACTTAAGATCTGAACAATATTTTCCATTCATGATTTAAGTCCAAGCTATGACTGCATTTTGAAATCAGGAAGTTTGTATTTTAGGTTCTGTTTCTCCCACAAGAAAATGCCTATATGAGGCAATAATAAAACTTGAATTCTTTAAAATGTGAGGTAAATGTACACTTTCAACACCATATAAGGGGGTTAGAAGAATTCATAGAGAATAATTGAATGTTTAGACTCTGGATTACTCTTGTGATGGAAAGAACCTAGAGTTACCACTGTTCCGCTTTGTGCAACCTTCTTGGAGCTTCCTGAACTCATCTGGATAGAACTGCACATCTGGAAGGATTTTTTTCAGCACAGTTGGATAAATGCCATAAGAGCTATAGGAAGGGCACTACGTTGTGGTTTAATTGTAACACAAGATTCACCAAATTGTATTTTTCAATATTACTTCTAAGCTTCATTTAGACTTTATGTTCAATTGTTTTTTAATGACCATTACTGCAGTCTCATGGGTATTGAGAAATAAAGAGTAGATTACTGTGATAATTCTTAGGTTTTTAAATAGAGGCACATACTAATGCCTTTTGCTGGAGTTTATGATACTTTCGGGCTACAAATGGAACTAAATAACTTCAAGTTAGTGGTATCTGAAGGAGACTTAATTTTGAGAATTTGTTCTAACATAAAAGATAACTGGAGACCTCCTGCAGCCCTGAAAAATTAGGGTTCAGAATTATGACATCAATTAGTTAAGAGGGACACAGTGATGAGAATTCGGTCTTAATGCCGTTTTGGAATATGTCATCTGAGACTGTAAGCTACTGAATTTGAGCCTTCGTCTCCATAACAATAAGAAACTAGGATCAAAATGAAACAGATTCATTTGAATTGGATAATACATCTCCCTTTGCACCTCGTATCCATCAGCAAGTCCTGCTGCCTCTATGCTCCAAAACACCACAAGAGTTCAAAGTCCTGCTACCTTTTCTCTGGTCCATGCAACTACCTCTAACTGTTCCTGCCTCCCAGCTTCTACATGTCTAGTCACATATGAGGACCAACAACCTCTAACACATTTACAATTAAATGCTAGAATTAAATTTCTAAGCATATCGACTAGCTCTGTCTGCCCCTTCCTTGCCTTTCTGATCTATCTCCTTCTACTCCTCACAAACACATTCTCTAATAACTCTGTTGATCCTTTGTCCTCATTCAAATGCTCCAAGTTTACTCTTCATGACATCATAAACTATGGCCTCATAGTTGCCTCTATTCTGAACTCTCTGTCTTCAGGCTTCTGTATTACTGAAACACCCAAGGAAAGTCTCTCAATTTAACGCCCATTATTAGGACCTTCCCTGACAATATACTTTTTAATTCCAGATCACGGACACTGCCTTAATTAGTTTTACTTTCCATTACATATCTTGAAAGTCTGGCATTTTATGTTATTAACTGTGACGCCAATAGCGATCTGCTTATGAATGGAAATATACATGGGAATATGCTCTTGTTAATGTCCACCTTCTGAGAACTTGTTCCTGGTAGAGAGCAGGCGCTCAGTAGCTGGATGCTGAATGAGGAGATGTTTCTGTAGTTTGGAATACTGGTTTTAGTTTGTCTTTGGGGCAGGAGCAAAAGTATTTCATAGATGCTGCTTAGAGATCTTGGGCAGATATTTTCAGTTCTTAAGGATAAGTTCATGTTCATTTTCTTTGGTAGAACCTAATTGTTCTTAAGTTGTTTATTTCAGGAGCTGACTTTTTTCTTCTATAAAAACCAATGGTATGACATTAAAAAAATAGTAATTACAGTTAGCAGTGTCTCATTGTCTTATTTTCATATTGGCTATAGTAGCTGATATGTTTTTCAAATAGCTTACAGAATATTTACAAATCTTTAGGGAGACTTTTGCCAACTAATTAGGCTATGTTTATATTTATGACTATATTCTCATTTTATTTATAGTTTTAGCTTTCTGTTGCTTATTTATGAGACAGCATTTATATATTAACGTATGTATGTTGTATGATAAAAATCAATAGGTAGGTGAGGGTTTAAACAGTAAAGACAATTATATAAATGTTAATGAAGTTGACACATTCTTAAAATTAAGCAAAAACTTTACTTTTTAAGATGATGTAGAACTTCTTGACTTAAGATTAACTGGGCAAGTATTTGAAATTTTTATTTAACTCCTATAAATAATAATTATGGTAATAAGTTTGAGTGGCTAAAACTGTTTTCCAAATTAAAGTATTGTTGGTATATGTTTATAAATGGAAGTTACCTTCATTGGATATAGTAAATATTTAAAATCACATTGACTTGATACTTCTTTGTATCTATAAATTGCTCAACTATTTATTCTTTTTAAACATGGATCGATCCATCAAAATTCTTCCAAATATGATGATATAATGATGTTTGTATTTAAAAGGTGGCAACATTCTGATGTTGAAATATTCAAACTTTTCTCATTGCATCTCTTTTCTTATGAGACTTGAAATATTTTGTGCTTTCCCTATATATCACTATGGTATTTATTAATTGATTAAGGTCATCAAATAAGCACTCATTCATTGTCTAGAGGACACTGGATAACATGTCAAGGTACACAACCAACTTTCTGAAGAGATGAACAGATTGATTTAAATGTAAAATTCTTTATGAAAATCATTGAAGAGCAACAAAATTTAAAAAATATAAAAGTAAGAAAATGAAAGTGACATTTTAGAGGATCCTTAAATGACTTACTTTAAAGTGACGTTTTTCAGCTCCAGCTAGGATTTCCTGTGTTGGTTTCTGATCTAGCTGTTCATAATGCTGGAAACTGAGGCTGGCAATGGTGATCTACCATGTTCCTCCATCCGCTTTACACATTCATTCTAAGCTTTACTTGCACTGCCCTAATGAAGGCTGGACTATCACAGTGAGAAGCTGGTCACTGGGCTGACTAGACAGAGCACTGTGGTTTAAAGGTAAGTCATGTAAACAAGGACATAAAGTGCCGGGCCAGAGGGGACCCATCTTAATAGGCTCTTCCTCTTTTCCTTCAGTTTGATGTATGTGAAATTGAGTTTAGAATTCCTAGTGCCAAGTGGCAGCTGAAATATGACTGTTCTTGCTTTTGTCTGTGACCATGTAAGCAGCAGAATGCATGCAGACTACCTCCTAGCACCAAGGCCAAGTGGTAGTGAGGGTGGGAGAGTGGGTCAGGGATAAGCTTGATGGGCCTGAAGAGGAATCAAGGGAGGCTGGCTTCACACTTCCTAACTTGTTTCCATAACTGCCATAGACAGCTTGACCTTGCTGTTGTTCATCTTCCAGTTTTTAAATTATTCATCTTTAATTTTATATATATATATATATATATATATATACACACACACACACACACACTAATCTTAGATCCATTTCTGAACTGACATGCCATTCATTAACATTCTGATGCTATACAAGACATTATCCTATAGAAAAACATGGACATTGACAACTCTGAACTGAAAAGTAATTAAGAATTTTGGACTGTAAGATAAAAAGCTTTAATCAGTATATTTTAGTTATACTGATTTTAGTTGTACAAGAAGGATATATAGGAATAACATTGACTATATATATTTATTTTACTGTCCCAAAGTCCTCTTTCAATTAAAAAAAAAAGGCAAGCAAGTGATAAGGGATTGTTATAGAATAGTTGAATTTGGGTGTTTTCCCTTTCTTATTGGTTAATCAAATAAAGGGTCATCTTAAAGCTGATGGCATTTCACATTCAATATGGCCAAAGGAGAATTGCTGAGCTGGCACTGTAGCCCAAGGCATTGGGGCTGACAAGTTTAACCTATAACTATTAGTGTCTCCTACCTTACCAGCTGTGAAGAGCCCACAGAGTTAGCACTATATAGGGCCAAGAATTTGGGCATACAGGTTTTATAGTTTAGACCGCACATCAAATATATCCTGTGAGAAAGCAGAAACAGGAAGTGATCCTTGCGTCTCCTACCTTTCTTCTCTTCAGCACCTGCGTCTGATTTGATGGTGTGGCTGCTGCTGTGCAGAGAGTCTTTTGAGTCTTCATTTTCATCTAGAACTCCGGCGAAGCTGATTTTCCTCTCATATCTGTGCCGGTCCAACTCAGGGTCCAGACGAAGCCTGCAGCTCTCCAAGTCCTGAAATGTCATAGAAGAGCATACAAGCGCTAGGATGTCCTGAGACAAAAAGCTAGCTATCTTTTTATCTATCTATCTATCTATCTATCTATCTATCTATCTATCTATCTATCTATCTTCCTCTCTCCCTCTCTCCTTCCTTCTTTCCTTACTTTCTTTGTTTGAGAGGGTCTTGCTCTAAAGCCAGAAATCTGGTCTCATGATCCTCCTGCCTCAGCCTCAGTTTCCTAAGTGCTGCAATGATAGGCTGGAGCCATCATGTTCTATCTACTGCACTGGCATTGTGGGAAAGCGCTATTCATTCTGAATAACATGCAGTTACATATAAAATATTCTTATTGTTTATTTTAAATTGTGGTCTTAAAACATATTCTTGGATAGGAAAGTAAGTGTCCTCTAACTGATGGTTTCTCTTCATGTGTTTTATTTTCCAGCAACACAGAACTTTGAACTAGCTTCTTCACTCTCTAACTCTTGGTCCAATATCTGGAAGACATATTTGGCATTTACACATTAATTACATAATCATGCATTGGGTATGAACATATGAGGTACGATGACATAAATAAATGATAACTTCTCTGAGGAACTCAGAATACTAAGGTGAAAGATGAGCAAACAGAAATAATGAATTCTAAGTGTAGGAGTTAGATATCAGACTTCAAGACAATAGTAATAGAATAATGGTCGCCAAGTGATATCTAAACCCCAAATCCCCAGAGCCTGAGAATACATTGCTTTACATTGCAACATGAACTTTGGAGGTAAAATTAAAGCTAAGCACTTTGTGATTATCTCAATCCATTGGCTAAGTGGATCAAATTTAATTACATGTGTTCTCAGAAGTGAAGGGCCTCTCCCTGGCTGTGGACAGAGAAAATTTCAATATGATATTACTGCCTCAGAAGATGGAAGAAGGTGTAGTAGCTTCTAGAAGGTAGGAAAAAAAGCAAGGAGGCAGGTAGATTATTCCTCTACCACAGAAAGATTACCAATATCTTGAATTTAGCCTAGGAATAGCTGTCTTAGATTTTTGACTGGAAGAAGGAAGATAATGTCGGCACTGTTGAAAACAGGTATACTTGCAGAAGCAAATAGAGGGCGCCATTCAAGGTTACCTTGAATGGACTTTCTTGGGACACAAGTGTGGGAAGTCAACTAAGGTTTAGGGAAATGCATGTGTGAGCCAGAGCCACTATGGGGGATTTTTTATTGGGGAAATTTCTTACTCTCATTTAGAAAGAAGTAAGGACAAGAACGGGAAAGCCCAAAAGTCCTCAGCCCTGCACAGAGAACTACAGGCAGCTAAGGAATATAGAAAACAGTAGAAATAGTCTTCCCCGGGGAAGAACACACACCAATGGGTTATCCAATACCAAATGATCAATCCCGAAAACACACAAGTAACATTATATAGCCTGGGCAAGTTGGACTTATGTGTATGTGTATATATATATACACATATCTATGTACATAAATATACATATATACACACATATATATGCATATATATATGCATATACATATATGGATACTTAAATATAGATACATTGCCATGACAACAACTATTGAAAAAAGAGATTATGAATTTTAAAAAGAGCAAGAGAGTTTTATGGGAGAATTTGTAGGGAGGAAGAGAAGGGAGTAATGATGTAAATATGTTACAGTCTCTAAAAGGAAATAATGAAAATACATAAGCCTATGTTTAACAGTGAGAGTGCTGTGTAGTGAACAGCAAGTCTCAGAAACCTAGTTCAAGGTGAAGAAGACACACTTTTCCTGTTACGAAATGACTGAAGGCTGCTGTTCTAGTCTTTGTAGGTTTCTTTCTTTGTGCTTCCTGTAACTCTTCTAGTTGCTTATAGAGTCTCTATTTGTCACAGGTCCTGCTGTGTAGCCTAGCTTGTGATCTTCTCAATGCTGAGATTCTTGATGTCCGCTGTCATGGCAGTGCTATCTGTGTGCCCTAGTTAAACAGACATGGCTGGTTGAGAAACCAAAAGGGTTCATTTTCACTGACAGGTCTCAGTCCAGCGACTGCTCTTCAAGGAGATGTGGTCACTAAGTTATGTACTCAGTATATGATAGGCTACATGAAAGAGAATTCCTAACAAGAGTCACTGAGGTAGAACTTTAAGAGTTAAAGGGCCAAAGGAAAGTGACTGAGCTAAACAGGACATGTTTTATGAAAATTGCTGCTATTCTGAAAACGTGCCGTCAGATGTACTCTATGCGTTCCCAAAGACTGTTATTCATCAGGAGATTGAGAGGAACAATATCAAAGGCAGTCTGCAGATCGGACACTTTGTTATGCTTGACTGTAAGCTGAGTGCGTACATCGGATTGTCTTGGTTTGGCTTTATAGAGTACTTTCAACAGAATGGTGAAAACAACTACTCAGAAAAATACATTTTGAGTCAATACGATGTCACAGAGGAAAGCAGCTGGAATTTCCATTTCCAGCAGTCAAATTGTACAGTTTTGCAGTCCCAGTGAGGCTAGTTTTCTCTGGGAAACAAGCATTCCATTCACAACTGTCTCCAACTTGAAAATGCCCATTTCTGTTTAAGGGTGTGAGGAAATGGGTCTTCTAGAACATTGGAAAACCTCAGCCAGAGGCTAAGCTCCATGGTAGCAGAACACTGGCTCCTTGATCCAGCCTCTGGACCCACCCTGGATTGGGGTACTGGACTTATTCATGCTGTCTGGTTTTAACAGCAGGAGAGCTGGGTTGTAAAACACCCTTAAATGGAGGTTGGTGTGGAAAAGAGGAGAAGGTTTTGTTTGGCTCCTCAGGTTAAGTTTCAGGCTGACTGGGAATGAAAGGACCATTGGTTTCTATGAGAGACCCATTGACCCAAGGTGTTTCCTGTTAATCCATACTCTGAAGATTTACAGGCCTTGCATAGTATTTATATTTGCAGTGAAATAAATAGTACATGGCACATGACTGTAGTTTATGTATGAATATGTGTAGTGTGTGTGTGTGTGTGTGTGTGTATGTGTGTGTGTGTGTGTGTGTGTGTGTGTGTGTGTGTGTGTGTGTGTGTGTTTGGTATGCTATGCTTTCTGTCAATCCATAATCCACAAGAAATTATATGAAAATGACATGTTTGGAAATGTTGAGAATCTAAACACTGAAGTCATTTATGTTATTTTATAAACCAGAAAACTCTTTAGAAGTAAGCTTCCATGTGAACCGAGGAACTGTTAGTACAAAAGAAAATCGGGTAATGATTTCTGAATGATGTTAACTATAAAATCCTCATTGTTTGTAAAGGAACATGGGCTCCTCGATATTTCCATCAGAATTAGTGGTGATCACCGCACTTTTAAACACTGTACCTGAAAGTACTTTCTCCAGTGATTTCTAAGCCAACCTTTGAGCTACTATTTTAATAGATGAAATAGATTGTCTTTTTATGTCTGAAAAGCCCTTGGTTAAAAATTTAAATTACAAAACACGCAAGATCTTCAAGCATTTAAAGATGCTGGCAGTATAGGAAACCTAGCTACAGTTCCTTGTTTTCAACTAGCCAGGCTGTTGAAAATCACATTGCTTCAACATACCACGAGGGGCTCAGTGCGAGGTCTAGGCAGGCAAGAAAAAGTCTCCCGCAGGAAGGTGGTTATCTCCAGGAGAAGTTGGCATGCTGCCATCTTCAAGGCAAAGGGACAGCCACATTTAGAGGGGTTCACAGTACCTAAGGGAAAAAAAAGAATTCTTCCTGAGAAGACAAACCAATAACAAATAGAGGATCATGGTGTGATGGACCTAGCTACATCCATGTAAAATCAAACTGCACATGAGAATATTTTCTACACAGCCTCAATTTACCTACTCCTGTCAGCATGACTTGGGAATGGCCATCCACCTCTCTTCTTCCACTCTGCAGTTCTGTAACGGGTGCTTTAGTATTAAAGTATCAGACAAGCATAAGTCAGTGTTTCTATTTACAGTACTATAGAGTAACACAACACAGCTCCAACGTCCCCAGAGACCATTTGGTGAAAACAGAAAGTGAAATTGGTCTTGTATTCAGTAAAGTGTTGACTGCATATATGACAACCAGCTTGGTTTGAAGCCCTCAAATCCTCCCAACTCACTTTGGGATGTTTCTTTGGCCTTCTGAGATCTGTGACATTCTTTCAGCTCCAGTTCAATTGATATTTGTACAACACAGGTATAAGAAAAGATGTCACCTAGTCAACGATACTACACATTTTGTTTGTTTGTAACTGGGTCTCTCAACATAGCCTTGGCTATCCTACAACTTGCTCTGCAGACCAGGGTGGCCTACAGTTCTAATAGATCCTGCTTCTTCCACCCAAGTGCTGGGATTAGAGGTATAAACCACCACTCCCAGATTATACTACACATTTTAATATAAGCTCTCCTGTCACAGTAACCGATAGTCTCTTTCACTCTATAGATTTTTTTTTTTTATTTTGTCAGACATCCAATCCATTATGGACCAACTAATCGAATTTGGACTAAAGACATTTAATGGCCAAGGGAATAACAGAATTTAAAAACTGTCAGGATTGGTTGAGAGATCTGTCTTAACATGAACTCTGTAGAAATATACTGATTGCTTTATCTTCAGAAAAGAACAAGGCCATCTAGCATTCTGCCTCTTACAAAAGAAAGAAAATAGTTATCAGTTGAATAAATCAAGTCATCAAGCTGCCACCATTATATATCAATAATTTAAAAAATTCCCAAAATTGTCTCCTGGGCATAATGAGATTTCTTGACTGAATAGTACACATTTTGACACAGAAGATAGATGTCACAGTCTTCTGAAAGCTGGCCTAATTTTCCCTCCTGAGAAGCATTGCTTTTTCTACATAGTTAAGACATGGCTGGAAAACCTGCCTCTCATTAGGAAGGGAGGAGATACGCTAGCGTGGGATTACCAAACAGACATGTGCTTGCCTTCTCTTTAGCTTTGGAGTGCGAAGTTCGCTAAATCACACATAACAGCCTCGTAATTAGTTGATAATCATAAACATCAGTGTTATACTCCACAGAGCATATAGGGCTCTAAAAGTTACCTACATGTGCAAAATTGAAAAAAAAAAAAAATAAATAAAACCAAGTTTGTTGAAACTAGGCATGGTAGTAGAAGCCTGCACTACATCAGCTATTCAAATTTTGATGCAGGAGGATTTTAAGATCAAGACCAGTCTGAGATATACAGGAAGATCATGTGTGGACAAAATGAATAATAAAAATAACCAAACACCAGATACGCATTGTAAACTTCTGGATTTGTTTGTTCATTCCTGAGGTTCTTCTGTAGGTAGTGACTTTGGCTGTGGTCTAGTTTCTTTCCTGATTATTAGCTGAAATATTCTGTCACAATGAGCAAAGATGGAGCTCTACATGACCCAAACAAAATACTGATGTAGCAGACCTAACATATGGATGAATGGAGCTTTTGGATTTGATGCAGATTGTGCAGTGCGACCTGTGAGAGTGTACTCATTTAATGTTCCTTCAGCTCCTTCCATTCTGAACGACCTCTGAATGGCTTCTAATGTATGCCTCTGGCTGGCTGGCATTCATAGCAAGCCTTTCCTAGGTTTTGTGACTGCTGGAAATGTCACTCTCTAGCATTTAGCCTATGAGTGAAATTAAACACCAAAGTTATTAAAAAATAGACTAGATTATCTTCAGAGTCAACTTTTGCCATTGGCTTGATATTCCCATGTAGGAATTCAGTATTTTATCAGCAGAGATGTTAAGGTTTTCTCTGACTTCATAAGGTATGAAAAGGGAACAAAATAATTGGAAAACAAAACAAAACAAAATCCTTGGTGGAAAACAGGAAAGGAACATGGTGAGAGATTTCCTTGATTACTATTTAGTCTTGTCCAATGCTATCATCTAACCATCATGTCATACTTCATGACACAAAGTTGAGGCAGATTTGGTATGCATTAACCAAGAATAACCCTGAAAATATAGCCAGACAACTTGAATTGCAAATTAAAAGGAAAGGTTAAATGAAAGATGTAACTGCTTCCACAATGGACAGATGCAGATTCTACAGCCCAGACTGGAATTTCCACTCAGTGGAATGCTGCACTCGCCCTTCAGCTTGTATGGTACACAGCACATACATGTACAAAGCGATTCTGTTGGGGATCTGACAAGAATACTCTTGTCTTTATTTCTATGACAACTCTAACTAGATACAGCACAGGACAGTCACAATTCAAGCAAACTTTGAATTTCTTATTAATACTGTAATATGCTCTGATTAAACTATTCAATATTTTAGTTTTTTAGAATGCACCTCTTGTGTGTGTGTGTGTGTGTGTGTGTGTGTGTGTGTGTGTGTGTGTGTGTGCGTGTGTGTTGCAGTGTATAAACTTGCTAGTATAGGTGTGTGCACGTGAGCATGCAGATATACATGCTTGTGCATGAATGCGGAGGCTGGAGATTGATGTCAAGTGCTTTTTTCCAAAAGCTTTCCATATTTAAAATTTTTTGTTCTCGGGCTCTTTCAGTGAATCTGAAGCTCATCTCTTCAATGAGACCAGCTGGCCAACGAGTTCTCTGGACTTCCCTGTTTGTCTCTCCAGTGCTGAGGTCATAGGCTCACACACTGTGCCCAGCTTTTTAATAGGGCTTTTGAGGATCTAAACTCAGGTCCTCAGGTCGTGCAACAAGCAATTTCCCGACTGACCCATCTCTGCAGCCCATGGGAAGCACTTCTTGTTTGATTCTATTTTACATGATGCTTTTATTTCCTAAAGAAGTAATAAGATAAAATCTGGGAGGGGGAGGATGAGAGAGAGAGAGAGAGAGAGAGAGAGAGAGAGAGAGAGAGAGAGAGAGAAGCAAAGCAAAGCAAAATCTTCTTGGAAAGTAATGTTTTACAACTGCTTTCCTTCACAGAGACTTGTATGACTATGGATAACAACAAGAGTCAGAGGCTAAAAGGTAATGTCCCTTCCACATTGCCTGCAGTGCTTTGTCTATTTGCCTTCTCTTCCTGATTTTTGCTTTGTCCCTCCCCTCCACCGTGGGGAGAAGGGGAATGGTCTGTGGGGGATGTAGGAAGGTGGCAAGAGGATGAGAGAGGAACAAAGAAGTGCTCCTAAAGCAGAGGTTCTTACAAGCGGGGGCTCTTGTAGTAAAGGGAGTCTCCTTACTGTCATCTAAAAAGTCTTCCTCCTCATCCTCCTTCCGCAGTCTTCTCTTGGTCTCTTCATCATAGATAAGGCCGAGCAGGTTAGCAGGACTCTCGCTCTCTCCGTGGCACAGCTCGTTCAATCGGATGCCAATTGCCTACAGTGGAAAAGGAAGGAAAGGAACACCGTGAAGGGCAACAGATGCTAAGACAGCACACAATCCCCAGAGAGCGGGCATGATTTCCCACGCAGCCCTCGTCTGTATTCTATGTGTCATCACCACCATCTTTGCCAATATGGGAACACAGATGTCTCCAGGGTCATTTGTTCTAAAGATTTGAAAAAAAATTGGAATGGACACTTTTATATGCATATACAAATATTTTTATGAAACAAATGTCCATATTTATTCAAAGTTCATTCATTTTGTAGGTCTGATGTAAGGAAGCTTGTCTGTCTGTCTCTGTCTCTCTGTCTCTCTGTCTCTCTCTCTCTCTCTCTCTCTCTGTGTATGTGTGTGTGTGTGTGTGTGTGTGTGTGTGTGTGTGTGTGTGTGTGTGTGTGTGTGTGAATTTGTGGTAAGTATGTAGGTATGTGCATTTGTGCAAGTGTGGAGACCAGAGGAAGACATTGTGTATTCTGTTCTGTAATTCTTCATCTTCCTTTGAGACAGGCTTTCTCAGTGAATCATGAGCCAGGATAGTGTTCATCAAGCCCTACCAAGACTCCTCTGTCTATTATCACCAATACTGCTGGTGGGACAGGTAGGAGTAGCCACACTGGATCTTCATTGTGTGTACTGAGTATTTAAAGCTGGGTTCCCATGTTTGCACACTACCCACTCAGCAATATCCACACCCTACATGTAGGTATTATTTTTTTAATAGAGAGAGTTAGGGCAGGAAAAAAAATAAGAAAGTATCGCTCTTTGGAGTACATCTGATTATACTTTTTTATGAGAGTATCAGTGCCACGCTAATGGGTTTGGAAGTTGGCAAGAATTCTATTCCTGTGGTTTTATTTATATTACCATTTATGTATGCACTTATTGGCTTTTATGGACCTCTCCCCATCCCATGATAGTAAGTTAGTAAGAAATGTTAACTGCTCTTCTGGTAGAGCTTCTAAAAAACACAATAGAAACAGGACATTTAATAACTTGGCACACTGACAATATTGATCCTAACATGGCACACACAGGATCCAACTCTTGCTCTCTGTTCTCCTGAATCACAACACATTGTTCCACAATTTATGGAGAGGAATTTTCCCCAAGATGTGAATACACTCTCTCTATCCAGTTCCCTTTGTATCTACACATTGCAGAATATGTAAGACCGAGAGAGTCAGAGCCTTGGAAAGGAGTCTCAAGGATAAAGTAAAGTGAACACTGCTTCGGGCAGACAGTCTTGTGCTCTGTGCATTAGTAAAAGCAAATCCCAACTCGTTTTCTTCTATACCCCATATTGTACTTATGGAATATTTAGCAAGGAATTTGACTCACTTCTGGAGACCAACCCATACCCATAAACAGGTGCACAAAGTGCATCCAGAATGCTCTCAATAAAAACATGATTGTTTTGAATATGTTCAACTTCTGGAAATAAAACGGTCTTTGTAAGATCTGGAAATGAGTGACAAAGTGCAGACCAGGGAACAAAAATCCCAACAAGAATGCACTATAAAACGCTATCACAATACTCCTCCCCCCAGCTGTACTTGCTAGCTTTGAAAGTTTTAAACAAATAAAACAAGACCAGAAGCAGCACCACCAAAGACCTTGTTCTGAGGATGAGGCGTCATGAGTTTGGAGTGGAGCTAGCCAGCTTAACAGCGAGACTCAAAGGAGGTGCTTTTTTAATATTAATTTTTTCTGGAATATTGTAATGAAATAATTTAAATTAAACTCCAAATTTATAAAAAAATCAAACCTGAACTTGCCTAAATTACAATTTAAAGTTCCATGTCTCATCTAAGGCTAGAAGGATGTCTTAAGGAGACATAATTCCTTTCTTCCTCCACTCATGAAATATTTATTAAGTGAGATGTTTGTAAGGTATTGAATGAAACACCAACATACATAAGCTGTTCAAGTGCACTAGAGCCTTTTGTCCATGTGCCTTGATGAATTATGAATGCATTGACAGGAAGATCACTGAGAAACAGGGAAGTTACGGAAGTTAAGCTGAAGGCTGTGGACTAAATTCGAATATGTTTGCCTCCTATCCTTTTCCTTACTACACTCTGAGTCTTTTGGGGAAGTAAGAACATGTTGAGTGACGCATTCGCTGGTTCGGAAGATACGCCACCACGTACCTCATTACTACAGACTTAGAGCAGCCGATGTGCTAGCTGACTGAAAATGGAGTGACGTGTTCAGTGAAGAGAAACTAAAAGTTTCTATGATTTTGGAAGTGTACAAGCATTCAGAGACCCACCAAAAAATCAAAAGAACAACCTTTTCTTTTTTTAATGGGGAAAATATGCAGGGAGGTGGGAAAGGTATCTTAGGACTGGGTAGCCTAATGAACCATCAGAATTGGAGGGTCATTGTGCTGTCTGCTCAGGAAGGTGTGACATAAATCTTGACTTCAACATTTATAGAAGCCTACTGGTTGCATAAACTTATATTTTGTACATTATTAATAATATACTAACATTAAATATTAAAATATATAATGTAATAATAAAATCTATAAATTATAAAGTAAATTTATATTACAAAGCCTTAAGTTAAATAGCTTTATGTATATGAGCTAATTCAACTTCATCACCCATAATCTTAGAAATTATTTAAGCGAAAGTCAGATGACGATTCCAACCTGAGCAACTGGGCCTTAACTCAAGGGAAAGGGGGAGGGGACATTAAGATAACTTTCTTCTAACCAAACAGTCAGAGTTTATAGAATTGAGTGACAGGGGCCAAGGCTAGAGAAGACTAGTATCAACATTCCTTTTGGATAGACTGTGCCCTATGGACATGACCTTACTGGCAGTGGACAAGACGGACTATAAGGCGTGGCTGTGAGAATGAAAGAAAATGGAAAATTATCATCTAAAATTGAAGTAATGAAGCTCTGACCTATGAGGCTTTGATCATGAAAAGGTCGGATCAGCAGAGAGAGTTGGAATGTGTTAAATGGTGCACGTGTCAAATGCTGGTAGCATCATTAACATGAGCCAAAATCTTAGACATGATTGCAGATGAGTGTGTATTTAGGAAGAAGAGTTTTATTTTGTTCAAACTAAGTTTGGAGATATAGAGAAAATGCCTCCAAGATGAACTTGGCAGTGTAGACCTGGGATTTGAAAAGTTCTTTGAACAGAGCACTCTATGCTCTATGCTAGTTCCTCTCATCAAGCACTGGGCACACAGGAATTGAGTGACACCAAGGAAAATCACACAGGGAGAGAGTATAAGAGATCTTCAGGCAATGAATACATGGGGAGGAAAGAGGTGAGATCAGGGAGGGGACACTCCTCAAATGAGGTAGAGAGTCTAAATGGGTCCAAATGCTTCTGCATAATAAAGTGACTAGCCAGGTCTTTGAAATATGCTTTTCTTTTGAAAATTCTCATCAACTTACAGACTCCAAAATTGTTCAAACTTTTAGAAAATGTGTGTGTTTGTGTGTGTGTGTGTGTGTGTGTGTGTGTGTGTGTGTATCTATGTATATATGTGCATACATATGTCTGTATGTCTGTATGCATTTCGCCACCAGAGGGCTGGAAATAGTGGATGCTGTTACTAAAACAGTCTTTAAAATTGCTTTACATAGAAAATATAGGGACCATCAGAAAAGAGAAATAAAACTAACAACTGAAAACTGTCTTGATTATCTGTCTCTCTGAACTCCATGAGAATTGCTTATTTTCTAAGTCCCCAAATTTCATCAAACTTAGGCAAGGGTGTCCCCCTAATTTCTCAGAGGTTTTTACACATACATATGGAAGAGAAAGAGGATGCTGGGATCCCAATTCTATAGTTGCAGAGCAGTGAGTCTGAAGCACACTCGTGTGGGAGAGTTTTGGAGTTCTGGCAGAAGAGGGTAGGAAAGGTGATGTGATGGACAGCTTTGTAAGTTTTATAATAGACTATGCTCCTCAATTAAAATAAGATGGAAATAAGTCAATCACAGTTTTAGTTATATCAAGTTAATAAAGTATGAAGAAATATTAGAGTTGGGACAACATCGATATGATTATGGTACAAGTATTATCATTTGGAGATTTTAAAAATGGTGGCCCACACATTATTGAAGTTAAATACAGTGTTAATGGCAAATTGTTAATCTTGCTATATTTAATTAAGCTAAATAGATAATCTTATTAAATTGGTCTGTTTATATTGCTTTATGTTTCAGGCTTTCAAAATACCAGTGATACATACATCTCTGTGTTGCAGATTAATGAGTGGAATAACAGATCAGTTCAGGCCTCACTCATTCTGTTTCCTAAACACGGGAAAGGATAAAGATGTGAATCAGCTTGGGGCATAATCTATAAAACACATAAATTCAGCATAGGATTGATTATTAATCATACCAAAGACCAACATGGAATTGGTATTATATGACAGTCCTTTTTCACTATATCAAAACAAGGCCCAGAGGCATCTTTCTCAGAGAGACACTATGCACATCTGGTGAATGTGTTTATAATTTATGAATTCTTGCAAAATCTCAAATATATTCTTAGGTCCTGTTTAATGTTATTATCAGAGAAATGTCCATCTGTGTTAGTTATTTATAGCCTACTCTCTTTGCCTGGGGAGAAATACAGGAGTTAAGTACTCTATCTTTTAACTCAAAACAGTTGAAAGGCTGAAGAAAAGCACTTTGCATCTCCATTTTACTGGGGAGCAAGACTGTCATAAGTTCCTGGACTTTTGAAAATGAGAAAACTTTTTACCAGCAAAGGGCTGAGTGGTTTTAATTTGAGATAGAAAACTCAGGTTTTTGGAGTAAGAAAAACCTTTATCCTGCTCCTGCCATGTGGAGATATAAATTCCCAATCTGATGATATTGCTGTGATAACGAATGTAGTCTCATAGAAAAAGCATCACCCCCAATTTCATCAGGATTATGAGGCCAGGTAATTGGGAAAGAGTAGTCAGTATTTTAATAAGAAAACTAAATATGGAAGAGAGAGACTTGTATTCGTAAGTATGTTTAGTGAGAGTGCTTGGGTTACCGCTTGAGACTGACCAGAGGAGAGGCCATTCAGGAGGAACTCATGCATGACTGGGTGTTGAGTCTCAGTGAGAAGTTCATGTACAACAGGAAGGAAGAAAATAGCACCAGCTTCCTTCAGTCACCTATCCTGCTTTTGCTAGAATTTTATGTTCGTGTTTCTGTCTTTTACATTGCATTGCCTCATAACCAGCCTGTAAACACGTTTTACAGACTATTTAAAAGGCCCTGTCTGTGAAGATTGTTCTGAGACAAACCGCCATCCCCACTCTCTCCCTCCACCCTACCTATGTTATGTTTCTTCCAATAACCCTGTTTTCATCAGTATGACATATGCCTTTAAGATTTCTTTTTTTAAGCTAGCTATTCACTAAACACATTTAGGGTAATGTTTCTATCCCTTAGAGAAAAATATTTTACAGGATCTCTGTGCATAGGCCGATAAATACCTTCATCAAGAGAAAATAAAATCTCAGCAAGGTGACAAAGTAGTAATTATGTCTTCATTTTGAATGACTGGGGACAGACTGAAACATGGGTGACAAGAGTCAGACAGATTTAATGTGTGATCAGGGAATGGGGGAGCAAGAACATTTTCTAAATAAACGATATTGTGGGAATCTTAAAACTTTACTGAAGACTTCTATGATTTTTATCTTCATT
The DNA here is from genome assembly GCA_028551405.1 of Uromys caudimaculatus. Classification (NCBI taxonomy): domain Eukaryota; kingdom Metazoa; phylum Chordata; class Mammalia; order Rodentia; family Muridae; genus Uromys; species Uromys caudimaculatus. The sequence continues at coordinate 58,079,401 of CM052709.1, read as the reverse complement.
TAAGGAAGACAGTGGTGAAGGGCTGCCATTTATTAAGATTTTAGTTTTTAGGCAAGATAGTTTCAGCTGGGTCATTAATATACTTTACTTTCTCTAAAATATAGATGTCAAAAACTAAACTCTGGGGTAGGAATTGCCCTAATCAGGTAGAACAAACAATTAATATAAAAATCTAATGTCTGATATTCATGTGTTGTCAAGTTCAATAATTTATATCTTATTCTTTATATTTTTATATCTTATTCTTTGATATAATTAATATGCATAGAGTATAGCAGTATCTATCTATCTATCTATCTATCTATCTATCTATCTATCTATCTATCTATCTATCCATCCATCTATCATCCATTCTGTGTGCGTTTGTGGACACATAATACACATTGAGGCCAGGGGTCAGACTCCAACTTTGTTCCTTAGGCAGTACCATTTTTGTTTTTGTGAAACAGAGCCTCTCTCTCACTGGCCTGGAGCTCACTGATTAGACTAGGCTGGCTGGCTAACAAGCTCTGGGGACCTACCTGTCTCTGCCTCCCCAGCACTGGGAAATCAGGTGTGTGCTACCATGCTTGGCTCTTTCTTGTATGAGTTTTGGGAACTGAACTCAAGTCTTCATTGGCAAGCACTTCACCAATTGGGGGATTATCCCAGCCTTAGTTATTCGTATTCCAGTAAAAAGGTAGCAAAATATCCCATAGTGAGTGGATGGAGACAAATGGAATTTATACAAGAACAAAGTCAATGTTTCAGTGGGAAAAGAAGCTTAGAATTCAGGCTAAAGAAACGGAAGCAACTCAGAAGAAAGACAGAGCTCACATCTCCCCACTGGTAGAAGAGCTTGGCAGCATTCCACTGGAGCTTCTGGTTCCGCTTGTTGCCCACGATGGGAGACCTGCCCCGGGAAAGGCCTTTCTTGGTGATGTTCACGTGGTGCCCTTTCATCCACTCTGGCCAGTTGCCACGGTTGCACCGGTGAACAAAACGGGCACATTCAAGGAACAGAGCTGCTCTGGCCACCACCGGAGCTTCCTGCGAAGGGTTAAGGGAAGAACAGTATGGGATTAATAAACAATTTCTTTAAAAAGGCGCTCAAGTGTGGGGGCTGTCCCAAAAGCTGTTGTCTCTCTGTGGGATATGTTCTTTTAGCTGAGATGCCTTGTCTGTCCTCAGTGGAGAAGCACCTAGCCCTGCAGAGATTTGAAGTGCTGAGGTGGGGGTGGGGAGTGGGGATGGGGGAAGATGATACCCAGAGAGCCCCATACACTCAGAGAAGAAGGGGATGCAGGGGAAATGGGGGATGGGGGATAGGGGGATGAGGAAGGATTGTGGGAAGGGGGGTGACCAGAAGTGGGGCACTAAGGGGGATGTAAAGTGAATAAGTAAAAACGTAAAATAAATTATATATATATATGCTCAAGTGGAATGACAGAGTTTTTGGCATACATCAGACAGGATGTTTTGACATGGGTTTGGCCACATTTTTCAGGATAGTATGAGCAAAATAGCAAATAATCTGGAAATAAAATCTACAAGGCACTGTGGACACTGAGGAATTAGGTGTCCTAAGAGAGCTCTTGCCACTCTCATCTTCTCAGTTCACAAGTGATCACATTCTTTCATTATGTATTTGTAATTAACTTTTTATTGAAAATAGATTTTTTTCCCATACAATATGTTCAGATCATGGTTTCCCTTCCCCCCAGAGCCTCTGGGATCTTTTCCAACTCCCCACCCACCCAAATCCACAATCTTTCCTTCTCTCTCTCTTTAGAATACAGACAGGCATCTACAAAGTAATAATAAAACAAAATCAAATAAGATAAAATAATAACAAACAAACCAGACTATGCAACTTGAACATACGTGTGAAGGAAAATTTTTGAAATTTTTAAGAAGCTTACACACACACACACACATACACACACTAAAATTTTAACAGGAATAAGCAAATACTCCATTTGTAGAATGAATCTTCCTTCAATCATGGTGTTGTTATATTAGCCCTATACTGGTATGCCATCAAAGACCATTCTCATGTTTCACAAGGCAAATGGTTGTTTTGCGCACTTTGAGCATTAGAAAAAGGAAGAGCAAGTTTTGGTTGAATTAATCTTTTTTCCTGCACAACAGACTAAATTCTGTATAATAAGCATCATTTACTTGAAACTATTCGAGAAAACAGGAAATTATTTAATTGATAAATGAGAAACACAACTTTTTTTTTTTTCAGGAAAATATAAAGCAGGATTCCTTTTTTTGTCATGCAGGGATATGGTTTTAATAATAAAAGTGGTATCTTTGATACCCTGGAAAAATGAGTTAGATACTCTTTTGAACTCTTTAAAAACTAACAAGCGTGTGCAAAGAGGCAATGGGGGAGGGGAAGATGGGGGAGAAGCAGAAGAAAAAGATGAGGAAGAGAAGGAAGAGGAGGAGGAGGAGATCATCAGTAGGCCATAAGAAAAATGTAAAGTGTCACCTTGTATCTTTATTGGTTCAGGTTTTTTGTTTTGTTTTATGCCACAATACTGACATCACCTCTGGGTTACTTGGTACTCGAGGCAACCAGTAATAATGGATTTTCATATTGAAAAAAAATTTTTTTCATGGTCTTAAGCAACAGATTTCTAAACAATTCAATTAATGTTAAAAATAGTCATTAATGTATAGAGATTTATGTTACAGTTGATTTTTTCTATAAATTATAATACATGCTTGCCTCTGTTCAGGAAATATAAGCCATGTTTGCTACCTGACCATGAACTGTGAGGCGAACACACAGTATACAATACAATGTTCTGCCATGCCCATATCTATGCTAACTTTTCTCTTTGTATTTAAATAGTCTTAATTTATATTCAGAGATCTTGGTAAAAGAGAATTTTGAGGATGTAGGTAGAAACTATTTAAGAATAAAATATCTGTAAATATAATATTTTAAAAAAACCACATACCACATTTTTTTTCTATCATCAAAACTTTTAACAGTTCCATAGAATGAAAAAGGATGTCTACTCTTTGTGACTCGGTTGGAGATGTCCAATCGTCTCCCAGTCTGCTCCCATCTCTTGTGCTGTACAATCTAAGTGAATCAAGCAAGCGGCCGTTTTCCAGATATGAAGTCTCATATCTTTCCAGATATGCCGTCTCTATGCCCTGTGACCATCAGTTCTCTTCACCACCTGGCAACTCTCCACCTATAAGATTCTGGCTACTGTCTCCAGGGAGAAATCTTTGTTTTTGTGCTCCTTTAGATGGTTAAAGTAAATTGTAACTCTCTCTTAAGTGAAGGCATCAAGGAGTGTATAGACATAATTTTAAAATGTTTTTTAAAGAAAAATAATCATGGTAATGCATCATAGCAATTCTAGTTAAAACTAGAATTTTTTCTATTAAAGCCCAGCCTTGTGAGTATTTCTGTGCAGGGAGCTGTGGGGGATGCTGAGACACAAAGCTAGGGATACTATTACGCATTCTAGGAGAAGATGCTAAGCAACAAGAATAAATACCTGGGATATATACTAAATATATATAAATACTAAACTCCAAGGCATTCTAGTGTGGAAGTGGCTGTGGAGAATGTTTGTAAATACTATTTCAATTCCAGTTTTGGAAAGTAGAGATTTGGCGAGGCAGGACTATAGAACACCCAGAACCGAGGACTCTTCCTGGGCATCAAGGAAAGCCAATGATTCCCTTCTGATGGAACTTAGCTCTGACGGTTCAGTAAATCAGTTATAGCATAATAGAGAAGGCTGATTTCACATCAGAGAGAAAGACAGTCCGAAGTGGGGTAATGGATCAGGCTAACACTGCATAGCTAAAAATGACCACCAAGTATCAACAGCATGGTTATAATGGATGTCAAAACTGGTTTAGGGAGACAAAAAACAGGATATAGGTGCTATGTGGGGGAAATGGGAAATTTGTGGGTACTTAACTGGGAAGAGCTACAGAAAGAGAAGGAGGAAGAAGGGAAAAACAACTCTAAGGGTGTTTTTAAAAGCCATTAAGGAATTATATTATCTTCTGTTTAGCCAAATTACATTATCTATGCATATATATGTATGTCTACGCACACACACACACACACACACACACACACACACACACACACACACACACACGGCTGAAACAAAGTTATTCCACTTAGGATGACAATGTTTCTCATAAGAACCATAAACTATCTAACAAAAACCTAAGTACCAGGCACGAGATATCTCCTTTAGAGTTGTTGGTCAGAGTAGTCTAAGAGACACCCCTCTCCAAAAAAATACAAAACCAATCGAACAAAAACACTAATAACATGTGTTGATTTGAGCCTTGGTTGCCTCTCAGAGGTTGCTGAAGGAACCACACACTTAGGACATAGGATTCAGAAGATTCAAGTAGGGTCTGACCTGAAAACCTTCTCACTGAGTTCTCGCTTTCATAGTACAAGACACTGCTATCCAAGCTTCCACGGGGAAAGCAACCAAAGGTCCTACCCAGTTGGGATACTCATGAAGTACAACAATGACCAGCATCACAAGATATTTCCAAAGGTGACTCTCATATCTTGATAGTAACCAACAGCTGGCTAAATTTGACATTTAAGACCCCAATAACTGAAGGGAAATGATGGCTGGTATCGGAAACCTAGTATCCAGCTTCCTGGAGCTACTGGGGTCATGGATCTTAGAGAAGAGCCCACTACTGCCACTTTACTAGATTAGTATAATTTGTCCAGTGACAGGCCCAAATTGAGATCCAGTTCAGGGGGAGGCCCCAAGGTCTGACACTATAACTGATGCTACGGTGTGCTTACAAACAGGGGCCTATCATGACTGCCCTCTGAAAGGCCCAACAAGCAGCTGAAAGAGTCAGATGAAGATATTTCCACTCAACCAGCGGACAGAAGCTGGTGACCCCTGTGGTTGAACTAGGGAAAAGCTGGAAGAAGTTGAGGAGGAGGGTGACCCTTTAGGAAGACCAGCAGTCTCAACTAACCTGGACTCCCGAGATCTCTCAGACACTGAGCCACCAACCAGGCAGCATACACCAGCTGATATGAGGCCCTGAACACATATATAGCAAAGGACTTCCTGGTCTGGATTCAGTCAGAGAAGATGCACCTAACCCTCGAGAGGTTTGGGGCCCCAGGAAGTGGGGAGATCTGGTAGGGTGCAGGTGGGGGTGAAGATATCCTCTTGGAGACAGGGGTGGAGAAGGTATGGGATGCGTAACAGTCAGATGGTAGGGTTAGGGTAAAAAAAGATTAAAGAATAAATTTAAAGAAATAGAAAAAAATGACTGGCTATCCAGACCATCCACAGATAAGCATAACTATTATGCTTTGTATATCCCTTGTATGTTTTGAATAGAAATGTCTCTATGGGCTCATTTGTATACACAGGGAATGGCATTAGGAGGTGTGACTTTATTGGAATGGGTGTGGTCTTGCTGGAAGAATTGTGCCACTGGGGACAGGCTTTGGAGTTTACAGAGGAAGGGAGATAAGTTCTGAGCCTTAAAGACACCATTAAGGACATGGAGCAGACTTTAAAAACACTTGGCAAAGGGCTCTAGGTGATTTTACAGGCTTAAAAACAGAAGGAAAATAAATTAAAATAATATTTTAAAAATAATTAAATTAAACAGGAAGGGAGAGGCTGCAGAGTTGTTCAGCTGAAGTCACATGAAGTCACGAGATTGTCACTGTGCGGTCTGAATTTCTTGAACATTCTGCAACTAGAAAACTTCATGCACCAGACACTTCCCGTTTCTGTTTTTTCTATTTCACCCGGATTTTAGGATTGTTATATATATTGAATGTTTCCTTTGTGAAGGTGAAACATAAAGTTGAGATACTAAACCAAACAGCTGGGCTGTCTTTTATCTGGGGACCTAGAAATACATTTACCAGGACACAACAGTTAATTGGAGGGTATAATTGCAGTGCAGCTCTTCCCTTTGGGGGCTATACCTAAGCTTGTTAAATGAGAAGAAATCTCAGTGCCGCACAGGAACTCCCTAATTTTTGAAAGCTAAATATTTTATGATGGTCTCTGGGGAATCACATAATTTTTATTGCTTTACAATAAAATATAAAATGCTTGCTTGAGTGAGGTATATGTTTATTTAAAACCAACGGGAATAAGCAATTTTGTGGGTCTCGGTATATGTTAGAATCTTTTTTTCTTTTTTTTTTTTTTTGACACAGGTCATATGCTTCTGAGTCAATGTTTATTACTTTGTTGGTATTGAATTCTCTCCCTGGCTGAGATCACCTCGTAACAGACTCATTACCCGACAAGCTGCCTCTATCTGCTTCAACAGTAGCTGTGGGCAGGCTGGGATGGGCATGAGTGGTCAGTTCATGGTCTGGATAACCAGTCATTTTCAAATTTACTCAAGTCATAGTCATGCTTTGGGTCAGTATTTTAAAAAACAAATTATGTCTTTTATTTTATACAATAGACTGGTTGGACAGACAAACTTCCTTTGGTTTAAAACACCTAAAATACTAGTTAAATTTTTAATTTTGTTTCTCTTTTTATTTCTAAGGTGAGATGGAAGATGGCAGAGGAAGAGTTGAAAGCACAGACATGGAGGAGGGGATGAGTTAGCAAGCATTTGCCTTAACAGTTCTTGGTCCACGTTAAATGTCAAGCTGATAGGGGTCAGGCCACACAGTTTCATGTCATGTTAGTTCTGTTTGCATGTTTGGGGCTAAGGGTCTCATTAGGTAGCTCAGTCTAGGTATCCTGAATGCCATATTTATAGGAATCTGCCTATAACTGACCTTTTACAAGGTGCTAAAACTGACCTTTTAAAAGTAAAAAAAAAAAAAAAAAAAAAAAAAAAAAAAAAAAAAAAAAAAAAAAAAAAAAAAAAAAAAAAAAAAAAAAAAAAAAAAAAGTAGCACTGCTCTTGAAATTTAAAATCCAAAAGATAGGCTAAGCATAGATCAGTTGAGTGTTTTTATTTGTTAGTTTGATTTTGTTTTTAACACCAATGCTATTAACCTATGGGTCAGATCATCACTGTTTTCAAGGGTGGCATACTATTAGTAACACATTTACCAGAATCTTCAGTATCTGTGCCAGTATCTACTGGTCTAGATGCCAGTAGTGATCTCCAAGTTGTGCAAACCTCAAATTCTCCAGACCTTAGGAAATATCCTGCGGCAGGCAGCCTTGCCCTGGATTAAGAATGGTGGGAATGGGGCTGGAGAAACAACTCAGCAGTTAAAAGAACTAATTACCCTTCTAGAGGACCTGGGTTTGATTCCCAGCGTCTACACTGCAGTTCATAACTATCTGCAACTCCACTCCCAGGGACTCCAACATCTGCAGGCTCCAGGCATACATGCAGGCAAAATGCCCATACATATAAATAATCAAGTTCAGTTAAAAACCTGTGAGCTCAGACTCACATGAAAGAGAGCCCATGAGGTGAATTATTTGAACATTTTTCTAGGACACAGTACTGAGAGAAAAAGAAATAAAAAGATAGAAGAGGCTATGAAGGTCAGGGGATAAAATTAGACCCAGCATTTATCTATAATGTCTAAAAGGAAAGATCAGAGGGAAGGTGAGGTGCCTTATATCAAGGAGACACCACCTGAGAATTTTCCAGAAGAGATAAAATACATCAAGTGTGCAATTTAGAGACCTCATGGGCTTCTAGATCAGCAGTTCTCAGCCTATGGGTCATGGCCTCTTTGGGTGAATGGCTCATTCACGGAGGTCACCTAAGACCATCAAACCCACCAGATAGTTACGTTATAATTCATGACAGTAGCAATATTACAGTTATGAAGTAGCAATGAAAATAAATTTATGGTTGGAGGGTCACCACAACATGAAGAACTACATTAAAGTGTCGAAGCATTGGGAAAGTTGAGAACCACTGCTCTAGAAAAATATGGCAAAAGCATTTTAGTGGAACTGTAAGCAATCAACAGTGATCAGAAGATATTAATGGTGCTTAGGATAGGGTCAGCCTCTGTTACTCATCGCCAATAAGGAATATTAAGACAGAGGGATGAAATCACGTCTTGAAAAGGCAGGAAGAAAATGTCAGCCTATGACGTGCAACAATTCTGGCAGAAGGAGCTTCAAGTTGAGGTCAAGAGACATTTGCAGAAATATGGCAGCTGAGAGAGCTACTCTGGTTGACCTTTGAATCCCTACTGGTGAGGCATACTTAAAGAAGAAACCTGAGTTTGCAAAAAAAAAAAAATATCCAGGTATAAGGAGAAACAACCAACAGAATTTGCTAAGCTTTGGGGAGGTTTTAAGCATAAGGACTTGAATTCTGATCCCAGAATGCACATCAGTCCAGTCCAGGGGTGGTACATCTCATATGTGATCCCAGAGCTTCTGGAGTGTGAGACAGAGAAACTGATCACTGGAAGCTTGAAGGTCAGCTAGCCCAGGATAGCCTGTGAACACAGACCCTCACTCAAAGACAATGGAAGGCAAGGAGCAGCACCTGCGTTGTCTTCTGACATCTACATGTGGTGGCATGTATGTGTTTACACTCACATATGAATATATGCCCCCCTGCAACACACACACACACACACACACACACACACAGACACACACACAGAGAGAGAGAGAGAGAGAGAGAGAGAGAGAGAAAGAGAATTCTACAGTAAAGGGATAGACAAAGATACAAATTGAATTATTTATCAAATCTACATAAGAACATCTTAAACCTTATGTGAAATACAAAGTTGGTCATTCTGGGGCACCAGACTGGTAAAAAGAATGATGTAAACAAGTAAAAACATAAGCAAGAACAGAGATGGATGAATTTTCATTATAAAATTGGCACCTGTGTAGAATTCCTACAACTACCATGAAGTATGGGTTTTATACCCTATCCAAAATTATAATCAGAATTGAATTCTTCTGTATATCTATAAAACTATTCTGAATCAAGGTCCATGAGCAAAGACATATATGGAAGCATCATCCAAAATTGCCAAAACTCTGGAAAAAAAAATAGAAATATCTTGCTAAAATAAGACGAATTTACAACTTGTTCTATAGTTAGCAAAACCATTCTTCAGTGTAAGCTAGTAGCACTAATTGCACAAGAAAAAACCCTAACATTGAACAAAAGAGGAATGCATGAATTCACATCAATAAATCTCAAAATCAGGTAAAAGAGAGCAAAAGAAAACAATATAATGAAGCCGTGGTTCTGGTAGGCACAGGTAGGCCATTGAGAGGGTAGGACTCTTAAATCACCGGGCATGTCTTGTCTTGTGAGGTCCGCCATGGATAGGACTTTGAGACTTTTTTCTTAAATTTTACCTATTTATAAGCCCAAATAATTGAACATGAATTTGATTTTCTCCAGTCACAGACTAGAGAGCCCTACAATCCCGCAGCTGTATTAATATTCATGGAATTGGTACTAAAGTCAATCGACATCGTTGTTACTTGTATTCATGCTAATAAATTAACCCTGAACTAGAAGTCACCATCTACACATATTACAGGTTCACTGAATAAATAAGGAGAGAGTGTACACAGTAAATGCATGTTACCCACACTGCTTCTCTTTCCTCTTGTACTGGCAGATCCTGTAAGCTCACTGTGAAAGGGATTCTTTTTGTAAACTTTAAAAAGTTACAGTTGTATTTGATACATTTCTACAAAAGAAAATGATTGTGAGGAATAGCCATGCTGGCCTTAAATCAACAACCTCGAATTACACACTTGTCATGATAACAGCAACATTATTTAAAGCAAACAAACGAGCTTTCACATTTGCTAGACTTGGCTCTGCATGTTTCTAGTATTTCCTTCACCTATTAGCAGTCTCTGTTTCTGAAGAAAAATGCTATTTTGAAAAAGATCACGTTTAAATTGTATGATCAATGAAGCAATAAAAGCAAAAACTGTTGAATAATACAAAATTCAATTTAAGCCATACTTACAAACATCAGGATAAAATAGTGCAAGAGAGGCAGGATAAAGTGGGCTATAATATAATTATGAACTCAGTCTTTTTTTGCACTTCTGCCCTGAAGTCCTGCCTGATGAAGAAGCACAATTTACAACTATGCCTTGATCTACGTATCTGCCTTTGTACCTGTGTACCTGCCTGTGTCTACCTATGTATCTATGTATCTATGCATGTATATATGTGTGCAGCATCTATCTATGTATCTATCTATCTATGTATCTATCTATCTATCTATCTATCTATCTATCTATCTATCTATCTATCTATGTATGTATGTATGTATCTATCTATCTATCTATCTATCTATCTATGTATCTATCTATCTATCTATCTATCTATCTATCTATCTATCTATCTATCTATCTATCTAATCTGTTATCTATCTCTACTTAGCTTAATATCCATCATCTATCCATACTTGTTAACCTACCTATATTTTCTGTATTTCTGCATTTTTATATTCATATTTATATCATATACATGAGCAAAACTACAAATGCATTAGAGAAAATATAAAGGTATTACAAAACAGAGGAATTCATTCACAATAAGAAGCGGATGGATTAGATGCTTGGAGAAACCAAACACAGAGGGAAGTCTGTGAACACGAGAGTAATCTTCAAGAACTTCTAACCTCAGTCTATATGTTGTATGAATGACAGTCGGCCCCCAAATGCCACTTTGATTCAAGAACAGAAACCATGCACCTCTGTATTGTAAGCATGTACTAGCAAATTCTAAGTGTGCCTGAGTTTGGGGACCATTTCCTGGCTTGATGCCAACCAGTAAGCCAATGTGGAAGTGCTTCGTAGATTGCAACTTGCCATCATTAGCCTCTACTGAGTCCTCCCAATCAATAGCTCCTTCTCCTCTGCATTCCCTCTTCCTCCTCTATTGCCTTCTTTGTCATTTATGCTTTTATTCAAATCAATGATTCACCCTCATTTCTTGAAGGTGGGCATTCCTTTTCTTTAAATTTTGACTGACTCTGACACCTGGGATTTGGGTTTCTGAACTTGGGCACAATGCTTGGTTTATACTAAAATAAAAGACTCCCAGGTATGAAAACCCTCCTAATACCACCCACCCACTCCTCCAAGACTGCATATTTGTGCTCTCTCTCTCTCTCTCTCTCTCTCCATATATATATATATATATATATAAATAAATTAAGAGTGTATTTCCTCCCCCATCTCACAAAGGCCAGGCCATCAGAGAGCATCAACATCAGGAAATGCTTCTGTGCTTAGAGACTAAAGGACACTATCCATATGCATTCCACTTTAATTTTTTTCTATAGGTTATCATGGAATTTATGAGATCAGGAAGAAAAAACCTTGCTTAAAGTGAGTTCTGCAGGGAAAAGAGGAACTGACAGCCCAGTGATCTGGTAACTCTCTAGTCATAGCTTTATATTTATGGAAATGGAAAAAAAGTCTATTTGCTGTGTTTTAATTCAGTCCAAAGATAGGAGTCACATTTCCACACCAAATATAGTCTATTTCTCTCTTGAAATACCTGTACTATATTTCTTTAAAAGTTAAGAGGTAATCAGGTAGGTACAGAATCATTTTAATGAGAGCAAATGTAACTTTACCACTTAGGAAATTTGAATATCAAATTGGTTATCAATAATGTAATTAAAATCATCCTGATTCAGAAGCAGACATGAATTTGTTCCAATAAAATTCTTCTCGGGGCATTCTTTTTGTGGCAAGCCTTGTGTCTCTGCAAGTCCTCATATCTCAATATAAATCTTAAGAGTTTTCCACATGGGAAGGAATGGTGAAAGATTCCTCTGGCTTTCTATTATCAATGAATAGAAAAGATATTGCCTGACAAGTCTCCTTACCAGTAATGAACCATTTATCAAGGTAGAGTTCTTGAATCTTTATAGATGAGTTCTAAGGGAAATTCACTAATTTTCTGGTCTACATGCTAAATCTTGTCTATAGCTGTTGCTTTCTTCGTAGAATATTCACCACTTTCTTCCTAATCTAAGAATCAATGTTGTCACGTTAAGGTCACCAGCTTGGAGATCGAATGTGGTGTGAATGCTTAAAATTGAGGATATTTTGTTTTCTTAGTATGAATTTATTATGCATTCCTACAATAAGAAATATCTTTAAATAATCAGATGCTTTTTGAATTATTAAAACAGCATTTGCAAGTTACTTTATTATAGGAGGCTATATACATATATTTTCAATGTGTCCTGATACTAATTTTGATTTATTTAAATAATTGTTTGTCAGAGAAAGCATATGGTGTTTCTATAATAGCCCTGTATGGAATAGAAGATTCTGCTCTGATCCCAGTTTTAGCACCAATTAGCATATGACCTTGATCAAAGTCACATAAGCTGTCAGAGCTTTTGAAATTCTTAAAGTGGATTCACATAATTTATATTAAGAAGAATCAGCATAATAGAGTACAAAATATAGGTTTCTCCAAAGACAGAAGCCAGGCCTGCACTTCAGGCTATCCTTTGCTGGCTTTCCACCACTGAGCTATAAGTTGGTCTTCCTGGTTCCAGGAGTTTCCTGTGGAATACACTAGGCATGCCGTAGATGTGAATGGCATTCACTGAGAAGACTGAAGCATTGGTGACTACACACAGAAAGCCTAAGCGTTGCGCCGTTGTAGTTATTAGTACCGCTCCTGGCACAGAGGAAGACCTCAGTGGACATCTGTTAATTAGTTATTACATGCTAGGTATTTCATAAGTGACACACAGCTTTAATCTCAGTCCTTGAGAAGGCAGAGGCAGGCAGATCTCTGAATTTGAGGCCAGCTTGGTCTACACAGTGAATTCTAGGCTGGCCAGAGATATGTAGTGAGACTCTCTAAAAAACAAGCAACCCTAAGAATACATGGAAATATAATACTACTATACGGAGTGTTAATACATTACAGGCATTGTGCAGGGGCTTTCTATTTAGAATCTCATTTAATCCTTACAACAGTCCTGGAAGGAAGGTTTGGTATTAGCATTAACCTTTACTTTACAGTTGTTGGGCTAATAAATTGTCGGGCCAAATTTTCAGCTCATGCATCCTGAAGTTGTAATGTGCTTTCATATAGTAATAATCACACTGTTACACATGCTATCTCCCAGTGATGATTTATTAAGATTTTACCCTCTTTTATTTACTTCTCTCACCTTACCATCTTTCTTCCCCCTTTGACAATGAATTCTGATAAAACTAAACAGACATGGACCCATCATTACGGTTCGGACAAGGGTTTCATGCTTTCCTCCGTCACTTGCACCAATGTGAATAAGGGTGAGAGAACCCTGTAACTTACGAGGTCCAAGGCAGCAGCTAGGATGGATGCGTCAGGAATTGTTCCTGGCTCACAGCAGTTCAACAGGAATTGAAATCGTTTCATGCCTTGTCGGATTGCTCCCAGATTCACCACGTTTTTGCTTTTTCCACCATCTTGGTTGGGAGAAAGGTGGTCATCGAAACTGTGGCAGCCTGTGGGGGTTGTGTCATTGTGAAAGGAAGAGAATGAAAAGGATCACAATGACATTTCAAAGACATGCCAGTTTGTTTCCTGTAGTGTTAGCCTCAAAACTCTTTCACACTCTTTCCCCTCCCCTGCACCATAAAGATGTTTGCTGTGAACAACCTTTGACTTGAATGTAGGTGACATGTGACATTTAAAATTCAAGATATTCACCAAAAACTTCAGTGTAGGGTCAACATTTGCTAATGCATCTCCAAGATGGTGAAGAGATGGACATATTTTAAATAAGTCTGAGTAAGAAGATACATTACGCACTTTGAGTTGAAGAAGTGTAAGGAAATCATTGGAAAGGACAACAACTCGAAGATATTTTTATCTTCCCATGAAAGAGAATAGGCTACTAACTGAAAGGATTGCCAATTAGGGCAGTTATAATGAAATACAACAGGCCAGCTTACTTTTAAACAACAAGTATGTGCCCCTCACAGCTCTATGGCTGTGATTGGGTTCAAGTACAGTCAATTTTTCCAGGTTTGATTATGGACTTAAGTGCCCTCTTCTTATATTAGCATACAGTAATCTTATCTCTTGTTTCTACAAGAGTATTAAAATCCAGTCATGGTGATAGTACCCTCATGATATCATCTAAACCTGATCACCTCAAAGCTCCATTTCCAAATGTTACCACACTGTGAGCTAGAACTTCATAACATGTTTGGTCAGATGCAAACGTTCAATGCATAACATATGGAAATCCCATAGTCTATGGAAAACATTCATTAAGAAGGAACATTTCCCATCCAACACTCCTGGGTTTATGTTTCAGATGCATCAAATTAATACTTCAGTGCATAGAGAGAACTAAGAGGTATGTTCACAGCACCAGCCAGGTGACATTGAGGTAGCATGGGACATACCTTAGGACACATATTAGCTTCATTCTCAAGAGAAAAAAAATGCAGAAACATTATCATTGTGCTGCTGCTGGTTCTGAACACTGGAGAGATTGTCTCTGAAATTCTATGGGGAATGGATAGAGTGGGAACAGACTGGTGAATCTGCCAAAGACCAGGGTTGTCAGGGAGAGTCTTGAGAGGTTTTCCTGCTTCTTCTTCAGTACTGAGGATCAGATCTAAATCCTCATGTAGTAGACAGGTGCTACAACCGACAAAAACTTCCAGCCTAGGAGGGCACTTGAAAACTTAGACTAAAAACTACAGGTCTGCACTGAATTGCAAAAGAGACAGTTAAGTGGATAGAAGGATGTTTGTGACGTAAGTAAGCATAAGAAACACTGTGCCTTCATGAAGCTCATCAACATGAACTAGGTGACACGTATATTTTTATATAATCATGAAGAGGTTAAGGAGATCACTTTTGATGAAGTTTTATAATGCTTTTGTAATGAGATGAGGAACTATTCATGGATTATTAGAAAATTAATGGCATGGTTTGTTGAAAAGCTATGCCCACAAATGATTAATTAAACATATTCAACTAGAGCAACATCAGAGGTTGCAGCTTTATCCTTTTCCTGGTCAGTAATAAGATGATCAACTTAGATGAAAGCATGGAAATGTGTATCAGTTCAGATGTATCATACAGTCCAGTTAGGAAGAAAAGCTTTCGAGAATTCAGATTGGTTTTGAGTCTGCCCTTTTATTTTTTTTCTGGATAAGTGATCTAACTGCATTCTTTACAATAAAATAATAAATCTTATAAAATGGAGACTCAATAGTGACTACACCAAAGCATATCATGACATTCTTCGATGGGAAGATGAATTAGCAAAAGATGACCAATGCAAACCAGCCATGTGATGAGAACACTGACAATATAATTTTGCTATATCTACAGCGTAGTTATACTATTGACTACACTGATTAATTTTAAATATGGCCTGCTGCATTCTATCTAGAGTGCTACAGTTTACAATGCTCACCAGCTACTGTGAACCCATGGGGAAAAGGATCAGGATGTGGTAGAACTAGAGAAGTTTCCACAGAATGAAATCTAAAGAAATCAAAGACACTTACTCAAAAGAGATCAAAAGACAGAACAGGAAATGAATAAGATGGCATTATGTGTAGCTGTGTATGTGTGGTTACAGATGTTATCACTAAGACAAACTATCAAGTTTATGGGCAAATGTATTTTCAGATTACAAAGAAAGATTTGCTAACAATTAAAGCTGCCTAGCTCTGGAACAAATTGCTTTGTAAACGTGTACACTCCCCCTCAGCAGAGGGAGGGTGTCCACCTGTCAGCCATGCGTTGAACAGAACTCTGAAGCTGAAGTGGTGGGTGGATAGGAGGTCCTGTGACTCACAGATTCTAACAAGAAAAGACTGTGTCTTCTTCTCTGCACACTCAGTACCCACCAGGGGGTGAGAATCACAGTAAGACTTCTGTAAATGTCTCTTCAACCAAACTGATAATAAAGAGGCTATAGATAGCAGTGAAAGACACATTTAAAGAACAATGGGAAAACAATACAAATAGAAAATTACCATTTTTTAAAAAAAAAGACATTTTTAGAAAAAAGAAATGGACCAGCTAGTTTAAGTAACTGAAAAGAAGAAAAGGTCAATGGGATGCTTAGGCTATTGACTTTTACCAAGACGCTTGAAGAAATTCTCCTCCTCTTCTCGTCCATTCTCCATCCCACTCCCTGGTCCACCTTCCGAGAGCTTGACAGCGCTGGTGAACTTGACCTGAGAAGAAAGGAAAGCCATCAGCTATTCAGCAGCCAATCACTGGGTTATGCTAGCCCTTGGTTTGAAAACTAAGTTTAGAATGTGAAAGTGACTTTGTCCTTTTGGCTTCCATATCTACTAATGTAATACATCCCCATGGCCCCAAAAGGATGTCACTATAACTTCAGGTGCAGGGAATACCACGTAAGAGATCAGAAGCTGATGTGAAAATAATTTAGCGAACAATGCAGACATGTGTGGTATTTATTCTGATGAAGTTCAAAAGGACAGCCATATTCATCCTTAGTGAACAGAACCACAGTTGAAAATCAGACCACAGATGATAAAAAGAGTAGACTATATTAAATTTACAAATCAATTTATAGCATAATAAACATTCCCCCCTCTTTCTCCCTCTCTTTTTACTCCCCTAGAATTGAATGGAGGAGCTGACACAGGTTAGGCAAGTGCTCTGTCACTGAGACACATCCCTAGCCTTCTTGTTGACTTGCTATATTGAATCTGAAACTCCCTAAATTGCCCAGGCTAGTCAGGCTAACCTTGCACTCATTGTATAATCTAGGTTGGGCCTGAACTTAGGACTCTGCCACTAAGCTCTTCAAGGCACCACCAGGCCTGGCTCCATGTCTCTTTTAAAGCTGTGGTATTTCTTTATGATCCTGACTTTAGGTCAACGCAATACTACATAAATAACAGCACATAAAGGAAGTGAGGAGGCAGGTAGACTCCTATAAGAGTCTGATATTTTCACAAAAAAAGAATGTGCTTAAGAGTTCTGATTGTATTTCCTTAATTTTTGTCACCTACTATATCCTTCAAATGTAGACAGTTGAAGCTATTTACCATGTCTCCCGTTACTTTCATATATATCATGGTTTATCACTTAAACATTTTCGTTTTCATTGCTTGTCTAATTCTGAACGTATTCAACTCCAAAGCGTCTTTAACCCTTCCTATGTGCTCACCGTTCTTCAATCCCAGTAGGTTTTAATCAGTGACCCCGATGTTCACTTCACGAGCAATGTCTTGTTTACCTTGGAGCTTTGCCTGATGAAAGACAGGCGATCCACAGAGCTAATGTCCAGGAGGTCCTCTACACCATCTGCCAGGCCAGAGAGGGAGGACCGCTTCAGCCAGTTTCCTAGTTAATGATATTTTGAAGAACTGAGCATTTGCTCTTAAATGAATGAAACAGAAATGCCAGCATGTCCTGAACTAGCAATGAAAGTCACATGGCTCCAATATAAATAGAAGCAAAACCAGGTTGTTTTCAGTACGTGTTTTGCATCAAGATGTTCAGTGTTGAACTTTAAGAGTACATTAGCATATACGTGCAGGACAAATAGTCCTGGTTTCCTCTGCTGCAGGAAACCACGATCCGGCCACCTATGCCAGACAAGTTTCCTATTTCTCTTGAAAACCTATGCATTTGTCCGTTTCTCTGTTTCTGCTTAATACACAATCTAAATGTTCGTTTGCTTATGACTAGGCCACTGGCCAGCTTTCAGTCTGATTCTCTTGTTGAATAACATTCCCTCCACTGCAGTGGTTCATACATTGCATTATTCTGTTCTCCCTCACACACTGGTACACGAGAGCCATGGGAAATGGCCATCCTGACTTGGATATGGTCTGCCTTGCTCTTCTGTTTAGTGAGTCAGCCATTTCCCCATTTAACTTGTTCTTTCCAGTTCCCCCAAGCCTAGTGTCTTTGCACATGACCCTTGGGCCACTTTCCTTTTTTTCCTTCTGTGTATTTAGCAGATTTTTAATATCTGTTCTTCCCATTCCTTTGAATGGGCCAGGTTTCATTCTAGTTCGCAACTGTACTTACTTTTGTGATTATCTACTTTAGTGGTAGTGCCTTCTACTCAAATTCAGCAAAGCCAAGAGTTTTAGTTCACACACAGCAGAGGCATGCAGCTGCCATTTGGGAACTATCTGCATTAGCAGAATAGTAAAGGAACTAACGGAAACATGAAGCAGTCAACGTAGGTCTCACAACTTGAATGCTTCTCTTCCCAGCCCCCTCCGGTATCATGCTCTGTCTCAATCACGCATTGATTTGATGACATGGTAGTAAGAGAATCCATAAATAAATACAGACATACTTTTACCTATGGGGAGTTTCAACTTCTTTCGCAGGGAGATCCTGCGGGATCGTGAGCGGGCACGCCGGTCGGAGGTGTTCCCTGAGTGGGCTGTGGTACATTCCGAGGTGTCCTGCTCAGACTGGCTGCTGGTGTCACTTGCTGCACTTTGGGATTTGAACATCTTGCGCCAGAAATCTTTTCGTCCTAGGTTACCCCCTTGCATTGGTTCATCACTGCAGAGAAGTAGAGTATAGGGTCAAGCAACATCCAACAGCTCAGTGTCCTCTCAACTCCCAGCTATTGTCTTTAGGCAAATTGTACAGAATAATCTTTGAGGGGATGGGTACAATAAGGGTGGAAGTCAGAATGGAAAGAGTGTGACCAAGGTTGTTGACTCTGTGCTCTTCCTGGAAATAGCCCTGACTCAGCAGTCAAATGGAGGTAATCATTTTTCAATTTTAATAAAAAAGACTAAATATTATTGCTGATGTCCTCCGGCAGTATGAGTCACAATAGCAGGAGCACTTAATATTCAAGTAAATATTTAACGTTTTAAAAAGCTCTCTGGTTCTTGTGAAATGTCCCACCTCTCCCACAACACATGATCATACTTGACACTCAATAAACTCTCAAAATTATTTACATGAATTAATAAATGAGAGACTGAAATTTCATTGCTATGCACAGGGAATATATCATCCTACCAGCCAATTAACTTGAAGAAAGTTGACAAATTTAAAAGTAAAAAGAAATGTCAGACATATGTGGCAGAGGAGGGCCTTGTTGGCCATCAGGGGGAGGAGAGGCCCCAGTAAAGGGGAATGTCAAGGTGGAATATGGGAGTGGGTGGGCAGGTGGGTGGGAGGTGGAATTCCCTCATAGAGATGGGGGAGGGGGAAGGGATAGGTGGTCTCCAAAGAGGAGACCTAGAAAGGGGGAAACATTGGAAATGTAAATAAAGTATCAAAAAAAAAAAAAAAAGAAATGTCAGAAAATCAGAAAGAAGATTTTCAATGAGAAAAAGTGACTAATAATATACAGGACTTAAAATCATCACCATCATCAACATCAACATCATCATGATAATAATCCGCTAAAAGTTCCCATTTTCGCTCACTAAATTAGAAGAAATTAAGGTGGTTAGAAGGAGAGAGCAGTGCCCACCATACTACTATTGAAAAGATAAAATATTTTGGTATATATGGAACATTTATGTTCTATGCAGCAAGATACATTTCTGGAAGTCCATATCAACCCCCTACACTGAGAAATTCAATTTCTAAGAAGCAATATCAAGGAAAAGATGGATAGGCTGTACTCTAAGACTGAAAAGGTATGAGTGGCCAGTGCTGAACAGTGGATATAATTTTAATGTCTAAGTCTGGGAAGACAGCTGATTACATTATGGGACTTCCATATGGTGATAGGTTCTTGACTGTTTGTATCATTGGCTCCAAAGGTACAATGTTGCTTTCCCTTGTAAAGCACAGTTCTCCCATGACAGCCTTATAGACTGAATTCTTTCCTGATATAAGTCAGGTTTTAAGATGACTGTGAAAAGCCAGTTAGTTAGAAAAAAAATCTTATTTCAGAAGAAGGTTGACTTGGGCACTATTTATGACACATTGTAATAATAATCTTTAAAAGTCACACATGTGATCACTACATGTTCAGAAATGTTGTAGCATAAACCATAAGCAGTTTGCAGAGGTTATCTTTAGCAGGAGTTTTTGTTTTTTCAGCTTCCCTCGTATGGTCTTCTGTGTTTTCCATATCTGCCATCATGAACAGCAGGTATTCCTCTTATAGCTTGGGGGAAAAGTATACTAGAAGATGTTCTAGCTATGTAACGACTCTTCTCTATGTGTTAATGTGTAACTTTTACTTACAGACTTTAGGGTAGAGTCCTGAATTGATCCAATATTTGATGCTATTGCATAATATAATCAATAGATAAAAATCTTCAGATTTTATCTCTCAAATGTCACCAAAGTACTAAATATCTTAAGCTCGTCTTTTTAAAAACAATTTACTTATTTTTTGTCTCTTATATGCTACATTCCTACCACGGTTTTCCTTCCCTTCCCTCCTCTCCTTCCCTCCCCTCCCCTCCATTCCTCTTCTCTCCCCTCCTCTCCCCTCCCATCTCCTCTCCTCTCCTCCCAGTCCCTTCCCTCCACCTCTTCTCTCTCCCAGATCCACTTCTCCTGTTTCTCTCCTGTATGCTTCCCAGGGATTTCAACCAAACATGGCATAACAAGTTACAATAAGACTAGAACATAACCTCATGTCAGGGCAGGATGGGGCAACATGGTACAAGGAAAAGAGTCCCAAGAGCAGGCAAAAGAGTCAAAGACAATCCCCAGTCTTGCTATGAGGAGTCCCACAAGAACACTAAGTCACATGACCATAACATATACACAGAAGACCTAGGTCAGACCCGTACACACTCTTTGATTGTTGCTTCAGTCTCTGTGAGTTCCTTTGAGCTCTTCTTCTAACCCACTGGTTTGCAACCGTCCTAATGCTATGACCATTTAATATAGTTCATCATGTTCTGATGACCCCCAAGCAAAAAATGATTTCATTGCTACTTCATAACTGTAATTTTGTTACTTTAGGAATTGTAATGTAAATATCTGCTATACAGGATATCAGACATGTGACCCCACAAAAGGTTAGGGTCCACAGGTTGAGGACCACTGGTCTAAACTATGTTATTTTGCTTATGAAGAGCTGTATGTTTAAACTGGATTTCTAGAATTGACCAGTCCGTTACTTAGGAGGGCAATACAGTGTGCCATGCTCCTCATACCTCCAAGGAAGGAGAGGTACCATGATGAGAGCCTGTGAAAGTGCACAGATAAAGAGAAAAGATATTCAGGGAAGTAGTCCTTTATTACCCTTCCTGAGAAACCACTAAGTCATCAGTAAGAGCGGTAAAAGGGGCAGGAGAGAAAGAGAAACAAAGGGTGAAAGAGGAGGTATGACTATCAAAGAGATTCTCACTGTTCTCGAGGCTAAACAAAGGATGCTTAGTGTACTCACTTTCGGGGCACACTTAAGTGATGGGAAACTCCATATGAGATGACTCACAGTACTATTCCAAGAAGAAATATTAATGGCAAGGCATATTAACAAAGACATAGGCTACGTGTGGAGGAAATCAGTTTGTATACAGAATGCTGAAGAAAGGGTATTTGGAGTTCAAAAACCAAATCTCCTGAGACAGGGTTTCTTCGTGTTGCCCTGGTTGTCCTGAACTCACTCTGTAGTCCAGGCTGGCCTCAAATTCAGAGATCCACCTGCCTCTGCCTCCTCAGTACTGGGATTAAAGGCGAGTGCCACCACCACCTGCATCCCTTTAATGCCTTTTAATGAGTCCTCTCATTATTTGACCATGGACTTGTTTTAACAATTCATTTTGCCCGCTTTAGAGTTAAATATGGATTCTTACCATGGCTCTGAGGGTTTGCTTAAAGGAAAAACTAAGGCTTAATTTTGAGTAAAATCAAATTTGAGTTAAAATTAAAGAATAACATTAGTTTGACAGCTCTGTCCTTTAATTATTGTGTATCATTCATTCCTTGATTGTATATCAGTCATTTATCTTTGAAATATATGCATTAATTTTCTTCAATGAGTGAAGTTCCCTCTTGGTACTAGGACTTTAGAAGATACATGTGGTTACTGAGCCCATTGACTTCATTGGTTTTATCCTTCTTATCCTCTTAAAGGCACAATCACTAGGATTCTGGAACACACACGAACTGTGTGGGCATTTGTGTTTTTGAAGAGTTTATTTGCTTAGGCCTACATTTGATAGATGCTGGCTTCTCACCTTTAATTTACATAGTTATGAAGGATGGATACTCTAATACTTAGAATATTTTGAAGAATTGCTTAAACAATAATTTAGTATTGAATAAGGGCCTTGGGAAGCAAAATTGCATACCTACAATGATGGATATTTGAAATGTAGATCACTCTATTTGTGTGTAAAAACTGCACAGTGTCATGTCTGTAGTAATCTTTACAATTTCTGCAGGCACTAATTTGAAGATGCTCTTGAATTTTCTAAGTATGAAAGCCAGAGATAAACCATGTCCGTGATAGTCTATAAAAACATGCATCCACCCATGTTGGCAATCTTTGTAAACCAATTACCTGAGAGATTCCACCTATAAAAATCATTTATTTTTAAAGCTTTAATTAACTACATCAATGATACCAGTTGTAGAAGAGACATTGGAATGGCTCTAAGGCCAAAGGGCTGTAGGATAGAGTCTACATTTTAGCTAAAATTGAACACTTTTGAAATGTACCCTGATTTTTTTTCTCTTTTAGAAAAGGTTCATTGAGCATATTGGGAACCATTCATCCATTTGAAAATTGTGCTTTTTAAACAAGAAAATATATGGCACCTCATGTATACATCACTTTTCATGTTTATATGTTGCATTGTGTGTGAGAGGCAGAGGTGCTGGAAGGGCGAGACAGAAAATACAGAGATCCTTTCATAGGACAAAGGTGGTTATTTGGTCTTACCTGGAACAACCAGTGGTATTGGGAATGAAACTGAAAGGGCAGAGAGCAATGTTTCAAGGAAGTGAAAGCAAATCAATAAAAAACAAAATTCTGAAACAAACAAACAAAAAACCAAGCACAGTTTAGAAATAAACTTTCTTTCAGTGTGAAGTGCTCAGTTCACCGCACTGGAGACAAAACTATTCTACTTACTGTTCTGGGGTCTGTGAGGGGCGGCCAGACATGAAGCTGCGACATTCCTCAGGTGCTGATGATACCTGCCCTTTATCCGCAATGCTTCCTGCCTCCGACCTATACAAATGGCACATTCCTCCAGTTACAACAGAAGACACCACTGTTTGGTCTTTCACATGCTCCATAATTCAAAATCCCCCATTATTGATAAATCTCAGCATAAGTCCAAGCCATATAGAAATTATAGCTTGCTATTGGACTCATGACTTTATTTCTCACCAATATTTTGCTTTGCAAACAGAGGCACTAGAATTAAGCAAACTTTAGTTTAGGGGTTTCTTTTAAACCTTGTCTATAAAAACACTAATCCATCCATGTTGGCAATCTTTGTAACCCAACTGCCCCAAAGATCAAAATCTACCTACAAAAATCATTTGTTTTCAAGCTTTAGTTGAATTACATTGGTGATACCAGTTGTTTAAGATAGCTTTACCACCCCTTCCCTGACTTAGTATATCTGGTAGCACATAGTATGATAAAGGGTAACATTCATCTGACAGGCAGCAAACAGGAAAATTCAGAGAACTCAGGCTTCCAACCTTTTACCACCCGCAGGCTTCGACTCCTGCCCATTCTCCTCTACTTTTTTCCCTGGTGCTAACTTTTCAGCACTGTCAAGCAGGGCGCTAAGAGCCACTCTCCTGAAGACATTCCCATGAGCTTCTTTGATAAACTGGACCAGCTGGCGGATGTCACAGTACAGTCCCTGATTGAAGGCAAGAAGAGGTTTGGGGTCAGGAAAAGACAGCTGCCTGAGTAGTTTTCCTAAGGAGAGACATTACTTGCTTGGGTTTTGGTGAACATGGAAGTCATGAAAGGATGTTGTCTGTCCTCATTGTTCCTATGGGAGAACGCCACCCTTCATATTCAGTACAGGGGAGAATGCCTAGCACAGTCTCAAATTCAGAGAGTCAGCCATACCATCAGTAAGACATCGGTCTACACTCTTAAACAGTTGACTTTCACACTTTTTTCTTTTAATTGTGACTTCTAAAGAGAACTTTTTTTTTTTTTGGCCTGAAAAAAAAAATGGTAGCCAGAATTTTGTTTACAATGGAGATTTCATCCTCTGATCAGCTTCTCTAAAAGATCTGAATTATTATGGCAAAATGTTAAGGAATCCATTTAGATGCTCCTAGCAAAGCCTGATTGTTCACGGGGTGATGGATTTTCCTGGACATATTTATTAAACAAGAGGTATGCTATAGCCAAGTTGAGTGTGAACTTGACTATGAACCTAAGACTGTGCAGAGGTGCTCTAATGCTAGGATATTTGTGACATTTAAAAATGTATGCATACTGTGATTGAGATACTAAGATTTGTTCTCAGCTCTTCTATCCCTGCCTCTCTTCTTTAAAGGGGTAATTATTGTTTTCTTTTCCTTTGTGGTAAAAACAGAATTCAGAAACCTAAAAGAAATTACCTTGATACCTTTGTTTTTCAAACATCCAGTACCATGGGACAATTATGCCCATGATCTTCAGGAAGGTGGAGGGGAGGACCTTTGAAGATAACAGAGAGATAACATCCATTTGGGCCTCTGGGGAGCAGAGCTCTGAGCCTTTTGCTCTGCTCTTCATTTGTTCATCCACAGAAGAGAAAGCTAATTAAAAGCAAAGTTTCTGTTCTCACCAGGGCATGCACAGGCCTACGCTTCAGCAGAAGAACACTATGGGAAATAACAGCTACCAATGGATGGCTAGGACCATCCTTTAATTTGACCTCTAGTTATTCTGATAAGTTAGAAGTTCAAAGGTAAGCTTATGACTAATTAAAGAATTTAATATTTCCTCTGTGTATGATGTTGTACATGAAGGTTTGTAAGAAGTCACATGTATTATAATCAGCTTTAAAAATGACTTCTAACCAGGACCAAAATGAATGCATGCATAGTGTCTGTGTTACACTCAAGGTCCAAGAACATTGCTCAATTGCCTTTGACCATCAGTAGAAGTAAATTCTGTTTGATTTGTGAAAATTATGTTTATCTGAAATGACCCATTTCACAGTTTTAGAATAATATAATGTCCTCCATTTAGCAAAACAGCAGATAACTCCATATGTGTAAATGGGCTCATTTCTGCATAGAAATCGTAATGACTAAAAGACATAGGAAGGAATGATCTTTTGTTTCCCAAAGCAACCTGAATTCGCCTATCAGCATCAAATGTGTCATCTATAGTCTACACTGCGGATCCTAAGACATGCTCTTCTCCTTGGTTGTACTTGGGCATTTCATAACCTGGGTTTCTTCCCACACTACTTGCGACTTTATTTGATTATTTAGTACATGCTTTTATGAAAGACGGATGAAGACTCTAATGTTCAATAAAAGAAATTTCAATGGCATATTTACATGAATTCTTAGAAGCAAATAAAGTTTCAAATGATGCTTAGAGTACCATCCTTTTTTATTTCGTGAACCAATCAGCTGTGTTTTGTGAACCAATCAGCTGTGCTTTAGCCCTTCTTTCTGAAAGGCTCAAAATACTTTGTAACTTTTCACCAGTCTCTCTCTACACAGCCTGTGAGGTGGAAGAGGAAGTTAAATTAATCTGTAGGTAGGATGGGAGATTATGGTTCCATGGTGAGTTAGGGGTGACGTTGGGGGCAGGGGAAGGATATTGTAACTTTATGACTTCAGCTTCTCTTCTTCCAGGTCACAGTCTGAGAGCTTCTCTCAGACTGGAGTCTGAGAGCTCCTGTGAGGAAGTGGGATGTTCTCACCAGATTCTCAGGGCTGTGGAGTTCATGTGTGGTTGAGGCACAGCGTGTGATGAGAGACTTGAACATGGCGCCAACGATAATGCCTTCCACATTTTGGGCTGTGGATTTGTTGTCCACTGTGGTGAAGTTATTTCCAAACCCAGCTTTGTCTGGAATGCAAAGACATGCATTAGAGGTCAGAAGCTCCACAGCTGAACCATGTAAGGAAGCAAGCGTCCGGCAGCTAGGATCTCGTGAAGGTCTGCTCAGAAGTACAGACAGGCGATTAAAGATAGCTGCAGTGTCAAAATCCCTGTGCAGACCAGAAAAGCAATCTGTCTACTTCAGATTTGTTCTGACATGGTCTTTACAGAGAAACATTTGGGTTAATTAATCTTATAAAGGAAAAGGGGTCGATTAAAAAAGGAAAGGAGTAAGGAAGGGAGGGAGGGAGAGAAGAAGAGAGAAAGGGAAGGAGGGAGAAAGAGAGGAAGGCAGAGAGAGAGAGAGAGAGAGAGAGAGAGAGAGAGAGAGAGAGAGAGAGAGAGATTTGATTTGATAAAAAGTGTGACTCAAGCTTCTTCGGTGAGGAACTCTGGCTTTGTAGCAACAACTTTTCAGTGTGTTAGAAGGGCCATGCGGTTGGCCAACCACATGAGCTGTGCATAAGTGAATAGTGGTGGGGCCCCTGCAGAGATACTCCAGTAGGTCTGGAGGAAACCGAGTCCTGATAACATTTGTTCCCAGAAGCTCTGGGCACATAAGGAGAGGAAACACTGCCAGTCTATCCTTCAGAACAATTTCCTTTACACAGAGAATGGAAAATGCTGGAAACTGAAGGCTGTGAACCACCATGATTGTGAACCACCATGATATTTTATAGTCTTTTTTAAAAAACACATCCACAGGTCTTCAGCAGGCACATACATATCCTGTGGCTTTACAAGAGGAATCCTTATGACCTGTGAGCCAACTGTGGACTGAGGGAAGAACACGTACAGCTCCCAGATTGATGGGTAAGTGTTGTCTGTCTAAATCACTGACTCATGTTACATGTCAAGATTCTAGGAGGAACATATACGCTCCGTCACCAACCTTTCGCTGTCTGTGCCAATTGAGAAGGATTTATCCCCAGATTTATAATACTGGAAGCAATATTGTGGTCTATATTTAGAAATCTTATCTAAAATAGATTTAAGAGAAAGGGAGAGAGGGAGAGAAAGGGAGGTAGAGAGGGAGAGGAAGAGCAAGAGGGCAAGAGAATGAGGGGAGAGAGAGATTTTAGTCTCTAATCTAGATTTTCTTTCACAGGTCTCAACTATAATCTATACTTCATTGTTCTCAAATTTACCGAGTGGTTAGTGTAAACTAGGTCTGATAGGATGTGTTATCCCAGGGGTTCTTCAAGGAAGCAATATTTTCTCTTACTGTGATAACCAGATAATAAAGAATATGAAGCAACCAAGAAAAAAGTGCTTCTAAACAAGTGGATTTTTTCTTACTATAAATTAGTGAACTTCATTCATGTGTCTTATGAGCCTAGAATTAATATTAAGAAGTTGTCACCTTCAAAGCTCGATTCCAAGTATGCATTTAAAACAACGTGGCTTCCAGCTCCTTACTGCATCCACATTTAGAAGGTCCTGGATGTTCAGTTCATACAAACGTGACGGGCGCTTCCTAGTTTCAGCCTGTACCTTAGGCCTCCATACTTTTTTAAAACCATGGAATGATAGACAAGATACTAGTCTGTATATTTGCCTAATTTAAATAAACGAAATCTCTAGGTATGTGTGTCAATTATGTCACTACAATGTTTATGCTAATTACATTTTCTTTCCTAGTTTATCATGTAAAAATGCCAAACATTACAAGTGCCTTATTCCAGGGACTCATTTTATATTTATTGAACTAGTAAATATATTTCCTAGTCTTTTGAGTTCTGTCTCCATTGTCCTATACAGAAGGTCAGTGAGGTCCATTACCTTTTGAATCATGTGCCATAAGATAATCTGCAAACATCTCTTGGTTTTATTCCTCAATATACCTAGCCCCACATACATACATGCAGACATGTGTACTGGCACACAAAAGTCTCTTTCTTCTTGAAGTTCTAGCCACAGATGTGGAGTAGGCCAGGGAAACTACCTGCTTCACCACACAGTGGCTGCTCCTCCGACTCAGGGGTGACTTTACTTACTGTCAGTGACCGGCTCCATACAAAATCCTAGCAAAGCATGCAAGAAGTCCACTACATTATTGAGAGAGTCCTTGTTCACATAGTCCCGCATGGTTTGTCGGAACTGTATCTTATCTTGTTTGTACAGCTTAGTGAGGCAGTTCTGGGCCTGCAATGAAGGGAGAGGAGTGAAAAAGTCACAAGCACCAGCTTAAGCTCCAGACACTTGTTAATCTGAGACAAAAGACCCAGGAGGCAGACTCCCCCCACTCCCTCACCACTGCGGGATCCTCCCCATGCTAAGCCCGGTTATATGAATAAGAAGTGGGCAGGGACCTACTGGGCCATTCAGAGGAGCTTGTATTCAGAAAAACCACTCCTGGGGGGAGCAGGGGTTGGGGGTGGGGGACTCAAAGCTAACATTCAGTGCTGATCCCAGAACACTCAGTCTTTTCACCAAGGTCAAGATTTTAAGATCTGATGAAAATAACTGATATAAATAATGAGAGGTAAAGTTGAAGTAGGTCAAAGAATCTATGGTCCACTCTTAGGCTTTGTGCAACTAGAAGAAGCATGTCGCTCTGAAGTTAGATAGGTTTTAATGGAGAAAGTGCAGGCCAGAGGAGTAATGAGTGGAAATCCAGCGACCATTTACGTTGGTTTTGATTAATTAATTTTTTTGAGGTAGTGTCTCAAGTACCCTAGTCTGGCCTTGGACTGCTTATAGAGCTGAGGATGACCTTGAACTTCTAATCTTCCTGCCTCTGTCTCCTGGATGCTAGTATTACAGACGTGCACATCTGTAACCATACCTTGCTAACGTGCTACTGTGAATCACTCTCTGGGCTTTATGGATGCTAGGCAAGCATTCTACCAACTGAGTCTCAGCCTCAGCTGTACAATGACCTCTTATATGGCTAAGAAGGAAAAGATTCTTGGAACATATAAGAGGCACAAAATATTATATTCATTTATTATCTGTCTACATTTGAATATGAAAGAAAGTATAGTATTTAAATAAAATTTGGTCTCATGACACAGTCCTTCTGCTCAAAATAACAGTACATTTCCTACGGTATAGTAAATAGTTTTACCACCTTGCAAAATAAGAGGGAATAATTCCCACCATCAGAAGCAACAAAGTGGCAACCATTGACAGAAGTTTTAGACAGAATAGTCTCGTGGGAACACTAGGAGGCTGCTAGCCTTCTCCTACTATTAACAGATAAACTTCATTTGAATGATGCTTTGCGGTGAAACACACATTCCATACATGAAAAGGCTTCTGACTATTATTTGCTGAGTGCCCTTTTCTTACACGTGAAAAAACAGGCAGAAAGAAATCAAGGGTTTTGCCAAGCTGATACTCAAGTTCTGCGGTAGAGTCAATACCAGAAGCCAGGGCTTGCCTACTAAGGTGTAGGTAGTTCTCCTGTGAAATAGCCTCATTAACACTCTAGACCCTGATGATCTTGAGAAACTATACTTAGATACCATCTACTCCTAAGAAGGAGTTGAGATGCCCGATGCCAGAGATCCACTGGTATCTTGAAGAAGGCTATATGAATAAAAGAGACACGTGAAGGGTCCTAAGGATGGCATGGAATGGGGTAATGGCAGAGGTGTCTGGGCCGAGGGCTAAAGGACCAAAAAGAGATCCAACTGGGGGAGACCACTGTGAGACGGAAAACTTTGCAATCTGGCGTAGGCACTGAAGCTACGGCTGGGAGACTTTCCCTGAGAATTGGAATCTATTGAAAAGTTTTAACTAGTAATCCAGCAAAACTTAAGTAGTGTTACTATTTCATGTGGTCATGACCACAGGAAAGGTACTTGGATATTTAAAAGGAAAAAACAAGTAATATAAAAGGGTGAAGCTCGGAATTCACCGTGTAAGCTTTTTAGTATCATCTTATTGTAATCTCTCCATCTGTGTCATGGGGAGATGGTTTCTCATTCCACTTTTATTCATGTCTTAAAAAACTGAAATCAGGAATTTGTACTTCAGAGAACTTTTTAGTTACCATATCTCAAACGAGGTCATCCCCCCCCCCCTTTTATAAAATAGATGCTGCTTATTGGTAAGATGATGTTTACAAAGCACAAAATTACACTGTGATCTGCACTGATTTAACTATCATTCCATATGTGATTTGTAAAGATCTTCATTGTAATATTTATAAGGAGAATAAAACCTAAATGTATGAAGTACAAATTACTTTAGGCTCCCTATAAAGCATACTGTAAAGGTATAGTTTCATATCTCTTCTTTGGAAGCTGTGAGACTATTATTATGGGATTTTGTGTTAGGATTATTAGGCACTTAGGGAATATAACTTCAATAATATTCTCTTTCAAACACAAACACACACACACACACACACACACACACACACACACACACACACACTTAACCCAATCGTCTAGTCTAAATGTGAGATATTCTTAACTTTTCAAGTAAGACTGCATTGGAAAATTCCATGATGCAGAAACCCAGAAATGTGTGGTTCTTAATCCAGACATTTTCCTGGGGAAGCTTCTCAAACTTGTGCACGTAATCTCTATAATGGGTACAGAAACATTCTACATGATTGGAAAGCAACTGGCCAAAGTATCAGATTGCAAATGTAAGCAAACAACTGGCCGACCCGTCTCACAGAAACATAAAATATCCTTGGCCATGCAAAGCCAGCAACTTCTCTTCTGACCCAACAGGTCCTGCTTTCTGTAAAGTCAGAAAAACAGAACTTAAACCTCCAGAAGATGCTTCCTTTTATATTTTAATCTGAAGTCCATGAAATTAGTCTTCTGTATGAGGAGTAATGTGTCTTTGTTAACCTTGGCAATTTTTATTTATCTTGTAACAAAATTAAAAATATGTATGTGTAAGGACTGATACGATGGAATCTTCCATTGCTTTATGATTGTTTATTAATTTTTTAGAAAAATTTTGGTCTCAAAATCTAGATCTTGGTCAAAATGTCTGAGTTGGGGAATTTAAACATTAACTATTGTGAATATACGTCCCATATCCATACAATAAACCAAAATGCTATAACATAATTGAATATAAAAGAAAGATAAATGGATAAATCAATGGATGGTAGATGATACATTAAGCAACAAATATAGCATGCTAATACTGTATGAACATTTCATGACAAAACCTGCACCAGAGAAAATGGGCTGGCATCTGATTTTGACATGATCCTCAAACTCTGCCAAGGTGTGCCAAGGAAATTTGTACTCAAATTTGCATCAAAAATTTAAAAGTCTATTTTCTTATCATTTCGATTCCAATTTAGAATTGAGGTAAGTATCCCAGACCAGGATGTTAGAGGTGGGTTGTTGCTCAGATCAGAAGGAAAGGTAACAGTGGGCAGATGTAATTGAAAGCAAGCTGCAACAAATCACTTTCTGTTACTCAAGGCAATAGCAAGCCCATGTGCAGAGTTTCGAGTTTCATACAGCTCAAAGAACATGATCTCAAACACACAGAAGTTGAGGGTCATTCTCAAGCAAAGCAGCCAGGTGACTGGCTACTTTTACAGTCCTGTTTTGTCCCAATAAGGGCCACTTTCCATTTCTAAGTAAGAACAGCAATGCCTTTGACCTATTCCTCTACCATAAAATTCTTCTATGTTATCCACTTGATCAAAGGAGCACCTGCACAGGTCATCAGATGCTTAATAAATGTATTCATCTGTGCAGAGTCTTTTAAACTTCTATCTAGATGTTCTGATTCTGCACCCTTTTCCCAAATGGTCTGCAAGAGGTAGGAGCCAGACCAGTTTTCCTAAGCCTTGGTTTTAGATGTCTTGAGGGAATCCTCTTGCCCCAAGCCAGTATTAATTGCCTACTAAATACACTCTTTTCAGGGAACATTGACCCTCATTGTCAAAGGACTTGTTCCTCATTTAGAAAGAGGAGGGAGAGAGGGAGAGAGAGGAAATGAAATCTACTTTAATTCTCTTACATTCTCTCGGAATACCTGGTGTCTCAGACGATCTCCAGAGAGCCCTCGGTGTCCTTCTCCGCAACCATAGGCACAGCCCAATGACTTGACTATTTTGATGAGCATAGTGAGAGCAAGCCTATGGTTGCTTACAGGGATATTTTCATCCTAGTAAACAAGATCGAGAAAGAAACACAAGCCTGTTGACTTTGCCACCTAGCTCGCTTTGGTATTCTATTTTATAAAACTAATATGTGTTATAGCAATTTAGAAAATAAAATTGTGAAGAGCTCAACAAACTCACTTTTCTAAAACTTACAAAATGATCTAACAAAGAAACTGCATTCTGATTGTCTTCTGATGACACAGGATTTGAATGTGTTTACTAAAAGACACACTTTCATATCCTTGATGGACTATCAGAAGAACAACCTAGAAAGGGCCAGTGGGATGACCAACAGTGAACACGAATAGATTTTCTTAGAAACTACCTTTATCAGGTATCAGGTAACAGGGGTTTCTGATAACACTACCAGAAAGAGAATTACTAGCTCTCTGGAACTAATCTAAGTCTGGAACTAGTCTAAGTCTTTTTTTTTTTTTTTTTTTTTAGAATTATTTATTTATTTTATGTATAGGAATACAGTGTAGCTGTCTTCAGACGCACCAGAAGAGAGCAGGCATCAGATCTCATTACAGATGGTTGTGAGTCACCATGTGCATGCTAGTAATTGAACTCAGGACCTCTGGAAAAGCAGTCAGTGCTCTTAACCTCTGAGCCATTTCTCCAGCCCCATGGAATTTGGGAATCTTATTGTAATAAGATTGAAACTTTTGAGAAAAATCTCCTGAGTATATTTCCATCATATTGCAATATATGTAATAAGCATAGGCAAAGTAGAATATACAGAAATTAACATTCAGCTTGTCTCTCCTCTTGACGCTCACTAGGAAGCCCTCCTGAGATGAATTATGAAATTGGTTATCTTTTGTCCGTTTTGCTTTTTGTGAGTGGAAAGCAGGGATCCCCCAAAAGGAACTTGAATTCTTTCTGTAGACAAACAAGTCTTACTGAGGAATGATGCTGAGTCCACAGTGGGAGGGCTGTTATCTTTGCATAGCTAAGTCTCCATGCTCCTTTTGCTTATGTTCAGTCATTAGCATGTGCATCACAGAGCCAGAATTCTAGCTCATGGTCCCTAGTCGCTTTTGTAACAAGACAGTTGCTCAAATTAATTAGTCTCTTTGTGGATGCCTTTTCTGCCTGTAAACTGAGGGTACTAATAACTACCCTCCCTATCTCATAGGTTTTCCTACAGACTAAATGAAATAATGGAAAGAAATTATTCTGCAATCATGAGGGATGTTTTTCCACTAGTCACACTGTCAGGTTGACAAATGTAGAAAGAATACTGTAATGTGGGTAGGGGCTTCTACAACATTGCCATGCACCTTAACACGGTATGCTGGGGGCTTTCCTTCATATCGTCCAACTGTTCAAGCTTTTCTCCTCTGTAAATTCTGGTAGCAGATGTGTATGGGGCTCAGAGAGCCACATTTCAGGAATGAAACATTTTTTCTCTGAGCTGATCTCAATAGTGGTGGTAAATCTGCCTCAACTGAAGGCCACCACAGGGTGTAAAGCTGTCTCTATTAACCATCCAACACCATGTTGTTTGCCTGAAAGCATTCTTTCTCCAGTGGCTAGTTAGGGCACAAAGAAGTAAGGGGATTGAAAGTCACTTTGCATTCTCTGGTGACAGCTTTGAAGAATCATTCTGAATCCAAAGAACATTCTGTAATTATGTATTTGCTAGGAAAAAAAAAATGATTTTTAGTTTGGATCCAAACTGCAGCTTCAATAATTAATAGCTATGTAATCTTAGGGAAGCTATTAATACTTAAAACCCTGGGCTCTTTAGAAACAGACTCATAAGAATACTGAGCTCATAGAGATATTGTGTGAGGTAGGTCACACCATTTGATGTCCACAGTAAGAGACAACCAACGTATTATCTTTATGCAGATGGCACTGCTGTCCCTCAGAGCCACTTTATGCAGATTAGGATCTCAAGGGGTGGTTTAGTAAAGACAGGTTAGATTCTGTCTTCGCCAGTCTCCTTTGTTGACTGCCTTTGGGTAGTTCAGGGACACTGCAGCTATATGCAGTAGCACCTTGGAAAATGTCACCCTGGCAAGGGTTCTTTGGAAGGCTGATTGATACATGTTTTAAAATTATCATATGTCCCTTGAAAGCTTTTCTAGTTCTGAAAACTCTTTGTACACATTCATCCAGGCTTTATTTTTTGGGTCTTCAGATGTCCTTTCACCAGAGATGTGAAGAAAGCTGTACCAGGCTACAGGCAGAAATCAGAGTTATTAAATGATACTTTAAGGTCTTATTATAGGCTAGTGGCCAATAAAGAATGGGAATTAGTGTTTCCTTTCTCTCTTGATTCCCTGTGTTTCTGGTAATTACCAGATTGCCAAAAGCAGTTGAACCCTGTACCACTGAAAATAACAGATGGTTTTAAGGTATAATAGACTTTTGTAGATTGTAACGTCTAATTGCATAATATTAGTAAGTATAATATTTACATCTTGGTAGCTTTTTTGGAGATCATAAAACCTGACCTTAAAATATTCCACACATGGCAATTTTGGTTAAAATTACATTGATAATAGCAAGCCATAAATTTAATATAATTATTATCATAATCACCTAATTACAATGATTAATAATTTATACAATTAATATAGTAAAGATAGTATTTAAGATAATATCTAGACATGATACAAGACTAAGTTCTAAATAAAACAGTAAGAATCCAAGAATATTGTAATAGATTTGTAGATCAGAGTTACCAAATATTGGGATGATATAGGCAAATTGTGCGACGAAGATATGGAAGATTAACAGAGTAAATATGCACCTGTGTGTTATATATTAAAAGATAACACCTTATGCAGAAAGTAGACAATCCATAGTTTATGCAGCATATTATAGAACTGTTTACAGTGCAATCTTTTACTTGTAAACTCAACATGATATGCAGATTATAACCTATTAAAGACTTCTCTGGTTTATTTTAACTCATGAACTTCAATTCACAGCTAAAATTGTCAACTGAAATCATTATAAGTTATATGAATTTGAACTGTGATAATCTGTATCTAAACAAACTAAAAGGAATTCTTGATAAAGCTACAGTTCCTAAGATATGATGACAAACAGCAAGAATGAAATTCAGGAACATCCAATAATAATAAGAAAGCCTCAGGGACATGACACATTGAGGTAGGAAAGACCTGAGGCCAGAGAGCTGTTTCTGTACCAAACCTGTGTCACAACAATACTGCAAAAAGTCAGACAGCTAGACATCTGTGTCTCTCAAAATTCAAACACCAAAGCTGTGATTATCTATTTGTTGGTATTTGGAGACTGGACTTGGGAGGTAATTTAAATTAAATGGGTTAGACACTAGTGCCCAGAGCCAGTGGAGCTAAGTTCATGGAGACACCAGGTCTCTTAGTATTTCTTTGCACTTGCACAGAGGCAGGCATGTGAGCTCATAGTGATGGCAGTCACCTTCTAGACAAGAGAAGAGGCTGCAGGGAAGTCCTATGGGCACTAGAACCTTGGACTTTCAAGTCTCTATTAAAATAAAGAATTATCTGAGATCAATCTATATGTTTTGTAATAGAGTCTGAGCACACTGTCAGTATACTATTAGGCTAACTCTTAAGAAAGAGGCTATCCTTGGTGCAGACTGTGAATCATGATAACACAGTAGGTTTAAGATGTTATCTTCCAGAAATAAAATTCCCTCAAACAAACAACAGCAGCAACAAATAAAATCAATCAACCAAACAACCACAACAACAAAACCAACAATCCACAACAATAAAATAAAATAGTCCTAACATTGCATGGGTGATGACAACTTTTGGATTCAGAACCAGGCACACAATGAGAGACCCAAACAAACAAGATCATGCACCCAGACCACGGGCCTCCCAGCATCCAGAACTGGAAGAAGTACATATCTACTCTTTGCATCTTGCTACATAAGAGCTATTTCCTTTCTTTCAAATATTATTGTTATCTTATGTAAGGTGATAAAAATATTTTAAAATGTAAAGAATACTGTGTAGCCAAAAATGTATTTGGAATCCCCTAAATTTGTATAGCAGGTTAGTTATTGTTTGTCTACTCATGCCTGCTGAGTACTTCATTAAGAGATTCTACCATGATTGCTTTCAGACTCTAGCGAGTTGTTATTTTAATCAATAAATATCTGAGGAAAACAAAACATAAAATCACACACACACACACACACACACACACACACACACACACACACACACACACACACACACGTACACTCACATGCACATAAAAACTGAAAAGAATTTTGGATGCCAAATACCTAAGGATATAGCATGCAGTTCCACCATACCTTCTCTTGGTTCTTCTCATTCTTCTCATAAGGGCCACCTCCACCTCCTCCACCGCCTCCTCCATCTCCTCCTCCTCCACCTCCTCCTCCTCCATCTCCACCTCCTCCTTCTTCTCCTCCACCATCTCCAGCTCCACTAGCAGAAGGGGCCCCAAACCCGCTAGTGGAACTTGAAGACATGCCTTTGAACTGGAAGGCTCCCTCACTCAGTCTCTTTTCCACAGACTCATTTTCCTTGTTTTCACTCTTCTTCCTGTTTTTCTCTACACAGGGAACTACACCAAGTTGAAGCAAACATTCCACAATGTTAAGTGCCACGTCACAGATGCGAGAGCTGATGTCATGGTTAAGAACGAGATAAACAGCCTTCAGGACCACCTGCAGGACACAAGGGTAAACATAAGACAATTCCATCCCACAATCCCTTTGCCAAAAGTCTTTTATTCTGTTTAACCCATTTCATTGGATTAAATGATTAAACTACTGGAAACAGTTATAAACAATTCAGGCAGATGAATTCAAGACATTTAGTAGCTCAATTAATTCTTTCAATCTTGCCACCAAAGAGATTGTTGATGGAAGTAATGAAGCACATCGAGTTAGTGAAAAAACAATCATTTGCACAAATGAACTTACTTAACTGACTTTTTAAATACAAAGCATTTTAATCCTCTGCATTTTACTTCCCACAAATAATGAAGAAAAACGACTTCTATACACTTACTCCCCAGAACCATTGACCCCCTCAGGACTGTATCATTATTTAACCTTCAATTTTGAATGCACAATATTTGCATGTTTAAATTATGATCCTGTATTGATTTTAATATCTTAAATTATTTGCTAAGCCCGGTTCCATAGGGTGTAATAAAAATGTTGGTGAAATATAATTGTAAAATATACAACTCTTTCATTGGCTAATGACTGCACTCAAAACAGGCGTTCCTGAGAATGCAAGCTTAAATCTTTCAAGGACTTCTATTCATTTTTTTCCTGGCTTCATAGGAGGTTTATAGTCCTGGTGATTATGTAACTAAAGAAAAATAAAAGAACATCTCATTTTTATTGTAGAAAAAAACACAGAGGCATAGCAGAACACACACTTAAATTTATTTATGTATGTGTATTCAAATTCACTAAGGCTTTCAGAAGGTAAAACCATTCTGAGATAAGATCAAATCTAATGCAATATTTGGAAAAACCAAAAGGTACATTTAAGAGAGTCGCTAGCCTTTTGGAATTTTTATGTGTTGCTTCTTCATTTTAAGATTCAGCAAACATTTCTAAGATATCCACATGCCCACATTACCCAATCTTGTAAAAATTATGCTAAAAAGTCTTTCTAGTCTTCATAAGGAAAAATACTGCCCCTTACAGAAAGATCCAGCATGCCGTTCTTGTGGACAAAGTTATTGGTGCCATCAATGTGTTCTGTGTCCTCTAGGTAGCTATAGTTTATGCAGGAGTCTGTGAGGCTTCGTGGCAGGTTGGCGCATGCCAGAGGTTCATGTGGCATCTCTGGGATAGGCACCTGGCTGCAGAGCTTCCTCATGTGTTCACTGAAGAAGTCCGCGTAGCCTACATTGAATGATGCCAGCGTGGTGTTGAAGGTCGCAACTGTGATGGTGGAGATCTGAGATCGCACTGGGAAGATGGAACAAGATCTCAGTTTCCCTTATGTGGACCCAGTACATTAGTTAGACTGCTGTGCTATTTCTTGCATTGTGACCACAATCACAACTTTGAAAGATAACTGGTTTACGGTCTCAAAACTATTCTTAAGTTGCATGAAATGCCATGGAAGCAATCTGATATCTGACAGAGAGTGAAGGTTACAGGGAACTGTGATCACAAGTGTTCTCCTTAAGACTAAAGCAAGAATTTAAATTTTATAATGATGACTTAAGTTGATAGCATTACATAGATTTTAACGTAAGAGCTCATTGATATAAACTGATATATTTGAGATCTTTTATATGAGTTTATATCTGTTAAATCAAACATCAATAACCTGAGAAAGACATTGGTAGGGGTGGAGGTGGGGAGGATGGGCTGGGAGTGTTCCTACAGACAGGAAAGACAGGAAAGAGATAAGAGAGGACTTGGGGGGGGTGTGGAGAGCATAATCAGAACACATTTTATACATACATGAAATTATCAAATGATCAACAAAAATGCAACTCTAAAAAATTTACTTTTATCTAAAGTATTGAAAAAAACAAGGAAAAAATCTTTTGTTTCCAAGAGTAATGGGACATCAATTTGTAATGGCATATAATAGATACCATTGAATACTTGTAACACAGTTGGGGACCAAAGGGATGAAGGGATGAAGTTTATCCTCTTATAAGGGCATAACAATAATGAAAAGAATAAAGAATTCTGCTCCAAGGAAAGAGTAAGAAGTTGCATCGGTACCACCCAGAGACACATTTGCTCCACATAAGCCACCAGGAAAATAATCGAGTGGCCCTGTAGAGGGCCACTGACTTCATTCCCACTGACTTGTAGGCGCTGCCTGCCTTGAGGGCATAGCATGGAGGTAGACAAGCAATGAATGTGGACATTTCCCAGCCTTTGAGCTTCTGATCTTTTAGAATATGTATGAGTATTTTGTCCCTGCTCTTGCCCTGGAGGTATGGTGCTCATCAAGTCGTGTCAAAGAGCTCCTGCTACTAAAGCTGTGTGAAGCATAGCTAATAAGTAGGTTTCTGAGCAATATACATGAAAAAGTGCTGGGTTTTGAAGATATAATGATACAGAGAACAATTAACATGGTGTGCTGACTGGTTGTACGTTGGAGCTAAAGTCATCTGAAAAGAAGGGATCTCAGTTAAGAAAATGGCTCCATAAGATCGGCTGTAGGCTAGCCTGTAGGGCATTTTCTTAATTAGTCATTGATAGAAAAGGGACCAGCCCATTGTGAGTATTGGCATCCCTGGGCTAGTGGTCCAGAGTTCTAGGAGAAAAGCAGCCGAGTAAGGCCTGAAGAGCAAGGTAGTAAACAGCACTTCTCCACAGCCTCTGCATCAGATCCTGTCTCCAGATTTCTGCCTCCAGGTTCCTGTCCCACTCAAGTTCCTGTTCTGATGTCATTTTATAATGAACAGTGGTGTGGAAGCATAAGCCGAATAAACCCTTTCCTCTCCAAGTTGCTTTTGGTCATGGTGTTTCATTATAGCAATAGAAACCCTAACTGGGACACATGGGTAAAAAATTTAAGAATGAGAAACCATGAAAGAAATGTGCATTCCTTCCCTGTGCCTCTTGCCCACGACCCCTGCTGGACCCACCTTCCTTGACAGTGTTCTCTCCGTGGCTGTTGGAGTGATCTGGTAGGTCGCTCACCAGCGTGTGGTGGGAGTGGGAGTGCCTGGCACTCAGGCTCTCCATCTCAGTAGCTGCATCAGAGCTGCCCCGCCGGGTCAGTTTCCCTGAGTTGGATGAGAACATGAAAGAGACTTTTAAAATTTAGAAGAGTATCAGTTGAGATTTGTTTTTCTTTCTAGAGGACAGCAATAAAGTGAGAGAGCGCAAAGGAGAGCAGGAAGCTCGACTAAAATAGCAAGAATTGCACTTGACTTGGGAACAGTCAAGGTCAAGATGATGGATGAAATTGCCTGTGAAAGGATCAGCCCCCATCTAAGACAAATGTCAGAGACCATCTGCTGTGGCTCGCTGGCTGTCAGCTCCTGATTTTAAGCTTCCGTTCTTAACTTACCATCCCAGGGTGGGTGGGACCTATTTTCTTTGCCTTCCTTATTTTATTAAAAAACAGAGTTAAGTAAAAGTCTGTCATTATGTGAGAAAAATGAAAATTAATATACAGAATCCTCTATGGCCATGTTTCTGCATCTATAATGATCTAAATAATATAGCCTGTACTGGATGATCATAGAGGCTTCTTGCATAGTCAATTAAATTATCTGCGTATCTTTGGTTGTGGAAACTCTGCATTATTTCAATATTAGAGCACTTGCATTTTGGCACAGTATTCTTGTATGAATTGATTAAGAAAAGATCTAGACATGGAAGGGATCCTGAGATCCAGATTCACAAATAGGTCACTTGGGCTGTACCCTACTGGGAAGATCTTTGTACTCACCTAAGATGGTGGTTTGCCAGCCTCCCTTTTCAAGTCCTCTCCTATCTTCTCCCAGTCCAGAGAAACTGCCAAAGGAGAACGTGCTGCGGGTGGGTGACACATCTAGGTGGTCCTCATGCAGCAGGAATGGTACGCCCATTCGTCTAGGTCTCCTCTTCCCCGTGTGGTGGAATGGAATGGAACCTTTCCTCTCTCGGTCTTCTTTGCGACTTTTGAACTGCAACGAGGAGAGATAAAGGCAGACACAAGGCAAAAGAGCTGTCAGAGTAAACACAGGAAACATTCAAGGAAGAGGACTCCCAGGCCATTATTGAGTGCCATCCAATAGACAGGGGGAATGTCACAAAGGTCCTAATCGAGTGAGAGAAACCAAGCAAAATTTGATACATTCTGGAAGTCTTTCTGCTGAAAGAATCTGAGCACTGATTTTCAAAGAGAAGAGCCTGAGCCATGAGCAGCAGCATCCTTTTGGAACTTGTTAGAAGCTCAAACTTGCAGCTTCACCCTCAGTCTATCTAACATTTAAAATTAAGAAGGAAAAACCCAGTGATCTATGTTTTAACAAGCCCCGAGGGTGCCTCTGATCTCTGATGCACACTAAAGGTGGAGAACCACTGGTGCAGAGGAACAGTGCCTTGAGCCACCCCTGGGACCTGTCTCCTTTAACTCTGTTCTGCCTTCCAAGTTAGAGGCTCATCGTTCTAGTTAGCAAGTTCACTGTTCACAGGGACAGTCAAAGATGACACACAACAGACATTGGTACAAATCTATTATTCATACCAAACCAGCTCAAGATCAAGGGAAGTCAGAATTTAGAATGCCTGTAGAAATATTTAGAAATTAGAAAGCTTTAGAAATATACCCATCTGAATCTAGCTTTCAGCGATTTTGATTGCATTATTCTGGGCTTTTAGATTTATAAAGCTACTCCAAAATACCTATGTGCAGCCCAAACAGAAAAATCTCTCCTTTTTTTCTGTAATTATCAATGTTGTTAGAAAAATGATGGTCAGTGCCTACTGCTGTGTTATTAATGATGGAGACACTCATTATTTAGTAACAAGTTGAGATGATAAGTAAATACTTATTTCTATGTTCTTCATTGACATAATTAAACAAATAATTTTAAAAAGGGGAAAACAAAGCTTCTACATAAAAATCATCTCCTAGTTGATTGATTCCATGCAATGATGAAAGAGAGAGGGAGTGGCCAGTCCAGGAAAATGTGAATGTTTTAGATAGAAGTCTTGTCTTTGAGGTTGGGGTTTAACTTTAGCAAACAGCCTAATACTTCTGTGAGTTAATTCCTGTTCTGAAAAAGTCGAAGAATAGGGTCTCAGTGGAGTAGGTAAAAACTACTTGTATAAAGTATTTGATAAATGAAATTAAGACATAGGGATGAAAACTAGCATGACCACACGCCTGTTACCACTACAGCACACACTGCATCATGGGGGTCTTCATGGTAACTGTGGGGAACATCAAGAATAGGATACACACACACACAAACACACATACATATACATACATACATACACATACAAACACACACACAGACATACACATTTGGTTATAGAGTTATGTTGTGAGTCACTGTTATACTTACAAGCTAGTATTTCCTCCCCCTTTCTACCCCTGTACCCTGTGGCAGATCAAGAGACAGAATGTTTGTCTGGCTTTCTAAATCCTTGAGATATCAAAATGCATACTCACCTTCTTAAAAATGTTCATGCCCAGGTCTGAAGACAGATCTGGGACTGCAGATCTTCGGAGATTGGTCAATGAAACTTTGGAGAAAGCCTCAGGGCTCAGAGATTTTTCTTCTTCATTACACTTCATGGTGAGATCCTTAACAAACAATAAACATAATAACTGGGGACTCAGACCATCCCAATACTTGTTTTATTGAGGTGTTATCTTTTTAATGGAGCTATCTCTGTTGCTTTGAGGTCTATAAAATTTTTAACTTGCATGGTTGAACTTCTGGAATCCAAATTCTGCTTTGAAAGACATATTTCAGATTAATTTTAACTTCTGCTTGTAAATTGTTATAACTGAGGCCATGTAGCCCTGGATCCAAAATACGAAGAAAATACGAAGGATATATGTATATATATTTATGATAACATTTTATATGATATATTTTGATAATTTCCCCCTTCCCCAAACTCACTCAGGTCTTTCTGAGCTGAGAGTTTTTCTAGTTAATAACTCACTAAAGGAGGCAGGGCATCTACTACTAAAGTAGTGCTTATCTTTAGAATGTGCAGGAAAACATTTTCTGACCAACCCACTCAAGTTGAACTACAATCAAATGGCTGAATGCTTTGCAAGAGAATCACTCCTCTGCATTTTCATAACATGGAGCTGATGAGAAAAACTGGAAAGAACATGTGCTTGACTGACGTGTGGGCATCATTTGTCAGAATGCAACCTTTATAGGAAGGTTTCCAGATCAGGATGTATTCAGATTACTTCTCTCAATAGCCATAATAAATTGTAGGCCTGTATATCAAAAAATAATATTCCCAATGGTGTCTTTGAAACTCTTTAAGATTTTGAGTTATGCAAAAAAGTTGAATCACATTCTGTAAAATGCTAATGTCCCATATTTTATGATATTAGGAATTACTAGGTTGCACGCCAGAACCCTATTCTAACTGGTTCCCTGATTTCCCAGGAGACCCGATTTTCAATGTTCTGGATAAACAAAGGCTTATATTAAATTAGCACTCACAAAATGTACACTTCTGCCAATAGTGACGAGAGCTGAAGAGCTTCCCAAGGTTCTACCCATGCAACAGAATGGAAAGATAATTGCAAGAGTGCTAGTCACCAACCAAGTTTAAGGCAGGGAAACCATAAGAACTTGAAGCCAGGAGAGAAACAGAAAATGTTGGCATTGTTAGCTCAAGCGACAATGGACCAGATTTGTCTTACTTGGGTCTTGTGGGTGTTCACTAGTGAGGGAGCTGCTGCCACCATTGAGCTACTTCTGGGCCTGGGCAGGAGAGGAATATCTGGATCTGGGGCCTTTTCTGGTTTCTCTTCCAGCATGTGTCGCAGCCTTTGTAGATAGTACATCAGGGACCACTGAGTGCCTTCCTCAGACCAGTGGGGCTGGAGAAGGCAGCGGAGAACAGCAACATCGAAGTAGGTGGCATAGCGTGACCTCTGGCATGGTGGTATCACAAGAGAGGCCCTGTTCCCAGTGTCAGAGAGAAGATGATTACACTGACAGCAGGCCTTCCGAGGGCAATACAATCCTGTAAGGTTCTACATTCTGCTTCTTTGATCATTCATTCATCCTTTGCATGGTTCACTCTACAGACCATCTAGAGACTTGGTCTAGTCCATTCCACTTTTGTTTAGCATTTCTTGAAGTAGAAACATTGAGAGTTTTGAAGGATGGGTAAGAAATTAGCAATTTATAAATAAAATTGGCTCAGAAAGACAAACTGTTATTTTAAGTTAAAGGGATGTTTCCTGAGCTATAAGCTTTGATGAAAATAAAAGCAGGAATGATGTTTTTCTTATTTACTATTTGGAGCTATTTATGTTTAATGGTGAAAGTATTATGTAAAAGAATGAAAGGAACAGAAATAGTCTAAACAAACTAAAGTCTTACTATTATGAAAACTGATCTCTGAAAATTCTTGTTATATAACTATATATATAGTAACTTAAAAATTCTCAAAGTTCTGGAATGCTATTACTTCATTTCAATGCATGATATGTTCATTAACTAAACAGTTTACTAAAGAATAGTTGTAAACAATTACTTAGATTAATACATTATGTTAGATATATTAGGAGCATTAGATGTAATGTTTTTGTCCTTCAAAATTAATATTTGAAATCCCAATGTGCTAGTAATTAGGGGCGGGAATACCTGGGCCACAGTCTTCACTTCTTGGTATAACACCCTCTTAGGAAAAGGATTTCTGAGGGCTCTCTTGCTGCCTTCCTGTCACATGGGAACTTCAGAAGTCAGCAGTCTGGATGCAAATGCAACCGTCCTAATACCCATAATCTTGGATATGCAGGACTGTCAGC
Organism: Uromys caudimaculatus; assembly: GCA_028551405.1. Taxonomy (NCBI): domain Eukaryota; kingdom Metazoa; phylum Chordata; class Mammalia; order Rodentia; family Muridae; genus Uromys; species Uromys caudimaculatus. The sequence continues at coordinate 58,034,904 of CM052709.1, read as the reverse complement.
AATACATGTCTCCTGTTTAGAAACCACTCTGGCTATGTTACAGCAGTCCAAACTAGGACAGCCATAGGTGCAAAAGTCTTTCTTGGGGAACATACAGCACAGTAAGAATAACGGGAAGTAAATGACCAAATAAAGTCAGGTTTCTAGGAGCTGAAGTCAGCTTGGATCTAAACTGGAAGCTTGATTTTCAAGCACCACTTCCTTCTGAGTTAGATGATGCAGAAAGGAAGGGTTGACACCCTACCCCACACAAAGAAATAACTTCTTGAAAAGAAATGCAGCCACTGAGAGTGAAGAATAAGGTTCCTGAACTTCCAAGGCACATATTTTGGGGATTTTAGTATTTGTTCATTGTCTGCCTGGTTGTCTGAGATGAGTCTCCCTATGAAATGTGGTCTGGCCTGAATCTATTGATTCTCTTAACACTGCTTCCCAAGTGGTAGGATTATTGGCATGTCCTGGATTGAAGATCCATAGCTTACCAAAGGTTTAAAACTAACAGTGTGAGACACTGTTAACCTGCTATTGAGAATAAATAACATGGAGTAGAGATTTGTGTGTTTGGTGAAACATAAGATTTGTTCTACTTCACAGTTTCATCAAGAATCGTAGCGCGCGCGCGCACGCGCGCACACACACACACACACACACACACACTGAACATTGTAGAAATATTGTTTAAAAATACGAGCCCAGGTCATATCTGGTGCCCTGCTTATTATTTTCACAGCCCTTTCTACCCCTGCCCTATCGAGGCGCGTGCCACACTGTGGTGCTTACTATCGTTACCAACAGCCTCTACTGCACTGAGGGGCAACTGTCATGTACATGAAAGTTTCGAATGTTATTGTTGTCTTAAAATATCTCGCTTCTTCTTTTTCAAATTTTATTGCATTTTACTTAGTGTGTGTGTGTGTGTATAAGTGTGGGTGCTTATATCGCTGTGGGTGTGGAGATGAGAAGACAACTTGTGGCCATAAGTTCTCTCCTACCAGGTGGGTTAGAGAGATAAACTTAGGTTGTCAGTCAAGGATGCAAGTGTACTTAATTGCTGAGCTGTCTCAGCAGCCCTTGGTGGTGTTCTATAGTTGAATATCCCAAGTAGTTTAATTAGAACGTAGGAAACTAAATACAAAAAGTGAAGCACTTTGATGCTACACACTAAATTACTAACTGGGATGGAAATCATATTAAACAAGCTTTGTATAATGCCCTGAAGTTTTATATACACTGGATTGGGGACTACAATAGTCTGATCATCAGCTACAGGCCAATTTTAAATCCATCACAGAGTCTTACAGATTCTTTTTCCAACGATTCCTCATCAGGTTTACCTATAGACACCATTCGAGTGCTAGTGGCCCACACACCTCACCAAGAGAATCATGATATCCTTCAAATCTCCTTATTTCTATTGTTCTCCATACCTCGGAATATTCATTCTTAGAATGAAATTGAAAATCCACACAGTGCTGAGCAAAGTCTGTCTAATAAGTTTTCTGTACGTTTCACGTTCCCCTCTTGCCTCCTCCTTCTTCTTATTGTTATAGTTGTTTTTGTTTTGAGATAACTTCTCATGCAGTTCAGGCTGCCTCCCAACTCACTAAGTAGCCCAGCCTGGACTTGAACTCATGATCTTCTTGCTTCAGTCTCTTGAGTGCTAGGACAACAGGTATGCTATTCCATGCTATCTATTCCAGCCTTATTTTCTATTATGCATGCACTGGTGTACCAGCTATTAGTGTACTTAATTTCAACTAAAATTGATTGATTGATTGATTGATTGATTGATTAATTAATTGATTGTAAAGAACCTCTTTCATGCTCTTTTCAAATTATCACTGGGCTCTGTATTGCATTCTGAACCTTGTCTGGTTACACCCTCAGCACCAGCCTGAGAGAAAGCAATAAGCTTGACTATCATTTCTACACATTTTCTGAGAGACTTACTTTCATTAATCTCCCCTCTCCAAACCTCATTTCTCTTCCTTAAAGAATCATGATCAAACTTATTCCTCTAAGCCTATCATTTACACCTAAGTTAACACGAATTCTTTCACATGTTAGATCTACAAAGAAAAGAAAAATAGGAGGCTGGCTGGCCACCAGCTGTGTAATTTTAGGTCCCCAAGCCTGCACGACAGTCATCTAATTTATACGAGTCAGTGAAAGCTGTTATTTTCTTGACTAATCTTCCTTATGAAGGCAGATATCAGCAGGTCAGAAGAATTACTTCCACCTTTGAGTAGCTATAGTTATCATAAACTGTCTCCTTTGACATCATACCTTAGAGTTCTCAAATTTTATAGTTTTTAGATTAGGTAATTTCCTAAATTTTCCAAATTGCTAGGACATTGTCCCTATGAGGTTCCAATGGACCACTGAAGTCCCCAAGGAGCACATGAAAGAGGGAAGATGTAAAAAAAAAAAAAAAACAGACACTAGAGTTTCCCCTAAAATTTCCTAAACTAAAATTTCTGAGGGTCAGGCCCAAGAAGTTTTGTCCTAAACAGTATCCTCCAATATTCCTTAAATTCTTTACTAAGTTTGGATTTGTAGAACAGTTGTCCTAGATAAACATGTAAAGGATGATTTCTCCCCTTCTAGACCAACAGTCAAAACAACTACTAAATGGAACACCATGACTGGGATTCTATGGACAACATCATGTTCCAGGACACCTGATGACTAAATTTATGTCTTTCTCTACACACTGAGTCTAGTCAACTGAATCTAGTGAATAATTCGTTCTCCTCCTCCTTCTCCTCCTCTCTTCTTCTTTTCCTTCTTCTCCTCCTCCTCTTCCTCCTTCTTCTTCATCTCCTCCTCTTCTCTTTTTTCCATTCTTTGTTCTTTTTTTCTTCTTCTATCAGAGCTTGCCAGTTCATTGATTGGATGATGGGCTGCAGAACAGTAAGACTCCATGGATAGAAATAAGTTTGTGACCGGAGCCTAAAACTATGCCCCTAACTAGGGTAATCACAGATTCACACGTTAGCTGCTTGATATGGAGTAAACTCTTTCAAACTGACGGATGGTAAGGGGAACTTGAGATGATCTGAGAAAGAGGTACAGCCTCTTTGAGAAGGGCTGTTTTTTGCTCCCGAGTTTGCCCCACCCTCACCTCTACCCCTACCCCAAGAGATTGCTCCTGTTACAAAAATGTCCAACAAGGAGAAAAGAGACTATCCAAGGGAGGAAACTATGACGGACTAACCAAGGAGAAGTCTGGAGATGATAGGTCCCCAGGAACCTATAAGAAAAATCAAACCTAGAGACCCTGGGTGAACCCCCATACTTATGAGCCCCCTCATCCTCTTAATATGAGATGTTTACATGTTCTAATAATGCTTACTCTTTTTTCCTTCTCTATGGCTAGTGTTTCTCTGCTCCATAGTCAATGTGTAACCTCAAAGATCTCTTTGTAACTGTTACTTTCTGTCTGGTACCCTGAGGATCTCTACTTCCAGTTTTTCTGTTTGCCACTTTGAGGCCTCCTTCTCTTCCTTCTCAGGTCTGTAATTGTTAAAATTTCATGCCAAGACTCTAGGGATCCCTGCTACTGTCCTCTTCCCTGCTTCTGATCTCAGCTGTCACATATTCTCAGGGGCCCTTAGCCCTCGAGCTCTCACCTCACTTTCTTGTCTAAGCTGGTCTTTCCCAGAAGTACAAATTGGTTTTCCATCCCATGGAAGTAATTCATGGGTACCCAAAAATGACCACCTCATAATGACCCCCTGAAAACAACAACAGCAACAACAACAACGACAACAACCAGGAAATTCAGTGGCAAATAATTAGAGCCTCATGCACCTTAAGATTTTCTTTCAGTTACTGTATTATATAACTTGAGGTATGAGCTATACTGGTTGGAATAGTCATTAAAAATTGAAAAGGATAAAGTATTTTATCTAGAACAGCATTATAATATGAAATTAACTGGTCAGTGATAGTTAAAAGACATTTTCACTAAATTAAACCTTGAGAGAGTAGGAAAAAATGAAAATTTCATAACCAAATATAAATATAATTTTACTTATAAATTAAATACATGAATAAATGAAGAGAGGCTCACTTACAGAGAAATTAATGGCATTTATTTACCTAATGGGCACATGGAAGAGTAATATTTTGGATATTAATGTAGAATTATTAATAATATAATTTAATAAATGTATTTAAGTATTTCTATAGTTATGTGTACACAATAAAGAATTATGATGTGAAAAAACTTTCACAAAGGCAAGACTGCTTGAATCTATTCCCAGACCAAGTACAGTTTTGGCAAACCAGGTAATCATTAATGATCACTGAAGAACAACTGAACGCAAGTGACTATTCTGGAAGTAACAGTTTGTGCTAGCAGAGAAACATGGGAATCAGTGCTGACCCTCTGCAGCATTTAATGAAGCATGAATTATGTCTATGCATATGGTAATTAAAGATGTAATCTTATATTAATTTTAAAAACTAGCTACTTGTTCGCTGATTGAAGTGTGCAGGAAAGAGTACTGCTGAGTTCAGTCAAGGTCAGACAAAAGCCACAGTGAACTGGATTGGCTTGATGTAGGTAGACAGCTTTCGTTGCTAGGATATCTGCATGGCTTTGTTATTAAGGCTCTTTCTTCAAGTCCAATAAACACAAGAACTCCTCCAATGGAAATACATTAACACAAGCATTTGCTAAGTGGTCTAACTTGTGTATAATTTCCATAGTAACCAGCCACTGTCTCTAGGCAGAGAGAAGACAACTCATTTTTTTTCAAAGTGCTACTGATTCATGTCTAACTCACATAATGTGGGTGTTTTGTGCTATGGGAATGTGTGTGTGTGTGTGTGTGTGTGTGTGTGTGTGTGTGTGTGTGTGTATGTGTATGCGTGTGTGTGTTTACATTAAGGAATACATATAGATGGACAGATTATGCGTAGGTGGGCAAGTAGATGATGGAGAGATGGCTTGAGTATAGTAATGTCAGAAAACATCCTTTCACAAATAAGAATATGGGACATTTTAGCTAGCTTTGTTTTTATACATAGTCAGTTTAGAATCAATACAGTTTGATTTTTCACAGAAAAGAACTTAATTTTCTGCTTATACTTATAATCTCTAATGGTCAAGAAAACTATGCAAGAAATATAATATGAATATTTTACAACTTCAAGATTTTGCTTGCATAGTGTTTTTTTATGACTTTTTAGAAGTATCTGGTATCACCCTATACTTCAAACAACTAAGAGACTTCTTCTTAGATTAAATCAAATTAAACACTTTGGAATAAAAAACAAAACTTGTGGAAGAGACATATTTAACAACTGATGAAAATTTCATAATAAAATGTGTATAAGATGATAGCAATATTATTACCAATACCGTTTGTTGTAGTTGACCTATAAGAAGTTCCCAGTGTTCTCTGCCTCCTGGTATTTACACCACAGGGCGGGATAATCCCATACTCTACCATGGTTGGATGTTGTAATACACAACAGAAGCGACAGTCTGTGACTTTCAGAGTGTGAAACTCTCTGAAGAAATAAGAACACTGAAGATCTGTATCGGTGTTTTGTTTTTGTTTTTCTCTCTCTTTTGTATAATTTGTTGGGAAAGAAGCCAGTCTCCGTGACATGTGTGGCCTTAAAGAGACACCACAAAGCTTAGGAACTGAGGTTAACCAAAATAGACTTTGGTATAAGATAAAACCTTAAACTCAGAGAATGATTGTAGAACCCTGAAATAGGAATAACCCTTAAAAAGAAATGAAGAGTATGATTGTTTTTTAATATAGCTTTTCTACACAGCTGGTACATAAAACTTCTGAACTTTGAGGAACCTGCGGGTGGGCTTCACAGGGAGTAAGAAGATGCTGCTGGAACTGAGGGAGGAAGATGTTTGCCCTGTAGAAGTAGGACTAAGTTTGCATTGGCGTGGAAGTTACACAAGTGTGCCCAACAAACTAGGTGACCTAATGAAAGTAATGTCTAAGGACACCTTCTGATTTCTTTTTGCTGGTTAAAGTAAACCAAAAGAGAAGAGAGAGAAATTAAAAAAGAATTATTAAAGATTTATAATATGAGACATGATAATATTAGAATTGCCCAGACTTTACACAGAACAGATGATGCTGAAATTAAGCAATAGCTGAATGCACAAATAAGATACAGGGAACTGTTGGATAAACAGAGTCCACATCAAACCAAGGGTGAAGATATAGAGTCACTCATTAAGACTTCGAAATAATCTAAGTCATATTTCAGAATATTATTGAATCTGACAAAGGCCATCTATAAACCTTGACAGTGTGCTGCAAATATATAGAGATAGATATGTTTATTTATAATATACAAGTATATTATATACATTTATATAATATTTATACATTTATTTCTATATATTTACCTATGTACATACACATATACACATATAATAGTCTGTTATCATGCTGTTATCTATTATATAATATGATATATATGGTATTCACTATTTAATTTTACATTATCTATTATATAATTTCATAGTTTATTATTCTCATATGACATTATCAGTATATAATTATCATATATATATATACTTGTTTTATCATGACATTATAAGTCTTATAATAACTTATAAGAAAATTAGATGATTATTCTTTCACAGAAGTCTAAGACAGGAGATGGGATATTCAAATGTGGATTATGTCTATTCCATTGGATCCCAATAAGATTATACTGAACCTACAAAAACTTAAAAGGCACTATATCATCAAAAACACTTCTGGAGACAGTAAAAATTGAAAGTAGGCTCTCAAGCTATTCCCCAAATGTTAGTTGCAGGAAATAAGCTGTGAACATGTGCTACCTTTCTTGCAAAGAGAAAATCGATTTTGAGGATAGAACCAGCTCAGAAGAAGTCAGTTGCTACGGCCAGGAGTGGGCTGCATTCTATCAGAGAACCTCCCACACTTGCAGCTCAGCATCAGAACTGCTAGGAGCCAGTGCGTCCCACGTTGTCCCTTTCGTAGCCATGCACACAGCAGGTATGTCTTGTGCCTATTTTACCACACGTGGTTATACATCATTGTCTCTTTAGTTCATGGGCCGTTGGAAGCAGTATGGTTCCAACAGTACACATGCAGTGACTAAAAAGACCATAATACAACACTAGACACAGTTGCAGAAATCTAAATAGGAAAACAGTAAGGACTTGAATTAAATAGCAATGGGAAAGGGCATGGAGGGCAGTAAGAAGGTCGAGTGTGCATGAATCAGATTCGAGTGACCTGAAGTATTTTGGCAAGTTGTTCTAAAGAGCTAGAGTATGAATCTAGACCTTAACTGAGATGCACCTCTAGAACTTTTAAGTAAGGTAACTGGGTCCATGGTTGGGCCACCTACTGAAATAGAAACCGATGAATAAATGCATATGTACTAAGCCTATGAACACAAGACTCCAATGCTTTTCTACACGGCTTTTCGTTTTCAATAAGTCTAAGAAAGAATTCAAAAGTAAATACACCTATATAATCAGGTTTAGAGCCATGTACAGATAAATAATTTAAAAACTATCAAGTGAAAAGGTAAGTGAGATACTAGAAGGAGATATCTGTGAATCGTTTTTTCTGATTTTGTAAGCAGAGTATGTTTAAAAATTCTTAAAAGTGAACATTTACAGACTTCCATTAAAATGTGGGAAAAGTATGGATAGCCCTTTAATAAAAGAGTGCTTCTGAATAGCTCATAAGCATATGAAAGCATCCTTAGCATCCTTAGTCATTAGGGGAAAGTAAATGAAAGCTGCAGGAGGAACCCACTAGGATGTCTATAACAAAAGCAGAAAAACAATAAAAAATGTTCTTGGTGATACAAAGGCTTATATATTGCTGGAGGAGTGTAAAACAGTGCCACCATTTTGGAAAAAAAAGTTAGTTCTTTTGAAATTTGGGCATAAATTTGCTACACAACTCAGCAATTCTACTCGTGGCTCCCCACCAATGGAATGGGAACCTATGTCCATAAAAGACTTAAGCAAAGGGTCACAACAATGCTATTCATAATATACAAAACATGGTAGGAAACTGTCCACCCAATGTGAGTAAAAAATGTTGATATATTTATACAAGTTAATGATATTCAGCAATAAAGGGGAATAAACCACGGATGAGTGCAATGTTGCAAATAAAAATGCTTCTAAAACACTATACTAACTCAAAGAAGGCAGATGTGAGATACCGACTGATCCATCCCATTTGTACACATGGCCGAGAAATGCAAACCAAAGCAGAGAGAATGTGTGTCAGAGACTTCCTGAAGTCCGTGTGGAAATGGAGCTAACCACAGCGTAAAGATGGAAATGTTCTAAAATGGATTTTGGTAAGAGTTGAATAACTTGGCAAATGTATCAAGAAATGATTAAAATATTAACTTTTTGATAGAAATTTTAACTCAATAAAAGGATATTTAAAACTTTAATTTAAAGTACTATCACCTAAATGATACTTTCACTGGAAAATAGAAACACACAGATTGTCCTATGAATTATGGCTCATTAGGTGAAAGGGCATTCCTTGTGAATTCGGGTTTCCACCATTCCATTTGGGAGTTGGAAGAGGTAGACTAGCTTGGTTCTTGTAGAAGGTATTTGAAGGCAAATTTGATATGTTCACAAAATAACAGGGAAGAGTTGGAAGGTTTATGGAGTAGTTGATAATTTCAAAGCATTTTAGCAACACCCATTTCAACACAGGGATTTACTGATGAAAAGTACCCTTATCCACTACAGCAGAGCCGTAATCACAGCTGCAGTGTAATCTTCTTATAGTATCATTGGGATTTCTGCACTTGAATATTTAAGTCAGGCATCTCATTAAATCTGACATGTCTTGCTACTTCTAACCTAATTTGTTAAAATGAGGAAATGAGGGACATTCATAGCATGTATTTGGAAATAATTTATATCTTGGCTAAAACTATATAGATAGGAAGAACACACATCCATATTTTAAAGAATAAAGACTGTAAAAGAAACTAGACCCCAACCTAACTTTTGGTAACTGATCCCAGTTCTATCTAGCTTTCCAGTGAAGTACCTTGAATGTGATGGGCCTCTTTCCTGGGATGTTTGGGAGGACAGGCTTCCATCGAAGGAGTTTCCCTGATGGCAGCCTGAGATGGTGGCCTTAGGTGAGATGGAATCCGACTGCAGTGCTTCACTGACCACCTGAAGTCCCTTTTGGAGGTGAGACAGTAGATTAGTTCCTTTCCCTGGCTTGAGCATATTCTCTAGCCTTGCCTCCTTCATGCACACAGAGACATCTATGTTGAAGGCTTGCTCTGCAGCCTAAGGGATCCTAGACCTAGCGATTGGCCTTTGTCTAAAAGGCAATGGGAATAAATTTGTGGAAGGCACCAGTGTCATTCCAAGCTGTAGACCCCAGGATTTTGTTTTATTTTATCTTGCCCTTCGTTGTTTTCTTTCTCATCTCTATATCCAGCATGTTCAGTAGTTATTAACCCCCAAATTCAGCAAAGGCATGCCAGCACCAACTGGGACAACACAGAGGTATGGTGCTCAGCCTATTGCCAGCTTAGAAGGAAACAAGCCGAGGCTGGAAGTTTTCCCAACATTCATCAAAAATGGGTATGACACAATTTTCGGTTGTCTACGGGGACCTTTATCTGGTGTATAAGCATACGCTAATTGATTCATTGTATTGAGTAACTTATTTGAATTCCATTTAGCTGACACAGGCAATTTTGCTCAGGTAATGGGAAATATTTTTATAGGTATCATAGATCAACTTCTTAAGTACAAATGCTCAGGCTTTTGCCAATGCAGTTTAGCCCTTATGTGTTCTATCTGTACCTTCACACACAAAATAAGACACAATCCACTTGCACTTTATAGAGAGACAAATATGGCTAGACGTCTCCTGAAACAAGCCTTCTGAAGTTTGTCAGAGAGTCATTTAGCATTAGCATGCTTGATGTGTTTGTGGCGATTGGGGAAACAGAAAACAAGTTAGAAGACTAGGGGTGCGTCTCAGTCATTTAATGATACGATGCTTGCCTACCATGTTTGAACACCTTAGCTCCAGCCCAGCATCACTGAGACAAAAGCAAAAATCTGATGAACTGGAACCTTCAAATCAAGAATTTACAGTGTAAAGACTGAAAATATACGCTAGAAAAGCATATTGAATTGAACAATAATGCAAACTATGATCAGCCCCATCACTAATTTTAAGAATAGTAAAGGAGGGCTGGGGAGATTGATCAGTCAGTAAAGTCCTTGCCTTTTAGGCAGGAGGACCGAGTTCAATCCCCAGAACTCCTGGGCAACCACTTAAGATTGCCAGGGGAAGCAGAGACAGGACCTGGAGCTTGTAAGCCAGCTAGCCTGATGAGCTCCTGATCAATGTGAGATCCTGTCTCAGAAAAGAAGCAAAGAGTTGAGGTTTTGTCTTTTACTGTCTATTGCAATGTTGAGTGCCACTCCCAAGACCAGGAGTCTGCATGTAGCTCTTGTAACCCTGCCCTCAAGTTAATTCTGATTGGTGAATAAAGATGTCAACAGCCAATAGCTGGACAAAAGAGACATAGGTGGGGTTTAGGTTTTGTGGGCTTGAGGGATTGAGGGAGAGGAGGACCACAAGGAGGAAGAGGGCACAGGACAGGAGGAAGGAGAAGCCATTGTGAGTTAAGGGTTGAGAGAGAGCATAGCCCTGAGGGCTGGCCAATCGGAGTTAAGAGCAAGACAAATAGAACATAGTAAATTGTAAGGAATAACTCGGGTTATTAATAGGAAAGTAGATTCTAACAGCATGGAGGGTAGGCTGCTGCCCAGCTCTTGTGTTGTTTAAGGCTTATTGTAAATATAAAGGGTGAGTGTGTCTTTCATCTGGTAACTCATTGACTAAGGGTAGAAGCCCTGGGGTGGGATTTAAATATTTTCTACAACAAAAGAGAAGAGGAGGAGGAGGAGGAAGAGGAGGAGGAGGAGAAGGAGGAAGAGGAAGAGGAGGAAGAGGAAGAGGAGGAGGAGGAAGAGGAAGAGGAGGAGGAAGAGGAAGAGGAGGAAGAGGAGAAGGAGGAAGAGGAAGAGGAGGAGGAGGAAAAGAAGGAGGAAGAGAAAGAGGAGGAAGAGAAGGAGGAAGAGGAAGAGGAGGAAGAGGAGGAGGAGGAAGAAGAGGAGGAGAAAAACCAGAAAACAGCACCTGAGAAATAACAATTGAGGTTGTTTTCTGGCATACACACACACACACACACACACACACACACACACACACACACACACACACACACACACTGGGGGGAGGGTGTTTGAAATTAATTTTAGTAATTATATATATTAATTCTAAACTCATTTCAACATATAATTGATATAAAATCATTGATGTTTCCTTTTTCATACAATATTTTCAAAATGGCCTACATGTTTAACACTCTCAATTCACTATAGCCACATTTCAAGTGATTGGTAGCCACTTGTGCCTAAGGGCTACACCAGAGACCCTAGCTCGGAGGGTAGAGTGGAAGATCATGCTATTCCTGAGAGTAAAAGGTCAGAAAGAAAGCCCAACTTTAATGGAAGGCATCAAGGTTTTACTTTACACAGATTACATGGAGTGTGAAGGGAGATCAAACGATGCTTTATTTGATGTAAGATGAATGACAGCTAGTACTTTTCGTTAAATGTTAGCCATCAAGATAAAGCCCTTACTATAAACTAGTTGTTGAGATAAAAAAACTCATACACTATTTTGTTTCAACACCTAGACTATTGGAAGATACTTAAAATTAATTTTTTACACTTGACTGACAGAAAACATCAGACTGAGCAAAGCTACATGTTCAGGATGGAGGAGAGGGCTGTTTTGCCATGGTATGAGTCTAACCTGAAGTCTGAGTCCTTACAATTACTACTCAAAGAGTCCCCTTTTCTCATGATTATAATAAACTAACCTCTCCTTGCTGCCTTGTGTCTTGATTTGGTGATTCACAGGTCTGACTCTGACTGCTGATTGGAGAGCTTCTTTTGGCTACAAAGATGATAGAAAAAAATTCATCATAGATTTTATAAGATTATAAGTTCATTTTATCTCATATGCTCTCATCATATTCAAGTTTCATATATTATCCCCTTGAAAGAAAACATCAAACATCAAATCTTGTGTGATGCAACTGAAATCAAATAACCAGTAAAGACAAGCATCTCTCAGTTATCAATGTATGTATTCATCTCTTATTGTGACTTATGAGGTTGAAGTTTAGGAGTTAGTAATCATTAAAATGGGACAAGTATGGGCTACCCAACCCTTACTGTATACCAAAGTCTGTCCTAACTAGTTGAAATTTGTTAACTAATTTAATCTTTTTGGTCACCCTATTCCACTGCTATTTCATTATGCTGACTTATGGATGAAAAACTCAGGCAAGAGGAAATTTAACTTGACATGTATAGGAAAGCTCCAAACCAAATTTTGTGGCACCAGCATCTGTGTTTCAGGCACCAGGTGAGACTGATTCTGTAGTAAGACTCAAGTAGACAACATCTTTGTTTTGGCTTAGAAACATTGGGTAACTGTGGTAGCCGTGTCTGCTATGACTGGGTACTTAAATCCAAGTTATTTCCAAGGTCTTCCTGTGGAATTACACTCTCTAGCCATGTGGTCTAGGTCATGTCTGGATTCTCTTCAGATACTGGGCACCGTTTCAAGTCCTGGGTATCAGGGACAGGAGAAAGGAACCAACAAGTGTCTTTCAGAAGCCAAAGGACAGGAAAGTGAATAATGAATCCAGGGCTCTCATGGAGGTTTACAGTTTCTCAGAAATCTTGAAAATGTGTTAAATGACTGTCTGTGTATTTATCAAAATGGGAGAGACAGGGCTAGCATTGTAAAATGGTGGCAGAGAACTTGCTAAGCACGTAAGTGGGTCCAGGGTCAAGATTCAGGAGTCAGACCTTTAGCTGTGAAGGGCTATTCCATTTGTATAGGAAGACTATAGCAGAGCTTCAAAAAATTAAAAATTAAATTTCTTTAATTAACTTACCACACTTTACTAACAACTGGTTATACCTGTTCACATCTTACTTTCAGCTTTATTTCTATTACTTTTAGTTTAAATGTAATCGTACATTCTCCCTACAGTTGTTTGACTCCATTAAATATCTCATCCCATACACAGATTCTAAAGCAGATTCACAGCTATAGCACCTTTACTTATTTAGTAGCTTGATATTTAAAATTGCAATATTACTCTTTAATCTATCTTTTAAAAGTTAGTGATATATATATATATATATGAATATATATATATATATGAATATATATAGTAACATTCATGTACTTTTTATTCTGTAAAAAAATTTCTTTGAATGACTCTTTATTTGTTACAATAAGAATCTTTGCAAATGCATAACTAATAAGGAATTCGATGTTTACAATAGTTCCTTAACATATCAGATACTTGGAAAGTTACGTTATGTTCTAGAGGAAAAAGAACGGAAGAATATGTTTATAGTTTTTTCCCACTTACAGAGTCCTTTTCTATACCTAACCCTTCACTGCTTGTGTTCAAAACTTACAAACTAAAAACCCCACCTCCGCAGACGCAGACATATATATATATATATATATATATATGATTATTCCATCTATGTTTCCTTAGATTTTTCCATGTAATGTATTTATTTTTGACTTTTATTATTGACATTAAAAGTAGGATGGAACACGGGGTTTCCAAAGAAAAGGGGAATCATCGGAAATGTAAATAAAGTATCAAAAATAAAAAAAAAAAAAAAAAAGAAAACAAATAAAGAGAAAAAAAAAAGTAGGATGGAAAGACTAGAAGAATAGAATTTATTAAGCATTTATTCCCAAACAAGTACCTTGTGCTCTTTCACACTTATATTTTATTAAGAAGCCAGATAAGATGGCATAGCATCTCTATTTTACATTAAAAGAATTATACATTCTGGAGTTAAGTGGTATATATAGCAAAAGATGCACTTAGAGTGAAGGGTAAACCTACTGTATACTTATAAACTAGGGTAAACCTACTGTATACTTATAAACTTATCATGCTGGGCTCTTTCTACAATTCAGTTCAACCATAGGACTAGCTCACTACACAAGTCCAATTCCTCAAGTAAAATGCTTTGATGGTAATAAGACATTATAAAGAGATCTCTAAAGACAACCTACTTCATCGACTATACCCATGATTCAATAATAATGGCAATAATAGTGATCTCTTACTATATGACAGGCATTTTTCTAGCTGATACATACATACATATACACATACATACATATGTAATTTATTCTTCATAATATTTCTATAAACACTATTGATATTTCAATTCTCAGTTTTCAGATGAGGAAACAAAAGCACAAGGAAGTTAAATAACTTACCCAAAGTCACATGACTCAAACATATGTGTCTCATATGTTGCCACCCAGGCAACTTTCCAGACAGAATTGCTTCTCATTATCCTCTTAAAGGCAAGCCATTCTACCCCAATCCCTACCAGGAGGGAGCCTACCAAGGCTGCCCACTGGGTACTGGGGACACGAACCTGTAATGATGTTCCTTATGGGCTTTACCAGGGCAGTAAAGCCGGAGACTTCAGGCTGTCTGTGCTCCCACATAGGCTGCCATATAACCAACCCGCTGGCCAGTCGGAAGGTGAGATCAGATTCCTGGGGACAGGGAAGATCTATGTTCAGTCATTGGTTTGTGTCAGGAGATTAGTCATCTGCTACAGACGATTTTCAGAAGGACTTGCTCTGACAAATACTCCGATGAGTGTGTCTAGGCAAACAATGATCCTGCTAATATTACAATTGCGATGGAAATTACAGTGACCTGCTTTATGGAAAATGAGAGATTAATCAAATGTAGCTTTGGAAAAAGCTTGAAAACACATAAACCATTGTTTTGTTTGCAGTGAGGGAGATCTGTTTATTTCCATATTCTTGGCAGCTCGCTTCATGCTTGGGTACAGTGCCGTTCGTCTTAATTATGTAATTGTTCTTATTCTTCTCACAGAAGGCAATATCCTCACAGCCTGGCTACTTTGACCTCCTAGTCTCCAGCGCTTCTCTCTTTCTTGATTTTCACAGAATTGGGTAAATATATTTTGACTCTTCAGAGGGAGTGATACTGTAATGTAATGTTCTCTTAAAAATCCTTAATTCTCCAAGGCACAGACTAGTTGACAAATCCCCCTTCCCGCAGCTCCCAGCATTGTCACAGCACTTAACACAGACAGGGAACTGTGTGCACAAAGATACTCAATAAATAAGTGCTAAATGTGGCAGGTTTTACAATCCATGCCTGTCCAGTTTATTTGTAATTGAAAACTTCTTCCAGAAACACATTCTATGCTTTATTATTGTATCGTATTGAGAGACCTCAGTATTTGAAAATGCAATCTCATATTGTAGAGGTTCAAACATCTCATAATATCACATCTTAAACCTCTCAGATCATTAAATAAAAAAGTGAGCATGGAAGCAGGGAATGTGAACACGGATGAGTGAACACATCTGAGACTCAGGAATTCATTTAAGACAGTATTTCGCAACCCTAACTTCTTTTTTTGCAACCACTTGGGGAAGTTTTAAAGAGGAGGCACAAGTCCCATCTCAGTCTCACACTGAGACCCATTAAATTAGCAACCCTGTGAGATTTTCTACAGCTCCCCAAGGACCCTCTTAAGCAACTATGGCTGAAAACCACTGTACTAGAGGATACCAAATAAGAGGGACTGGAAAGATAGAAGAATAAAAGTGATAAATGATGAATTTAATTCATTGAATAATAAGGCACCTTCAGCTGAAGGGTGTTGACAAAATTTCCAGATAAAGGGCTGAAGTGATGTCTCAGGGATTAAAAACATTTGCTGCTCTCCTAGAGGACTGAGGTCCAGTCTCCAGCACCTTCACCAGGCAGCTCACAACCAGCCTGAAAACCAGTTCCAGATTTTGTGATGCTTTCTCTTGGTTTCCAAGGGCACTATGTATGTATGTACATCTATTTAAATATACACATAAAATAAACAAATACCTTTTAAAATTCCCAGAAAAACTCACAGTTAGAGACTTGGTGTCCACATTTCATTTCTGTTGTGTTACCTAACAAATAATCTGACCAAAATCAGTTTAGGAGAGGAAAAGGTTATCTGGCTTACAAATCCAGGTTGCAGTCCATTATTGAGGAAGAGTCAGGGAAGGAACTGGAAGTAGCTACCCACATCACATCCACAGTCAAGATCAAATAGAATAAACATATTCTTTTTTTTTTGGTTTTTGAGACAGGGTTTCTCTGTATAGCCCTGGCTGTCCTGGAACTGACTCTGTAGACCAGGCTGGCCTCGAACTCAGAAATCTGCCTGTCTCTGCCTCCCAAGTACTGGGATTAAAGGTGTGCGCCACCACTGCCCGGCTATAAACATATTCTTGCTTGCTTGCTTTCTCCTACATAATTCAGGATGCTCTTCCTAGAATATGGTGCTGCCCATGATAGGGTGAGTCTTCATCATTGAACCATCAGAACAATTTCCCGACAGACAAGAGCATAAGCCAACTTAATCCAGATAATTCTTCAGTTGAGGTTTTTCTCTTAGGTGTCTTTAGATTGCAGAAAGCTGACATTTAAAACTAACCAGCACACTTGCTCTTCTACAAAGTTAAAGACTAGATTGAGGTCTGTTGAACACAGATTCCTTTGAATGCCATCTAGGAGGGCAAAGAGACTCATGAGACTCCAGAGACAAACAAAACAAAATATGTCTGGGAAAGGAGGAACTTGCAAATTTCTCAAGAGGTTCTTCTCCACCCTGACAGAAGCCATCAACAGTGACTAGGGGAGGAGACTCTAACCCAGAGCTTCTAAGAAGTTTCTCAGACCTGTCTGTCCATGTGCAAGTTAAACAGAGAGCACCAGACACACAGCTTTCCTGAATCATCACCCATGTTGTGGTGAATTTTTGGAGTCAATCCTGTGCCTGTAAGTCACCCCTCACCCACACTCCTGCTAGTAACCCCAGTAAAAGCTTACGGTTCATCAAGTTTGATTTTGGTGCACTTGTTACATTGGTCTGTCCCTGGTTCTTTTCTGGGATAAGTAGACTTGTGTGTTGCATCTCCCCAGGGGAAAACCCTTTCATATAGAAGAGTCCTAGATCCAGTAGCAAGATAACCACACATGTGCCCACAGAGAAAAAAGTCTCTTGAGTTCCCTGTCGAAGTGTGGTAGCTTACAAAGTATTTGTTGAAATTCATTCTATATTTAATTTCAAATATTTGTACAGTATGCATTATGAAGTTATATTAGCTTCTTTTTTTTTCTTTTTCTTTTTGTTTTTTCAAGACAGGGTTTCTGTGTAGCCCTGGCTGTCCTGGAATTCACTCTGTAGACCAGGCTGGCCTCGAACTCAGAAATCCACCTGCCTCTGCCTCCCAAGTGCTGGGATTAAAGGCGTGCGCCACCACTGCCCAGCTATATTAACTTCTTGTGTATATCAGGGAATAAAGCATACAGAAGCCCTTGCTCATGGTACACAGGAGAAAAGTAGGTAGATATAGCAGGCAAGGTGCTGACTTTTAAAAACAGGCAGTCATGGAGAGCAGAAGAAGGTGAGTTCAGAGTAAATACCTAAATGACATGATTGAGTTTCCCCATAGGTATCACAGGAAAAGTATTTCATGAGACAGATCACAGATGCAAAGATCCTAAGTTAACCTCCTGTGTCAAAAATCAAAATAATGAACTATATGCCTAGAATAAAGAGACTTAGAGAAGAATGGAAAAAAAAAGGAAAGTCATCACATGTAAGAGAAAGTGTTGCCTGAGGACAGAAGTTACAGTAGGACCTGGGGAAGAGAGGAAGCACCAGAATGTTTATGTAGCAGAGGATATTTGTTTAATAAGTTTAATCAAGTCATTAAGAATAGTCTGAAAAGGGGAAAATTTGAAATAAGAGACAATTTGTTGGCCTATTGAGCTCACTTATATGAGAGATGATTAGATTGGAATGCTAGAAGAGAGAAAAATTATAATTCTGAATGCATTTTGGAAACACAGTTACAGAATTTACTAATTGATTGGTAGAATATGAGAAAGGATGGTGCCTGGGACTTTGGGTTCTGCCATTTGTAAAAATGAGCAGAATGAAATGGAGCAGGTGGTGGGATTTTGAAAGCATGTCTGTTGTGGTTGAGTTACCACTTAGCATTAAACAATAGAACATTAAGAGAGCGACTAGAAAGGTCTGATGGCTGCTGTCCCTTGAAATAGATGGTAGACACAGCTCCTAGCATGCAGAGAATGGCCAATAAATAAAGTCCTCCAGATGTATCTTCAGAAATGCAAGGAGCCAAACCTAGGTTGACCTGATTTTAATGACGTCTTAGCTCTGAGTACAATCTTTTTTCATGTTTCTTATACATAATCTCAACTTAAAACAAAATCCTAGTGGCAGCCATGATGATGGCACACACCTGCAGTCCTAACAGGTTAAGAAGTGGAGGCAAGAGAATGAGAATTTAAAGGTCATGTATGGTTACCTAGGAAATCAAGGCCGGCTTTGTTTATTTACATCATGAGTCTCAAAACCTCCAAATTATAACACTAGTAGGAATGAAGATGGGGAAGAGGAAGAGATGGGTAGAGAAAGCAACTTAAAATTTCTAGTGGAAATGACATCAGGACATACTCAACTCTTTTGCTAAAATCCTAATCTTTAACATCCAGCATGGCAATGTGACACTCAGCACTCACAGAGTTACTGCCATCATGTTGCACATGGATATTTGTTACATATCCAGCTGAATAAATCGGTAATTTCTGAAGATAAGCTAGACCTTCCCTGAGGACTTCCTCCTGAATACCTATGTGTTGCTATTGGTTAAGTGGATGTATTTCTACTCCAATTCACTCTTCATTTTTTAATTCCGCCATACTTGTTATCGTTCTCTTGTGTTAGTAGGTTACTGTCAAAGTATTGTTGTCAGAATGCAAAAGCCCTGCCACTTTAATTTCTCCCTTTCAGTGCTTCATGTGTGCTATGTGCACACATACAACCAGAAACTTGGTCCCTGGAGAACACTTTGAAAGATCATTTAAATAGCTGAGGAGAAGAAAGATTTAGGGGTTCCTAAGGGGAAATACAGATTAAACATGGGCAGAATCTGACTCTCCAAATTTTGAACGTTTTTGTCTATTGCACCGAGGTCTCATCCCTATGATTTTATTAAGCACTTGTTAATACTCAGCAACTAGCATTTTAAAAAATTGTGTGCTTTACACATGGGTTTTGTTTAAATGCATTTGAAGCTTTGTAATTGGATTTATCTTCCACTATTTCTCCAAGACTTTAAATAATGCCTTGTATACAGTAGGCACCCAAGAAATATTCCTTCAAAAATAAGTGTCAATAAATGACTTTATAGTTTAGCAAATGCATTTTGTTTCCATTGATTAAATTTAGTATAAAATTAAGGTATATTTGACGGAGTATTTAGATTAATGATTTTAGGTGAAATATTTGGGCAAATTATAAATTAAAAGAATAGAAAAATGGTCAGTGACTGTCTGAAAAATGAGTAATGCTAATTTGTGAATTCGTTCAATAAACACTATCTTCTAAACACAGATGCTGTGTTAGTTTCCATAGGTACAACTCTAATTTCTACCTTCAAACCATTCACAAACTAGTAAGAGAGAGACTTAGAAAGATATGACAGTAAACAAGCTAATTACAACAATATATATGTCCATACAATATTACTGAAATAGAGAAGAATAAAGATTGATTCTGAGTAAAATCCTAGATGATGGATTGTTTTCTAGGCAGAGGGGTAGACTATGAGCATTCCAGGCAGCAGGGCCTGCATCAGGAAGGCCATGGGAAAAACAAAACAAAGCACAGCACAAAAACTAAAATCCAAGAACCAACCAACCAAACAAACAAACAAAAACCACAGCCACACATTTACAGCTCATGGAGACAGAGTGAAGAGATAGCCTTTGGTCTTGATCTGGGCTGGAGTTTGAAGAATACAGGGCTGACTAGTATTTTTATAGTGTCTAGAAAACAACAATAAAAATGATAATACAGCAATTATTCTAGCAATATAGCTAATCGTTACTTACAATGTTTCTGTTACTACGTACTGTCCTTATATATTGGTCCCATAGTAAGTGCTCCATTCTTAGGCCCTTGCGAAAATTTGGAGGGTTTCTAGGGAGCCTTCCTACTCTGTTATATCTACTTAAAGAGCACTTAGTACCTCTCTCCCATTAATACAGAATACTAGTTACAATAAAACATTCACACTCAAACAACAATGCCTTGTTAATGGCTTTCTATGTTTTAGATAGAATACTGTAAGTTGTTTATCCCCAGAATGCTCTCAAATTTGTTCTTATGTACAACTTATACTTGATAAAACATAGACTTAAAAATGAATTACTGAGTGTCATACAGCAGGTGTTGCCAGGCACTGAATTCATGATATAGCATCGTTTGTTTTCAGGGCTTGAATTCTCAGGCATGTCTTCCAAATAACACTACAACCATTGCGGACCCACCTATTTCTCCAATTCAGATGTTATTTATTGTTATATTATTTACTCGAACATCTCTATGGGCTGTTTTTAGGAAACTGTTTCCCTTCCCTTATCCTCTTCTTCTTTAAGAACCATGTATCCACACACGATGGCTGTAGAGTTTTGTTTTGTTTTGTTTGTTTGTTTTTTGTTTTGGATTAGCTTCTTGTAACATCTTGGGTTTTCTCAGTGAGATAGTAAAAAACAAACAAACACTTATTGAGAGCCGTGTACTCATCTGGACACTAGAAATATACTTGTATCCTAGGAAGATAGCATCTCAGCATCTCTGTTTAAGTGAGAGCAGTAGCCATTAAAAATGTTCTCAAACAAGTATAATAATTCCTGTTAGTGACTGTTGCTAAGGAAAAGCACAGGGTGAAATACTGGCAGTGATGAGATTACAGTTGATGGGCACACGAGAATGTGAAGGTGGAGCCCTGTGTGGCAAGAAATAAAGAGAAATAGTTCAGAGACCTGAACATAAGAGTGGATTTATGGCGTCTGAGGATGTACCTGCAGAAATCCTGAAGGGTAGCGAACACACAGGGAAATGAGGCTGAAGGTGGGCAGAGGTCAGGACTGAACAGTCCTATAAGCAAGAAGGATAATCTCAGTGGGGAAATGCTTTCCCTTCAGTGGCTCTTCTAAGTGACTTTTAGTAGTAGAAAGTTAATGCTTTTAAAACAACTTGATTGACCAGCTTAAAAAAAAGTAGTGTGTTTAACAATAAACATTTTTAAAAAAAGAAAACTGAAGTTGATACTCGTTTAGTATTTCATAGTAATTGCCAATGGTCCCATCCATCTTTGTATATTCATTGCTAATTAGCATATATATTCATTAGAATTATAATAGTGAAGAAAAGCTAAGCATATGAATAGCTTCTTATCTTGGTGCTGAAATAGAATTCAATAAGTATGTCTTTGCATATATTTAACAGTGTTGGAGGTATCTATGATTTTATGCAAATGAGATAGGAGAAAAATGATATAACTGGGCCCAGACATGTAGAAAGTTACCACACTTGCTATAATATACAACCCTGTGTTTTCTATTTTACGCATTTAAAATATTTTAAAATAAAACTTCAGTCACTTTATATCACTTTCAAAGGTCTTAGCATGTAAAAATGGAAGCTTCTGCTCTGGATCCTTTATTATAACACAGGTAGTTGCACAAGTCTATGGAAATAGAGAGAAGCTGGCAACTGTGTCTCCACGGGGAAGGTTCAAGAAAACGCTTCACAGAAATGATGACATTGAAGCTGAAATTGAAAGGACCGTGAGAGGAAGAGAGGAGGGAAAGGCATGCAGAACAAACAGCAAGAGCACGTCCATGGAACTGGCTCCCGTAACTCCCGAAGCTTCATCCTGAGGTGGCCAGAAGAGACTAACAGCCGATAAACCAAGAAAAGAATTGAAGCCACAAATCGTAGTGAATGTAAACTAACAAGTTTAATGGGAAGTACTGTCTTCCAGTACATGTAAACACACTGAAGATTTTTTGAGTAGATAAAGTATATGAGGAGGCTTGTGTTTCTTAAGTAATATTCAATGGGAGGCAGAGACAGGTGGATTTCTGAGTTCGAGGCCAGCCTGGTCTACAAAGTGAGTTCCAGGACAGACAAGGCTATACAGAGAAACTCTGTCTCGAAAAACCAAAAAAAAAAAAAAAAAAAAAAAAAAAAAAAATCAATGGTTAAGGTGTTACAAGTTAACATTCCCAAGATCATTCAAAGACATAGGCAAACAAATATGGAATTATCCTTATATGCTCACTCTCAGTCTCTATCACATCCTATGCGCAACGTTAGCTTCCTGCTTACCTTTATCCTGTGCACCAGAGGAGCAAACAGAAACACAAAGAGCTCCACAGTAGCCATGGAGTTCTGGAAGATCTTCCTTCTGTTGTTCTCTTCCTCATCATGGGAGCTGCTTCGGCAAGGCTGCCCAGGAGAACCCTGGTTTTCAATCTGGTGGATGAAAGCGCTGCTGCTGCCCCCCCAGCTGGAGCCTCGGTCTGTACCCCCAAACTGTTCATTGTTGCAGTCCTGTGGGGCCTCTAGAAGCATCCAGTGCAGGGTATGAAGGAGTTTTGTCTCAGCAACACCCAGCTTATCCTGGTGGCCTGCATGGGACAACCACACAGCCAGGTAAAGGTAAATTATGTGCCCAGAGTAGTGGATATGTCTCTTAGAAGACTCTTGGAAGAATGTTTCATCTCTTCTCTCTAGCATTCTCCCAAACTTCAAGCAACCAGTATTTATAAGGCTCGTTGCCATTTGGGGCTCTTTCTTACTGACTAAGTTCTCTGCAGAGATCACAGAATGCTACCATATTTCATCAGTCAGATTCCCAAATGTTTCCCCCAAATGGCCTGTCTTATCATGGTGAAAAGCATAGACAGTGAAGATAAAAAGTATTCTATTTTAGACCTGACCTGGAAAGCTCCCTGTAACATCAAAGTAGACACCCAAACATACAGAGAGAATGAGATGAAAGGTGAATCTCTAACGTAGGAGAGATGCTTAGCACATATCACTAGATGAGAAAAGTGATTTGGAAGATAATCATTTACACACAGAGACACACAGAGAGAGACACACAGAGACAGAGAGACAGAGAGAGACAGAGAAAGACACACACACACACACACACACACACACACACACACAGAGAGAGAGAGAGAGAGAGAGAGAGAGAGAGAGAGAGAGAGAGAGAAAGTCAAGGAAATGCCTATGACAGTGGTTTTCAACTTCCAGGTCTCAACCCACTTGGCAAATCTTATCTTCAAAAATATTTACATTATAATCCATAACAGCAGCAAAATTACAGTTATGAAGTAACAACAACAATTTTAATGGTTGGGGTCACTACAGCATGAGGAACTGTATTAAGGGGTCGTAGCATTAGGAAGGTTGAGAAGCACTGCCTTAGGTGTACATGCCAAGTCATAAGCACAGTTTCATTAAAAATTGGAAATAAAGAGTAAATCAACGACTGGGTCCGAATATTTAGCCAACTTGATGTTCCTGGTGTTATGTTAACATCTAAGTGAAGAGTACATTCACATATACAAACTTAAAAACAAGGTAGCCTGCTCCCTTTTGTAAATGGCAATGATGATGCCATTGATAACAAGGAAATCCTGTGATTCTGCGAGATAATGCATGCCCAGCGCTGGATGGTAGCAACTCCGTAGCACGTGCTCTTGTATACATTGCACATGAAGGACAACAACATTCATCAATGCTCGAGCGCCCACCTAGTTTGTTCCTGTTTGATAGCAGGGTTGCAGTGCAGTGGAGAACGTGAGGCAGAGCAGCCTGCACTAGCTCCCATCTGGAAATGCTCTGGATGGCTTCAGAGAGGGCCGGGGACAGCCCATGCAGCTTGTTTTCCACCAACACTCGTTCAAAAGACTGCAGATTTCAGTTTTTAAAAAGCATACAAAATAAAGAATTGGAGACTATTAAAAATCAATGCTAAAACACTGCATATCCTAAAAGATAATTATAGACCTCAATTTTTAGTGAGCACTCCTACTACTGCCAGGCATTCACTGACCTGTGGTGAGTCAACCATAAGTCATTGTCAGCTGTCAATTTGTAGGCTTTTGACCCAATGTATATGGTCTGCATTCTAAAATGATCTCTATTTTTATATCTGTTAAAATATATTTCTTCACATAGCAACCCATTTGTTGTCAAGATATCTTATATCTTATATTTATTTACAATATAATATTTATTTTATGTACTATATTATATATACATAAATAAAATGATAATATTTATAATATAGTATTATATTCATAATATATTTTATTAAAATGTTGCTGGAGTATTCAAAGCAGCTGTCACAGCTCTATAAAAAAATCAAAATGTGTTTCATGAAAGTATCTTGAGAAAAGGAATTTCTGTCAGTGTGCTCAACAAGTGTTAGCCGTGGTAGGAGACTAACTAGTTCAGGAGATCTGATGTGGGGCCACAGACCCATTTCATCTTCAAAGCAACGCTGCATCAAAGGAATCCCTTAGCTAAACCAGGAAGGGAGAGGAGGAAAACAGCTTCAGATGAGCCATCTTTGCCTTGTGTTTCAATAAACTGTCTATACGTGTCAAATATGAATTCTGAGCGTAAAGAAAACTATAAGAAACAGGTTTGACCTATACAAGTTTTACCTTGTTTTGTTTTCGGTACTGACCAGCTATTAGAACAAAGTCAATACATATTTAACTTAGAAGGACTTATTTATACACAGTGCTCTAACTGGTCAATACACCTGTGCAATTGTCTTGTAGAGGGTTGTAACATAAACCCTGCATATTCTACTGTATTCTTGTAACTATTAAGATATTTGGCAAAATCAACTTGTTACAGGGATTATCTAATGAGAACTATTTCTTTTCTTACTTTAAACAACAACAACAAAACAAAAAATCCCTAACTTTTATAAATGAAAGATACACAGATATGTCAAAGAGGATGGATTGCCCAATCTCATAATCTCAAGTACTCATAAGTGAGTCGTTAATGTCATTTCTTTTTACATGCTGCCAATGTAACTTTAATAACTTATGAAACTCCAGAGTTATGTCTTTTATTGATAATAGTTTTCCCCATTTCCCATTTATCTACTTATCCATATATGAAACATAACTACTTGGTATTTTGTGAGCACTTAAAAACCATCAGATATATCTTTACCAAGAACAGAGAAAAGTCTTGGCTATTTTTAAGCTGGAGTAAGTGTCAGCCTGATTTAAGGGCAGGGTTAAAGTGTTAAGCTATTGTAATGGTTCCGGTACAAGAAATTCTACTGACAATACTGACAAGAAAGACATATTTGAAAGTATCCTTGTGACAACTCAATAAAGCCAACGCCTCCATGTTCCTGTGCATGTGTGCACACATGAGCTTAACTCTCCAGTTGATTTGCACCATGGTTTGTGGTCTTATACTGCAGAAGTCCACCCTAAGGGATCATCCACACAGCTATTTACAGATACATGTGGCAGATGGAAATGGATCGCTTTACACTCTCCCACCGTACGGAGCAGGCTCTAAAGCCATCTGTGGGTCTGTTAAAGCCCATTTCACTCTGGCGTCATGACTCCATGTCTTAGTTTGCAAAATAGATCTTATAAGGCAATGGGGATTCCTTTACAACCTCGGGACAAGTTCACGTCCTTCTGTATAAATACTGATAGCATTATTTTCATGATGATTTTAGAGCATTTACTTTCAGACCTGCAGAATGTATGCAAGACATAAGAGTATAGAATTGCTTATTAAGTTATTTAAGTACTCCACAGTCATTCACTGCATGAATAACCAGCACATAATAGTCTCTGTTTTGTTGAATAACTATTTGATTTTTAATCTTCCCTAAAAGGCCCTCGTGAGTCCAGTTCTTCTCTCTCCACCTTCTCTTTTACTGCCCTGTCAATAACTCCCATTACACTGGCTTATTCACACTTGATTCACACTTGATGCTAAGGTCCTTTGTGGTTCCCTTTGCTCTCCTCTCAAGATGGAATGCCTTCCTGCACACCTTGTGTCTTTACCCAAGCATCACATTAGCAATTAAACCTTATCCACTCACTGCCTATAAAACAAGCCCCTCCCATAGCTCTTCTGATGTACTTTGTTACTTTTCTCCACAGTGCTTCTCACCATCTAGCTTATTAAATATTTTACATATATACTCGTCTGTGGTCTTTCTGCCTCATGCTAGTGTGTAAACTCTGTGCTTTGTTCACGCCTTTGCCCTAACCCAACAGTATGGAAATATGTCTATGGTAAATGCTCACTGATATTTGTCAGTTGAATTAACTTGTGGAGTTAATATGACTCAGTCTTTCCTCGGGGTAAATTATCACACAGAGAGAATATGGAAATAATCATTAAATGGTGAGAATCACATACCACACAAGAGGCTTCATATTGCTTCCCCAGTTTAGGCCTCAAAAATGCACTGAAAAATTAGTAAAGGTTTTTGTTATAAACATGAGCAAAACTATTTTTAAGGCATCTCTATGACATATTTTTTCAATGAATAGGGCATGGTGCTACGAAACTCAGACTTCATGCTTCCGTATAGCTTGTTGGTGAGCAGGTGTTGGATAGCTGACAACATTTGCTTTTACACATTAATTACATACACAAAAAAGACTTGACTCTTTTATAATTTCCCATGCAACTCTTATTTTGAAGACTTTTATTTAACTGGATTCTAAGTCGTCCATGGTCAGAAGTGGTGCATTCTCCGTGCATGCAGTTATCTTAAAAAACTGAAAAATGAGCTCGGATATGGGTCATAATTTCCAGCATCTTATGTTTATATGTACTCAATTTCTAAAATAACAAGAAAGCCCTTTATTGTTTATTGGCAGGGGTGTCAGGCTTGGCCAGGTGAAAGAAATCTATCAAAAATCATTTTGCCCGGGGGTTTTAACCATGAAGACGAGGCTGGCTGAATCCAAGCAAACATGGTTAACAAGTGGGCACAGCAGACATGCCAAACACGCTAGAAAACAACAGGTCACCAGGCAGGGATTAGAGCAGGAGATGGAGGGGGAATTGGAAGCGCAAGCGGAACCAGTCCCAATTACCTTCCTAGCTCCCCGCCCCCCTCTGCCCAGGCTCTCTGCCCTCCCACCCCTACCCCCTCAACAATGTATATATTTATTAGAAAACAGCCAATCTTCTTGTTGTCAAACTTCAGAGAGATCTATCTATATTTTTCGTGCGTGCTTTTAAGTGGGTGCAGAGGGCTGTCTTTCCACCCCAGAGACGTTGCTAGCTGCAGGCTGCGGCACGGCCTCAGTGGCAGGGTTGGTTGCGGTGGCGACGACCCCGCGACCCCCCCCGACCCCCCCTCCGAGCGCCACCCCTTGCCCGGCGCCCCTCACCTGGTTTGCCGCCACAGGAAGGTCTGGATGGGCAGAGGGATGCCGCGGCCGCCGTCCTGCTCCTGGCCCTCGGAGCTCTTCCTCTTCACCATGATGGTGGCTCCCGGGAGTCCTACCGCAGAACCCAGCGCGGCTTCCTCGCCGGCCGCCGCCGCCTCCTCGTCGCGCTGCTCCCCCCAGCTCTCATCCCCTCCTTCCCCGAGGCAGAGGCGGCTCTCCTCTCCGCCAGCCCCCGGCTCTCGCCCCTTCCCCCAGCCCTCCCCGCGCGCGGAACATGGCTGATGGAGGAGGGGAGGGCCGGAGGAGCGGCGCGGCGCGGAGGGGGGCGCTCGGAGCAGCCGGCCGGCCCGCCGCCCCCGCGCCCTGCTTTCAGCACCTCCCACTGTGGACAGCGGCCCGCGCCGGGCAGCCCAGCCGCGGAGCAGAACCCGGGGCCGGGGCTGCAGCTGCGGGGTGGCCGCGGGAGTCCACGCTCCGCATGGCACGGGCACGCCGTTCCCCCGCGCGGCCTCTTCGGCACCCAGGGTTCTGCTTGCTCCTCTCGGAGTGCACCCCAGCAGTGTCCCCTGTCCTGCTTCCCAACCTCTGCGTCCAAAGGACTGTCGACCTCTGGGGAGGAGGAGCTTTGGAGAGCCGCAGAGCAGTCACTAACTCTGGCATCATTCGCACCTCTTGCAAAGAAAGAGGTCAGCGGTCCATCTCGGGTTTAGCAGGAAGAAGGCAGGGGGGAATCGCTAGAAAATGAAATCAGGGCAGAAGGCAGGCTTGGAAAGTGGGAGGAAACTGAGAAGTTTTCCTATGTGAGAATTTGTTTCATACTGGTAACTGCTAAGAAGTCTACCAGGCTTGATTTACCAAAGTAGAGTGGGACAAACTACCCAGTTGTAGGTTTCAGCTAGTTGCAAATTGAAAGGCAATATTTGAGTCATGTGAAGCATGGTTTATTATAGATCGTTAAATGCACTTTGATGATCTTGTTCATGCTGGTGATAGCTGCCATTTTCCTTCCGTGTATCAAACGTCCACATAATTTGTAGCTGTGTTCCTTTAACAAGTATTATCTAACATTGAGGCAAGTGGGGGTGACGATGAGGTTGGATGACGCAGCCCGACTCCAAAACCAATGCTGTAGATTTATCTACCTGCAAACAATCAAATCAAATCAAATCAAAACAAACAAACAACAACACTAAAGCCAAATGTTATTTGAACAAAGATGAGTGTACAACTTGAAATGACAAGTCAGATCTTTGTCTTAAGAGATGACATTCTCTGTTTACAACATACATATCCCACACGGAGAAAACGCTATGATACATAGTGATCTTAAAGACCCAGAAATAAACTTTTCATTTACTTTTCTTGAAGATATCTTTTAATAAAGATCTAAAAATAAGTATTTTACTTTAGTGTCTTGCTAGGGAGCCCAAGCTGCCTTCAAACACTCAGCTACCTCCCCCACCTCAGTCTTCCAAGAGTCAGGATTATAGAAATGCACACCCAGCAAAATATAGATCTGAAAACATACTAAGATAGAGACCAGATAAAATGTATTTGATGAATATTTATTAAGTCTATTTATACCAGGAACTATATTTATGTTGATTCCTGTTCACAAATGGCTCCCAGTGTTTAAGGGAAGACAGCCATATGCAGAGAAGAGTTTATACCAAACATGAGCACAGGTTCAGTTATGAGCAGACAACAAGGAAGAAAATACAGGCAGGTGTGGGTTGTTGGAAAAGAAATTTCTGTCAGTGGAATGAAACCGTCCTTTGTGTGTAGGTGATGTGGAAATGGTAAAGAGGGACACCAGAGAGCCCAAGTCAATGCATGACACAAGATTACAAGATAGACGTAATAGACCGTTATAGACAAGTAGGGACCGGGTGGAGGTGGGGGAACCAGCAGTGGCAAAGCACTTAAGGTTTGAACTACATGGTTTGGGCTCTAATGTGCTAGATATATACCCCACGAAAACAACAAGCTATGCCAAGGTATCTAATGGCAGCAAGATGTTAATAGCCTGTCGTCTATGCTGCCATCAGAAAATACCAACCAAATCTTCAAGTTTCAACAACTTCATCATGATTTCATTTAAAAAGAGAAAAAATAGGCAAGGGAGGGCATGGTTCTGAGCATGTGATGGAGGTTGTGGGTATGAGTTATTCTTGGTTCGTCATTGTAAATTCCAATGATCACCACCAGGCGAGAGCTACACAGGTGCATGTGGACTTCAGACGACATGGTAGAAAGACCAATTTTTGGTTAGTTATTATATAGAAAGTCACTGAAACATGATAGTAGATGAGATTCAGGTTAATATACAGGAAATAAAAGAAGAACTTGATTTGGAAATATAGGAGATATCAGCTTTAGTATATGATCAGAAAGGTGCTGTCAAAAGGAGACAACTTAGGCTAAAATGTCCACTAGCAGAATTTGAAGGTAGCCCCAAAGATTCCCATACTTTTCTGTTCACACATATTTTCTCCCAGAAACTCAATGAAACTCTGCGTTGAATGCCGCTATGAAATGGTGTATACAAACCTTCTGTATTTACCAATATTAATAGGCTTTGTATTTTAGAGAAGTTCCAAGCTAATAAAAAGTTGAACATATACTGCAAAGTTCCAATATTCTCCTTGGCCCTCCACCCACAGCTTTTTCTATTATTAACATTTTACATTATTGTGGTGTAATCTTTATTATATTTTTACTTAATGTCAGCACATTATTATTAACTAAATCCATAGCTTATAATAGGTCTGATTGTTTGTATAGTACAGTTATATGTTTTGTCCAATAATGCCACACATCCATCATTACTGTAGCATATAATCCAATTTCATTGGCTCAGATTCTCCCATGCTCAGACTATCCATTTATCTATCTTTCCTCCCCTCCTCTCACCCCTAGCAACCATAGATGTTTTACTGCCTGGAGAGTTTTGCTGTCCCCAGAATATCACACAATATGTGGGTTTTTCAGACAGGCTGTTTTACATTTGTGTGTGCCTGTGTATGTGTACGTGTGTGTGTGTGTGCATGTGTCTCTGTGTGTGTATCTGTGTATCTGTGTCTGTTGAAATTTTCTCCAGTCTTAGTCTCTTGAGAGCTCATTTCTTGTCTTACCAAACATGATCTTGTGACAATGTAGGATATGGGGTCTCTGCAACCACCAAACTCTCTATCCAGGATAGAGAAGGCAGTTCAGTTCAACACAACTCTGTAGCTGGAGCTGGTTCAAACTTTTGAGAGTTTGACCTTGAGTAGTTTATTCTAGGCATATTTAAGCACAGCACACTTTGGAAAAAGGTCTCCTGATGATAATTAACTCAATCCCATGTGCATAAAAACGCTTAGGACATGACTCCACTGAAACTCTTGCAAAGTACAAGTGACATCTTCCATAAAGATATGTTCTATAGGTTAATGGAGGAAATGGGATCAACATAAACTCATCATCTTAAGGTTCTGGGGGAGGACAGTGCTATCAATTGACTAGACTGACGGAGACAGACAAGATCAAGATGAGGGTCTTAGGGAGCAGGCATGGCCTGGCCCCCTAGAGGTTATTAGGCTATTAACCACATCCATTGTCAGACTTCTGAATAGAAAATAGAATATACATCTCTCCCTTTAAAGAGACAGCCCCATGTGTTTAACATTCCCAGTTTCCCTAGTACTTTTCTGGGAGCACAAGGACCTAGTGCCTCCTTCAGAAGGGTATTTCAGCTGCTCCCAGTTTTGACAACTGTAAATTAAGTTTTGACAAATACTTTCATGTAAGTTGTTTGCAGAGATGAGCTTTCAACATGCTTGGTTCTATGTTCTAAAAGCCTAATTTCTGGATTCTATAATAAAACTGATTAATAACTTAGTAGACTGTGGTGGCATATGCCCAGCATTCCATCACTGGGGGTGGGTGGGTGGAGGAGAGGTAGCAGGAGGATTGTCACGAGCTTAAGGCCAGTTTTTGTTCTACATAATGAGTTTATAGCCAGCCATAGCAAAATGATACACTGGTCAGATTGTCACAAAAGAACCAGAAGGGGAAAGGAAGAAGGCAAATTGTCTTTTAAAGTCATTGTACTGAGAGTAATTTAATATTTTGATATGGGCAGGAAAGTTATTAGACGGTACTGTTGAGGAAAGGAAAAAAATCTGAGGCAAGGATAATTAATAACCAATTTCTGAAGGATATAATATCTGATGTGCATTTAGATATTTCCTCCTGGAAAGAAAACAATTCCTGTGTTTGGAAATTATAAAGTAAGAATGGCAGAGGCTGTTATCAAGAAAAGAAAGAAGATAACTGATAAGCATTCAGGCTTGATGACCTGTGTTAGCTGAACTGATTGATAATCATTTTCTAACAATGAGTTTAATTGTGAGGGTAGAGTTTTTATGTCTCCAGGTTTATGTTCAATGAAACAATGCAGTGCGATTAAAAAAAAAATCAATACTCAAAGAAGGGAAAACTGAGCCACAGAAAGATTGTGTTACATGACATTATGAGGTGAACTAAAAACTGTACAGCCTTGCTTCAAAGTTCTGATCCAATTTTCTAGCATAGTGGAGTGTTTGTAGTTTGAGAAAATGCTCTGGTCACACTCATGTAACCTGCTCAAGGACAAGTTGCACTGTTGATGGTAGAAGTTGAAGAAGAGTTAATGTCATTTTCCATTCCCGAGTGCCCTTGAGGTAGTGAGTCACGAAGAGCATAAGAGAAATCTATAACAAGCACTGTCAACATCAGTTACCAAAACATCTTATTGGGGAATCAATATTACCATTACGGTTTCCTCCTCAGACAGCCACTGAGCCCACACCTCAACTCTTTTACCTTTTGGGAAGCACCATACTGTCTCCAGATGTATTGTCTATGTGATAATCTTTCACATGTTACTTCTCAGTTCAGGTGATCAATGTTGGAAGAAAGTCAAGAACCAGTTTTCTGATCAATAGCAATCACCATAGTAAATGATGGACCTCTGTATTCATGAGCGTTATTAATATCTCACTGTAGGAGGTGTTGTATTTAACGTAGCACTTTCCCAAAGATGGTCTCAAGTGAGGGACAGCCTTGGATCGAAAGAGTTAAGAAGTTACTGGACTTTCAAAATCATGTAAGAGAAAATTGAAGAGCAATTTAAATATATATCAGCCTCGAAGGTTAGTCTGTCTCGTAGAAGAGAGTGTGTTTTGACATTAGCCAGATGCCAAGTTGCTAGTTATGTACAAAAATAAACATTCTTGGCAGATAAGCTGAATAGAGTAGAGCTGTTGGCTGAGTTCTCAGAAAAGATTGTTTAAGTAAACCCAGTTTGGAATGCTTTACTCTAAGTGTATAAGAGATGATAACAATAATTTAAAAGGTGTCCATAGTAATCCACTGCAACAGTTTGGAAAAGGACCCCTCTCCTCATTAAGTCAATGGCAATACTTACAAAGTTGAAGGTGAAACATAGTAGCTACATCATGTGCATGAGAGTCAGAAGTGAGTGAGAATAATTACACTGAGGTCGGAGCCCTAGAGTGTGACCTTGGTAAGGTAGATTATCACTTGATCTGAGCACTGTTTCCTGGGAACACTTCTCAAAAGACCTGTCTCCCAGAAGAATGCCTGCAGAAAGGAGGACTGGGAAAGTTTAGTTTGCCTTGTAAGGTTTTAGCTTCTCTCCACTCCCTGGATATAAGTCTATGTGCTCAGCGAGTGTCCAATTGAATTTCATCTTAAGCACCAGTAGGAAAGTTCTGGATCACTTTTAAAGGTCACGAGGTCAAGATTCAAGTTAGAAAGAGTTCAGGGGTGATAAAACTCACTTGAAGACATTTAAGAGCTCTGCCTTCAACCCTGACAACCTGTCTCATCTTGTGATTCTCACCAGCCAGGTCAGGCTGAGATGGCCACAAGGCATCTCTGGCAGTTAGTTTTGTCATTTAAAAATTACTAAAGAAAGAAAATCTAATGCTGATATATAATTCATCCATAAAGAAGAATAAAACTACATTATTTGTATGCATCTAGGGCCATCATTAAAGTTAAATAGTCCAGATGACAAGTATCATTTTGTTTCTATTAGAACACACACACACACACACACACACACACACACACACACACACACGAATATATATACATATACACAGACAGACACACATAGGTATATGTATTATGACATCAGAGTAGGAGGACCATTGGGGGACAAAACTGAATAAAGGGTCTTTTTTTTTTTTTTTTTTTTTTTTTTTGGTTTTTCGAGACAGGTGTAGCCCTGGCTGTCCTGGAACTCACTCTGTAGACCAGGCTGGCCTCGAACTCAGAAATCCACCTGCCTCTGCCTCCTAAGTGCTGGGATTAAAGGCGTGCGCCACCACTACCCGGCTTGAATAAAGGATCTTAACAAAGGGTAATGGGAGGCCATATAGGCACAAACTACAATAATATTTTTATGTGAAATTATTATAATGATGCCTGGTTTTATAGCAAGCTGCGAAAATTGCAAAGAAGAGTATTCGTTCTGTGTGCTGTCGTGAGGATGGAATGCATCAGTGGGCTTTTCTGCTGCTGCATAACAAATAATTAGGCCAAATGTCAGCAGCACAAATCATTCATTTTTACTGTGCTCATGATACGTGAGTCAGGGGGAGACTGGGAGGCCTGAGCACAACAGACTCTCTCCTGCCTTGATAGGAAGGTGTTATTGGGCTGTTAGTTTTTGAAAATGTGAATGGGCTGCATACCGAAGACATCTTCCATGGAGGTGGAAGACAGGGGCTGACAGCTGGGGGCCTGGACTCTCCATTAGAAGAAGCATATGCAAGTGCTTTTTTAAGCGGGGGGGTCTTAGGGTAGTCAGATTTTTTTTACCACTCACCTCACTTGGAGCGAGTATAACAGGAGAATCTGGTAGAAGCTATGGATCTTTATCAACCTAGATGATAACATTTCTCCCTCTGCCTAATAGTTTTGAGGAAGGTGGCTCCGATTTGAAAGGAAGCAATATAGACCCCAACTTTTAACAAGGAGAAGTGTCAAAAAACTGTCAGGTATTTACATAACCACAAAAATAGCCAAAGTACTTGCAACACTGTCTGTTCTATGAAATCATTAGTGTTATGTTTCTGAACGGATGGCATAGCCTTGGGCCTTTCTAACAAATTCTCCTATAGCTCAGCCTTCGATGTCATTTTTGACTTAATACTATAATTCACAATGCTTCTTTGCTGAGTGACTGGGGAAAGTGGATAAGCACTGAGCCGGAGACTGTCAGAGCCATGTTATGTAAGTCACATCTCACGGGGCTTATCAGTCAACCCATCCTTCCAGAGGCACAGGCTTATGTGACTCAGCAAGACAAGCTGGACCCTGAAGAGCACAGGGTGGCTGCTAGCTCTGGACACCACTTAGAAATAATTTAATTTAAATCATTAAGCATGAGTGGCTCGATCCAGTCTAGGACAGATCTCTGTGCTGGCTTTAATTTTAATGATTTCACTAGAGAAAATTTTGCATGCTGCTGATTTCTATTGTTTCAAGAGTACAGAATCTTTTTCCTTCACAGAATTTAAGAATGCAAAAAAGTCATACTTAAAGTGTTGTGAATATTATTAAATATAAAGAATAGTTTCAGAATAAGTTTTCTTTACTTTTAGCATAACCACTCTTACTGATAAAAATCAAGATGGTACAGCCTTTCCCAATCCCCTCTGTTAGTGTCCATTTTCCACTGGATAAAGATGCTTCCTTCTCTGTCCTGGGTATGGAGCACCTGGGTCAATATCCTTTATCGATCATGACATTGACCACACCCTTAGTGATTTGATTATTTTATCAGAAATTACATATTTTGGGCTTTAAGTTGTATGACAATTTTCCAGGATTGCAAGATATATTAACTGAATTATTTGTTCACATTCATTTGTTTATTTATTTTTAAAGATTTATTTTATTTTCTTAACTTGTATGTGCCTGTGTGTGCATACGTGCGTGTGTGTGTGTGTGTGTGTGTGTGTGTGTGTGTGTGTGTGTACACGAATACAGATGCCTATAGAGGCTAGAAGAAGAGGATGCTTGCCCCAGAGCCAGAGTTCAGGCTATTGTGCTTGGTTCTGCACTCTATCTCATTGCAAGAGCATAAAGAACTCAGTTAACCACTAAGACCATTTTTCCAGGCCCTCATTTTCATTTACTGATTCTGCAGCTGGACACAGTTCAGTCCTCAGCCTTCCTTACTGCACACGGTGACTGTCGTATTGTGATGACAACGTCTTGTGCATTTTCACATTGCACTATGCTTGAATAAAGGTCATTTCAATCTATTAAAGTGGAAATGCGAAATAGTCCCTTGAAAACTGCTTCAATTAAAACTTTCCTGTCAATTTGCAGGAATATTTTTTTAAATTTTCCTTTATTTCAGAGTCAGTTAAGAGACTGACAAGACCATGCTTTCTGGGACCTAAACCTCTTCTCTCGAGGGGCAGTTTATATTCAGAAAAGAATACTGTTTATAAGATCAGGAATTATACTGATAGGAGCTAGAGTGATGGCCTAGCTCTTAACAGTACTGGCTATTTTTCCCAGAGGATCCAGGTTCATTTTCCAGCACTCACATGGTAGCTCACAACCATTTAAACTCTGACCCATCAGATCCAATGCCCACTTCTCCAAACATGTATGTGGTATGCAGATATACAGGTAGGCAAAAACATTTACACACATAAAACAAAACAAAATAAAAATAATTTAAAATAATTCTATTAATACTATTCATGAAATTATCACTTGTGTGTAACTGAATTAAATTGCAGAATTGCTTTAATTAGTGAAGGGAGCCATTGACTTACAGGCTCCTTATAAAACAGTCAGGAGACACTAGTGTGGCTGCAGTACATCTCTCCCATGTCCTCTCTCAAGATGGTGCTTCTGTTGGGGTCCAGGAGTCACTCCACAAACCACAGGAACACCGATTTAAGTCAGACAAGAATAGTTTATTGAAACACACCCCAATAGTGATCAATCAGGCTGTAGCTCAGAATTAGGGGGCTGAGGCTGCCACCCCAAACATTTCTCAGGGCAGGTTTATAAAGGGAAAAAACCCCACAATGACCTCATGTGCAGGTGCAGGAAGTACTGTCGGCTCTGACTCAAGCTATTTTGGCTAGCTAGACAAAACCATTCTGACCTTTATTCCGATTGGTCCTAAGTGGAGCTTAAGGTTGTCAAATTTCTTAGAATTAACAAACCTCAGGACGTACAGAACATAACAGGGTATGGCTGGAAGGCATATTACAACAACATGAAATAGCTGGCATGCATAGTACAAAATGGCTGCAGCTATCGTGTGTGTGTGTGTGTGTGTGTGTGTGTGTGTGTGTGTGTGTGTGCAGACCTTAACACTTCACTTCTGCCTCAGCAACACCTACTCTAGGGCTAGACTCCCTCCAAGAGAGAGAAAGAGAGAAGGAGAGGAGTGGAAGGGAGGGAGAGAGAGGGACAGAGGGAGAGGGAGGGAGGTAGGGAAGGAGAGAAAGAGGGAGAGAGATATGGAGAGAGAGAGACAGAGCGAGAGACAGAGAGAGAGACAGAGATCTTTCTTTGTTCTCCAGTTTCCTCAAGCTGCTTCTGGGAGTCTGCTTTCAGAGAACTCAGCAGTGGAACTGATCTGAATGTATTCCCCCTGAGGAGTGGAAGCCAATGAGAAGCTTTTGCCACTTATTCACACATAGCAGACATGAAAGTCTTTCCTTTAAAAAGGAAAACAAATAATAACAATTGTGGAAGTAAAATATCTAGGTTTTCCTGGTGTAAAAAAAAGTTACACTAACAAAGTAAATTTTGATTTAAAAGCATTGTAAATATAAGAAATAGATTTGGAACATTTTCCCTTTACTTTTAGCATTAGCACTCATACTAATAAAATCAAGATCATATAAACTTTTCCAAGCCCCTCTCTCACTGTATCAAGATTCCTGTTCCTTAGTCTTGAGTGTGGGACACCGGGGTCCACATCCTTTTAGCTATCCTGACTTGGACCACACCCTTACTGATCAGATTAACTGGGTCTCTAAGAATATGTAGGGTTGTTTTATGTGGTTTTTTTTTTTTTTTAACTAGTAGTTATCAATTCTGGACTAATACCTCGAGAGGGAACCTTAAAGAACGCTAATATAGAAGGGTAACCCTTGATCACCCTGACTCTTCAGAGGGAGGGGCATACTTCTAGATGTTTGTACAGAGCCTTGCAGGAAATTACATGTGCAAGTGGGACGCAAAGCCCTAATCCATCCAACTGACTCAAATCATTGCAAAGGATAAAAAGCTGAATGTATTGAAGACACAAACGATTATCTAACTTTTATTACTTCAGTGTGAAATTACTGCTGTGGATTTTAAGAAAATAACCAATATTAAGTATTGTTAGAATAAAGAATAGCCAGGAAAGACAACCACAAGAATGTTGGTGTATTTATGTAGCTATTTAATTTTTTATTGGGTTCTTATACCTCTACTTCCCTTTCAACCCTTATTCCACCCTAATCCCTTCCAACCCACCAAGACTAGGTAGGAGAGAAATCTGGTTAGAGGGGAAGGGGGTATAGACCTCTTTAAACTACTTCCTGTTTATTAGTGGCTTTGAGTTCCTAGGGTCAAATCCAATCTTCATTGTCAAAATATCTCCAGCAAACCAGCAAGGTACCATAGAGTCAGGTCAATTGTGAAGAAAGAGGCAACTTATCTCTTACTAGTAAATATCTCCTGTGCATTTTCATCTCTGTGTAATATTCCAGCATGTGATTTACAAATTGTCAAGAACACCAAAGAATATGGCTGCTACTTGTTAGTTGCTTCATGTGAATTACAGGTACATCTGGATGATGTAAGCTTTCTTACAGACAAGCAAAAGCTGGTAGTAAAAGAGGCTGATTAACTCAAGTGTATACTAGTCTCAAGCTGAGGAACAGGGGTTGAAGCCATTTTGGACTGCAAAAGGTGGACCGATTTACTCAGGCTGAGGTCATTAGTGCCTTCAAGGGGTTTATCTCTCACCAGCATTCTCCCTCTGTTTTTGCTCCTGTGAGATAAGGGAGCAGGGAACGTATAAAATGTTGCTATACCCATCCAAATCAGGTGCCAGTTTAAAAGCCAGGGGAAAAAAATCCAATTCTTTGTCTCTTTAGAAATAAAAATTTGGACCGCCAGCAGCTTCCGGCGACGGCCGGAAACCTCAGCTTGGGCCACAGGGCCCCATACCTAATCAGCGCCGGGACAAAGATCCCTCGCCGGAGATCACAAGACCCAGCAGAGGGCCAAAGACATTCCCCACAGCTCACCAGGCCACAGAGACTGACCGCCAGCAGCTTCCGGC